>CM056386.1:13893090-14420460 GCA_029718625.1 Synaphobranchus kaupii
ACTACCCCACTGACTATAACTACCCCACTCACCTACTACCCCAGTATGATTACCCCAGACTCACTAACTACCCCACTCACCTACTACCCCAGTATGATTACCCCAGACTCACTAACTACCCCACTGACTATAACTACCCCACTCACCTACTACCCCAGTATGATTACCCCAGACTCACTAACTACCCCACTGACTATAACTACCCCACTCACCTACTACCCCAGTATGATTATCCCAGACTCATTAACTACCCCACTGACTATAACTACCCCACTCACCTACTACCCCAGTATGATTACCCCAGACTCACTAACTACCCCACTGACTATAACTACCCCACTCACCTACTACCCCAGTATGATTACCCCAGACTCACTAACTACCCCACTGACTATAACTACCCCACTCACCTACTACCCCAGTATGATTACCCCAGACTCACTAACTACCCCACTGACTATAACTACCCCACTCACCTACTACCCCAGTATGATTACCCCAGACTCACTAACTACCCCACTGACTATAAATACCCCACTCACCTACTACCCCAGTATGATTACCCCAGACTCACTAACTACCCCACTGACTATAACTACCCCACTCACCTACTACCCCAGTATGATTACCCCAGACTCACTAACTACCCCACTGACTATAACTACCCCACTCACCTACTACCCCAGTATGATTACCCCAGGCTCACTAACTACCCCGCTGACTATAACTACCCCACTCACCTACTACCCCAGTATGATTACCCCAGACTCACTAACTACCCCACTGACTATAACTACCCCACTCACCTACTACCCCAGTATGATTACCCCAGACTCACTAACTACCCCACTGACTATAACTACCCCACTCACCTACTACCAGTATGATTACCCCAGACTCACTAACTACCCCACTCACCTACTACCCCAGTATGATTACCCCAGACTCACTAACTACCCCACTCACCAACTACCCCAGTATGATTACCCCAGACTCACTAACTACCCCACTCACCAACTACCCCAGTATGATTACCCCAGACTCACTAACTACCCCACTCACCTACTACCCCAGTATGATTGCCCCAGACTCACTAACTACCCCACTGACTATAACTACCCCACTCACCTACTACCCCAGTATGATTACCCCAGACTCACTAACTACCCCACTGACTATAACTACCCCACTCACCTACTACCCCAGTATGATTACCCCAGACTCACTAACTACCCCACTGACTATAACTACCCCACTCACCTACTACCCCAGTATGATTACCCCAGACTCACTAACTACCCCACTGACTATAACTACCCCACTCACCTACTACCCCAGTATGATTACCCCAGACTCACTAACTACCCCACTGACTATAACTACCCCACTCACCTACTACCCCAGTATGATTACCCCAGGCTCACTAACTACCCCGCTGACTATAACTACCCCACTCACCTACTACCCCAGTATGATTACCCCAGACTCACTAACTACCCCACTGACTATAACTACCCCACTCACCTACTACCCCAGTATGATTACCCCAGACTCACTAACTACCCCACTGACTATAACTACCCCACTCACCTACTACCAGTATGATTACCCCAGACTCACTAACTACCCCACTCACCTACTACCCCAGTATGATTACCCCAGACTCACTAACTACCCCACTCACCAACTACCCCAGTATGATTACCCCAGACTCACTAACTACCCCACTCACCAACTACCCCAGTATGATTACCCCAGACTCACTAACTACCCCACTCACCTACTACCCCAGTATGATTGCCCCAGACTCACTAACTACCCCACTCACCTACTACCCCAGTATGATTACCCCAGACTCACTAACTACCCCACTCACCAACTACCCCAGTATGATTACCCCAGACTCACTAACTACCCCACTCACCAACTACCCCAGTATGATTACCCCAGACTCACTAACTACCCCACTCACCTACTACCCCAGTATGATTGCCCCAGACTCACTAACTACCCCACTGACTATAACTACCCCACTCACCTACTACCCCAGTATGATTACCCCAGACTCACTAACTACCCCACTGACTATAACTACCCCACTCACCTACTACCCCAGTATGATTACCCCAGACTCACTAACTACCCCACTGACTATAACTACCCCACTCACCTACTACCCCAGTATGATTACCCCAGACTCACTAACTACCCCACTGACTATAACTACCCCACTCACCTACTACCCCAGTATGATTACCCCAGACTCACTAACTACCCCACTCACCTACTACCCCAGTATGATTGCCCCAGACTCACTAACTACCCCACTCACCTACTACCCCAGTATGATTACCCCACTGACTATAACTACCCCACTCACCAACTACCCCAGTATGATTACCCCAGACTCACTAACTACCCCACTCACCAACTACCCCAGTATGATTGCCCCAGACTCACTAACTACCCCACTCACCTACTACCCCAGTATGATTACCCCAGACTCACTAACTACCCCACTGACTATAACTACCCCACTCACCTACTACCCCAGTATGATTACCCCAGACTCACTAACTACCCCACTGACTATAACTACCCCACTCACCTACTACCCCAGTATGATTACCCCAGACTCACTAACTACCCCACTGACTATAACTACCCCACTCACCTACTACCCCAGTATGATTACCCCAGACTCACCTACTACCCCAGTATGATTACAATCCATACAACTGAAGCAATCACACCAAAGTTTATTCATAAACTTTACATTCTAGTTACTGTGTATTACTGTGTAACGATTGAAGAAGAAATTTCCCATTGTGGGATCAATAAAGTACTACTACATCCTCAGTGCTTTCAACACGATTCAACCACACCTACTAGCAGTCACTGCAAGTCTACACTACAGCTTCATCGACATTATTGATGTATCCAACTATGGAGTCATCACAGTTCCAAACTTAATTTACAAACTCAGTAGTGATCTAAGGGTTTATATGCATATTATGAACCTTGCTAGATTTTTGAAAATGTTATTTTGAGGTATAATAGGCATCTCAATACAAGCCAGCAGACTGTTCCCAATGTTGAACTCTTTGTCCATACCATTAAACACTGTGCAGCACTGTACAATTTCTGGCAGAAGGCATGTTTTAAGCATTGCAGAACCATGCACAGATTCCATGACCTTATGCAAGGTTTATTTGTGCTGAGGTGTATGTGTGATATAGGAATAGGGAATATGGCTAACATTTTCTTCATCACTTTATATGATAGTCTACCAGGGAACTTTAAAAGTACAAATAACCCAAAATTATGGAATGACAGAAGAACAGATTAGGCAGCCATAGACTTTAGCAACCACACAAATTAATAATTTGTAAAATACTTTATTTTATTTTTTTTGGAATATCAAATAGCCTAATAAGAAAATAACAAAGGGAAAAAAGGACAACCAATAAGAACTTACACGACACACTGAACACCCATGCAATCTAAAACTATGTATATATTTATGTACACTATATAACACGAGTAGTCCTTACTCTACCTCCTCAGGCTGTAAGGGAAGAAGACAGAAAATTATGTAACGCCTGTGGTCCACAATTTCAATTAAGAATCGCTCCATATCCTGCTGGTTACTGAAAATAAAAACAAATGGTCCCACAATCTCGTCGTGCTCTGCTTCCCCACCCACGTCAGTGAGCCGGGTGTACGCAATGAGGGCCTCGGCTACCTCACTCTCCTCCATTCCCAGGACACGGGGCAGCTAGAAAACTCTTTTGGACTGTCTTGCATGAAAGTGTCCACTAACTTACAAATGCATCTTGTTGACAGTACTAACTTAATGCATCTTGTTGACAGTACGAATATCTTACACCATCTAATTGTTTAAATGGTGAAGAATTGCTTCGTATTTCTCAATGACACTTCTGTTCGTTGCCGGTACTTGCAATTACGTTCGAGAAATAAGAGGGTCTTGAATCGGTTCTGTGATGAAAGACAGTAGCTATAACTTCTTTATTAGCATGATGTTTATGTCAGCTTCTAGTCTAACATTACTTACACTCCAAACCGGCCCAGCGTTTATACACAGAAAACAGGAAATGTCATGTAGGTGATAACAAAAGGTAGGCTAGACAGGGAAGTCTTGTGGATATGTTACTTCACTCCTATCTCTGGTTCTTCTTCCTAGTTTCCTGTCTCAGGGCTTAGATCAATAACTTTATTTCACACGTTATTCTACCAGGCTAGGATTCCCAGGAAACTTGGGGGGGCATTCATGCAGGTGACAATGAGTACTTAACAATGCGGGAGGGGGAGGAAATGAACATAGCTCATTTCCCAGGCCGTTCAGCACCTAAGTCTCTAATATGTTGGGGCATACAGATGCAAGTCGGTCTTTTAAGCAAACGTTAAAAGACCGACTTGAGAACAGAGAGCTGGCATCTAACTACAGTAGGCGGCTAACGTTACATACATAATGTTAACGTTACATTAGCAACACATATAAAACTGATATAAATTTTAGTGCTAATGTTTGTAAAACAAACAATATATAAAGTATGTCGTTACTTAACTGCCATTAGACAAACACTGTAATGGCTAGAAAGCTAGCTACTACTTAACGTTAGCTTACGTTAGCTAGTTACGTTACACAAACATTATGATTCATGACTTATCACGATTGCAAACGTTTGCTGCGCTACAAATAAACATAGCAATGGAAAAAACAACATACAAGTTAGTAACATTAGTGCTTATTTGCTAACGTGAGCTAGCTAGCCAACTCCTAGTATTAAGTTGTTGTCTGCTGCTTAACGTTAACGTCATTGGTTCCAACAGTACATTGGCATCATTTACCTTGTTGGCAGATGTCGGCTCGTTGAAATCCACTTATTAGAAAAAAAGAACAAACTTGCTTGGACAAATGAAGACACGTCCGGCTCGTTTAGTGTGTTCTGCAAACAGAATGGGGAAGTAACGAAAAGGTCCATGCACGTGGTCGGAAGTGACGCCAGGGCACATGACGCAACTTCCAGGTCCATGCTCAGGCCCCGAGGGGCCTGGCGGTGGACGTGGGGCTTAACGGTGGATGTCTGCAGGAAGACTCTTCTCGGTCACTGGCATTCCTAGGCTGGTCACTCACGTACAAACACAATAAAAAACAAACACCAACCAACTCACAAAACATTTGTCTTGCGAGTAATTGTGCAGATGTCAACAGCAACACTAACAGCATCAGTGTTTAGCCCAAATGTATCGAGGCTAGCCTACAGCACTAGATGAATTGGATAAATCTGAAAGCTCATCCAATGACACAATGTCTAAAAGGCTACTGCCTACATTCTCAGCACTGAATAGTAGGATTGTTCCTGTCCTAAAGTTAAATAGTTCTGCCCCATGTTGGATTCCGACCGAGATTGCAGGGTATAGCCGAAGCAGGAATTCCCCTGGGCTACCTAGATATCATAAAGTTTAATGTTCGATCGGTTTTGCTTCATCATTCAAATATTTAAACAGATTTTTAACGTGGCAATAAAACCGGTGGACTGTAATTAATCAATTAGGAGCTATGGTTTTTGTGGATCTCTTATCCACGGTGGCCCCCTAGTGGTAGTCGTCAACATCCCAATTACAGTAGGCCTATTCATATTTCTCTGAAATTATAAATTACAGGTTAAACCCCAAAAGTTCTGTAACCTTCATCTTGGCACAGCCACAGACAATAAAATGCATAAAACCCACCGTTTCTAGTCTACATCAAAAATAATTTTCCCGTATAGGAACAATAATAGGCTAGGCCTACCTGATATTATTGAAAAGTTGTAGGCTATAAACAAACTTTCGGTTATAGTTCGCCAATGTCCAATGCAGGTTGTGGGCTTGGTTAGTACTTGGATGGGAGACCTCCAGGGAAAACTAAGTTGCTGCTGGAAGTGGTGTTGGTGGGCCAGTAGGGGGCAGTCTTCCCTCTGGTCAAATAAACCCCAATGCCCCAGTGCAGTGTTGGGGACACTGTGCTGTAGGAGATGCCGTCTTTCGGATGAGACGTTAAACCGAGGTCCTGACTCACTGTGGTCATTAAAGATCCCATGACACTTATCGTAAAGAGTAGGGGTTTCCCCGGTGTCCTGGCTAAACTCCCAACCCAGGCTCATTCAATCTGCCACCTAATCACCCCCCAGTTTAATTGGCAAAAAAAAAAATTCTTCTCTCCCTCTCCACCTCAGCTGATGTGTGGTGAGCATACTGGCGCAAAATGGCTGCCGTTGCATCACCCAGGTGGGTGCTACACATTGGTGGTGGTAGAGGCGAGTTTCCCCCTCATCATTGTAAAGTGCTTTGAGTATCGAGAAAGGCGCTATATAAATGCCATGCATTATTATTATTATTATTACAATGAAGTTGACATTTCCACAGTGACCACCTATCGCACGTGTGGCTGTAATAGCCTACATTGCTGTGGATGTAAAAACATAGCCTACCTTTTAACGTAGGCCTATTCAAATGCTATAGAGCCTATAGCCTACACACAATAGGCTACGTATTTTTATGCCTAGGCTACATATAGGCTTATTGTGACAAATCTATTCTGCTGCAAATGTCTGATGGTAGGCTATAGGCCTCTTCTTCAATTTGAAGTTTAAAACATGGATGTGCTGCAGTAAATCGTTTTTGAGATATGACACTTGGGCTAAATAAGACAAGTAGCCTAGCAAATAGGTGAAAATTGCTTCTGGTGGGCCAAAGTTAATGAGGTTAATGATTTCCTAAGTCCTTCGCTTGAATTGAACGACTGTTGCCTCATGGATAGCTGCAGATTCAAACTGCAAATGCAAGAGAGATGATAAATTAGCCTAATTCAGAAATTGTAAAACATAAATAAATCGTCAATCCAGTGGGTTGCCATGCTAGGGACGCCAGTGACCAGCCAGGTCAGTTGCAAAATGCAAATCCAGTGGGTTGCTAAGCCAGGCACATGAGCTACCAGCCAATCAATAGAGGGCTTCTCATTTACCACCACCGGCTTGTCAGCTGCTAGATCATTTGCCAGCTTCGAGTAAGATATGCTCCTCTCAGTAGTCTTATTTTTGGCACGTATCCTGCACCCTGAACGTCAAGGGAAAAGGCTAAGCCAGCGACTAATAAGAAAGAAGTCTTTGTTATCGCTACCCTACGGTCATGGTTGAGTCCGTCCATTGATCGTTGATATTAGAAACTACCCCGGTTTACCCACCTACGCCAATAATGCAATTTTCAACTTTCAAAAGACAAACGGTAAATCAAAAAATTTGAAAAACGAGTTTGAATTGTTCATTTTCCTTTTATTTCAGGGATAAAAAAATGGAAATTGAAATATTGAATCCAATTGTCAATTTTTCAATTTGAGATACATCAGGAAATCAAATTGATAAACGTTACACGGACCAGGTAAGTATATAGTTATATAGGTACGTTAGTTATATACAGGGTTGATAAACACTCAAAGCGCTGTATTGCTACTAGTGTGACTATTTTGCATTAGCTAATGTTCTCTACCTGCACCAGGCTTACGTTAGCTTGCTGTAAATGGTTAGGTACAGTGGTCAAACTATAAAATGTTTTCCCCAGGCAGGTAGCTACATCCGATCTTCCGTTCCTTTTCATTTATTATAAAGCGCTTTAATCCATAACAACACCCATTCTTTAGGATGAACAAAAGCCACGTTTATTCATGGAAAAAATAGGCTAAAACATTATAGTTTTGCAGGTAAGCATAATATTACTGACATTTTTGTTTAGGCTCAACGTGACATATTGCATAGGCTACATAGGCTACGGTGAAATTAATATATTTTTTTGAAATAAATGAAAAGGAACGGCAAGATTGGATGTACCTGCTTGCGGAAAACATTTTACAATTCGACCACTATTAGCTAACGCAAAATATATCACACTAGTAGCAATACAGCGCTTTGAGTGTTTATCAACCCTGTATATAACTAACGTAGGCTATATAACTATATAATTACCTCGTTAACGTTACGGCTCGTCATCTGCACCACGGCGTGAATAACAGCGTTGCTGCACTTGCCGCCGCTAGCTGAAGTCTAGCAGCTCTGTGATTGGCTAAATGCGAGTTCGACAGTTCCGAACGCTTCTACTTTTCCTGGGAAGCCCGGATGCTTCACATTTGGCCTAGTTAACATAAAATCTGAATTTCAATCAGAATTTTAGAACTTTGAATTAGAGAGCTTTGTATTTATGGATCTGAATTTTTAAAACCTGAATTTCAGAAATTTGAATCCGATAAATTTGTATTTATGGATCTGAATTTTTAAAACCTGAATTTCAGAAATGTGAATCAGATTTGTATTTATGGATCTGAATTTTGAAAATCTGAATTTCTGAAATTTGAATAAGAGAGATTTGTATTTATGGATCTGAATTTTTAAAACCTGAATTTCAGAAATGTGAATCAGAGATTTGTATTTATGGATCTGAATTTTGAAAATCTGAATTTCAGAAATTTGAATCAGAGAGATTTGTATTTATGGATCTGAATTTTGAAAATCTGAATTTCAGAAATTTGAATAAGAGAGATTTGTATTTATGGATCTGAATTTTGAAAATCTGAATTTCAATCTTTGTTTAAATGCAAATTTCTGAAATACAGCACAAAATAATTCAAGTTTATCAAAAGTCACACGTATATAATTCAAATATACTAAATTCAAATTCAAATACTTTTGTACTTTTTTTATGGCCCTTCAAACGTAAACAAACTTTTTTTTGTACATCTTAAAGTATCTTTTAGCTCTGACAGAGCTCTTGATACAAGGAATATCAGTTTGTAAGAGCTAAAAATTAGTTTTAGATGTACTTTAAAAGCCATAAAAGGTTTGTTTACTTTTGTATTGTTTGTAAACATTAGAGCAAAACAGGCTTGTATTTTGAGTTATGGTGCAATAATAAAATTAAAAGAGCACATTGTCCATCTAGAAGTCCTACTCGCAAATGAGTACACTGGTCCGCTTGCACTGGTACACTTATCCACGGCACTGACTACTCAGCTTTGTAGTGGTTTGGGGGAATAGTACAGTAGGTACGCATATTTAAGGGGACCACAAGGATGGTGTACTGGTGGGTGGTGTCCGACCAATTGTGGTGGGCCGGTCTGGGCCAAAAATGCCAGGGCCGATTTTTTGTCCCAGTCCAGCCCTGTATGAGACTCAACGTTAGCTATTGGTTTTGAATAACAGTCACATTCATGTAGCTTGCTAGCTATCCTGTTTAGTAAAGGGCAAAAGATAACATTCAGAAACAGAATTACAACGGAGGTGAAAGCAATGGCTTTAACGTTAGTGAAGTTGAAGGTAGATTTGCTAAACCTAACTTAACAAAGAAATCACGCACCTCACTGATGATGAAAAAAACTAGCTAACTGACTGTGATTCATAGCCTACTTGCTGCCTTGCAAGCTGATGGTCCCAATTAGATCCCCTAAAAGTCTACCAAAATGCACATTTGGTGACCTGATCTACAATCCGTCTCTCTAACGTTAGCCGATTAAGGCTTAGCCTACAAAAGCGCAGATGCCTACAATTAGTAGCCTACCTGGAGTCCAGATTGTCACGATCCGAAACACAGAAACGAACCCAAATGCACGACCAAGAGACAAATGAACAGGAATGGGTGTTTTATTTACTGGATTGGGGTAGTCCCAAGCCGTACATAGAAAAACACACAACACAGGCGGATGTTCCAAGCCGGAACTGGACTTTGGTTCTGACCCGGAACCGGACAGGAACTGGACCGGGAGGTCCAACAGGAACTGGACGGGAACACTGGCGGATGTTCCAAGCCGGAACTGGACTTTGGTTCTGACTCGGAACCGGACAGGAACTGGACCGGGAGGTCCAACAGGAACTGGACGGGAACACTGGCGGATGTTCCAAGCCGGAACTGGACTTTGGTTCTGACCCGGAACCGGACAGGAACTGGACCGGGAGGTCCAACAGGAACTGGACGGGAACACTGGCGGATGTTCCAAGCCGGAACTGGACTTTGGTTCTGACCCGGAGCCGGACAGGAACTGGACCGGGAGGTCCAACAGGAACTGGACGGGAACACTGGCGGATGTTCCAAGCCGGAACTGGACTTTGGTTCCGACCCGGAACCGGACAGGAACTGGACCGGGAGGTCCAACAGGAACTGGGCTGAGGAACAGGAACGGACCGGAAGGGAGGGTGAAGCAGCTGTAGGCAGAGCAGACTGTGGCGAAACAGACTAAAACAAAAAGGCAGTGAGGACTGGAGAAAACGAGAAAAGAACAGGAATCCAAAAACTCAACAGAATCTTTAGTAACTAGACTAGAACAGGAGACCAGAAAAACCCAACTAGGTACGTCAAAGAACTGGCGCCGAACAGCAGCCAGACAGAGGAATAAATAGTGGAGTGAAATTGAAACCAATCAAAAAGGCGTGAGGAATGTAATCAAGGGTGATTAACTAAAAAGCAGGTGAGGAATGCATGCAGTGCAGGAGAAAGGAGATAGGCTGAAACAGATGGGGAAACAGAGTGAACCAAACGGGAGGACCACGCCCAGCCTGCAGCACAGGGGAAAACATGGACGAAGGGAAACCAACATGACACGGAGGGAGAGGGAAAAACACGGAAACAAACAGGAAGGGAACGGAACGTTACACAGATGGGTTTATAATCCCGAACTGCACTCAAAAAACATGTGCCTCGTCATAGGAAGGGTAAGTAAATGGACAATGATATTTGCATGCTGGCTGTCATAAAAAGTTTTTTTCTCTTTCTGGTTTAGCTAGCTAACATTAACGTTTCATGTAGCCTACCTTCCTAGCTAGCCAGCTAAGAGCCATTAGATAGCTAACGTTAAGTGGTAACATTAATAGCCTAGCTAACAGAAAGAGAAAAAACTATTTTTATGATGGCCAGCAAACAAATATCATTGTCCATTTACTTGCCCTTCCTATGACGAAACACGTTTTTTGAGTAGGCTAACTGTTACAGATTGGGATTATAAACCCATCCTGACCCCAGGTAGCTAATTGTACGTTAGGCATCTGTCCTTTTGTAAGCCTTCAAGGACTCTAGTAGAGAGATGGATTGTGGATCAGGTTACCAAAAGCTAATTTTGGTTTTCAGCGGAACTAAACAGCTTGTTAGGCAGCACATACAAATCACAGTCTAGAGCAGGGACTACAATTTATCCCGTGAGGGCCGGTGTGGGTGCAGGCTTTTGTTCCAACCAAGAAGTTACACACCTGATTCTACTAATCAATCACTAGTGTCTTTGCTAAGGACCTTGATTAGTAGAATTAGGTGTGTAGACCCCTGAAGACGCCTGGTCTAGAGCTAGCTAACTTACTTTGTCAAAGTAATGTTTTTTTAATCAGCAGTGAGGTGCGCGATTTCTCTGTGGCTAACATTAGCCATCTCTCCCCTACCCGCTGACTGAGCGTGAGGGACCGCTGCAGCGCAAAATAGGTCCTAAAGGTGGCGCCGTGTTTACACTGTAATTGCGATAGAAACCTATGATGAATACGGTCGAAGCTGTCTTCATTCAATTGCCTAACATTAGTTACAATGCCCTCCACAATTATAGGCACCCCTGGTAAAGATGAGTAAAAAGGGTTATAGAAAATTCACCTTTTGGTTAATTAGCTTAATCTCACATTGAGAAAATGAGAAAAATCCAACCTTTAATTGTAAGTAAATTTATATTGGAGAAAAATAAGTCAACATGGGAAAGATAAGAGAACACATAAATCAAATGAGGGAAAAGTGTGTTGAGCTTCATGAGTCAGGGAATGGCTATAAAAAATTGTTACTCACCTGAAAATGCCCATAGCTACCGTTAGGGCAATACTTAAAAAGTTCAAAGCAACTGGAACTGTTACAAACTTGCCTAGAAGAGGACCCAAGTTTATTTTGCCCTCACGCACAGTGAGGAGGATGGTAAGAGACGCAAAACAAATCCCCAAGGATCACTGTTGGAGAATTACAGAGGAAAGTAGCATCTTGGGGTCATCAAGTCTCCAAAACTACCATTAGACGTCACTTCCATGCCAACAAATTATTTGGAAGGCATGCCAGAAAAAAGCCTTTCCTGTTATTTCACCACAAACGTAAGCACCTGGAGTTTGCTAAATGCTACTGGAACTTTGACTGGAACTGTGTTCTATGGTCAGATGAAACTAAAATTGAGCTTTTCGGCAACCAACACTCAAGGTGGGTTTAGCGTAAAAAGAAGGATGGCTATACTGAAAATAACCTGATCCCCACTGTTAAGTATGGTGGAGGTTCCATGATGTTGTGGGGCTGTTTTTCCTCCCAAGGCCCTGAGGACCTTGTTAGGGTACTTGGCATCATAAACTCCATGAAATGCCAGGAAATTAAAACTGGGTCGTCGTTGGATCTTCCAGCAGGACAATGATCCAAAACATCCAAATCAATACAAAAATGGTTAACTGAACACAAAATCAAGCTTCTGCCATGGCCATCTCAGTCCCCTAACCTAAACCCCATTGAAAACCTGTGGGCTGAGCTGAAGAGGAGAGTGCACAAGAGAGGACCTAGGACTCTGGATGATCTGGAGAGATTCTATGGTCTCAGATTCTTGCTCTGTATTCTCCAACTTTATTAGATGTTATTATTTCCTTTATTTCAACAGGGAGACACACTGAGACCAAGGGCTCATTCGCAGATGTGCCCTGCATTACATTAAAACATATATAATGAAATACAAAACAAGGACATTTAACAATTACATACATCAACAAATATGCCTAGGTCCAAGATTAGGGACTTAAAGATACCCATAGGAATGAGAAATTCAAGTTTGAGGATGTCTTGATGCCTGTTCCAGGACCAAGGGGCAAAGTATCTAAAAGATGTTTTACCAAATTCAGTGGTTACCTGAGGTGTATTTAAAACTATGCAATTTTGTGATCTGATGGGATAATTGGAAGTTTTAAAGGTAAGTAATGATGTAAGATAAGGAGGTAGCTTCTGTATGATAGCTTTATAGATAAACAGAAGGGAGTGCTGCTCTCTCCTTGTAGTGAGGGATGACCAACCCACTCTTTGATAAAGAATACAGTGATGTGTGCGGAATTTATCACCTGTGATAAAACGGAGGGCACTGTGATAAATAGAATCAAGAGGTTTTAAAGCACTGGCAGAAGCATGCATGAATAAAGTATCACCATAATCAAGAACTGGTAGCAATGTGGCCTGAACTATATGCTTCCTTCTCTCGTAAGACAAACATGATTTATTCCTATATAAAAATCCAATTTTGGGTCTGAGTTTTTTTATCAGGAAGTCAACATGAGTTTTGAATGATAGATTTTCATCTATCCATATACCAAGGTATTTATAAGCAGGCACACGTTCAATTTTTGAGCCACTAAGAGAGCAGATGCCAAGGTTAGTAGAAAGAGGCTCACGACTGTTTGAAAAAAACATAAACTTTGTCTTGCTTTCATTTAATACTAATTCCAGACTTGTAAGTGAGTTTTGAATAGCATTGAAGTCGGCCTGAAGGTCTGATATGGCTTTGCCCAGTGACGAAGCACATGTGTATATTGCTGTGTCATCTGCATGCCTGTGTATTTTGCTACTTCGAAGAGTGGAGCCAATGCTATTGATATAAATTGTAAAGAGGACAGGCCCCAGGATCGATCCTTGGGGGACTCCTTTAGTGACCTCTAAGAATTGGGATTTAACCCCATCTACGTGAATACATTGGGTTCTGTCTGCTAAGTAGTCTTTGAACCAATTACAGGCATTCTGACTTAGCCCAATGGTGGCAAGTCTGTCAAGTAGTAGGGAGTGGTCCACTGTATCAAAGGCCTTAGAAAGATCGATAAAAATGGCTGCACAGTGGAGTTTATCGTCAAGAGCTGAAATTATATCATTTAGCACTAGAGAGGCAGCCGTGACCGTGCTATGACCAGCTCTGAAACCTGATTAGTACTCACTTAAAACATGATTTTTGCTCAGGAAGTCACGTAGTTGAGCATTGACTAATGATTCTAAAATTTTGGCTAAACAGGAGAGCTTGGAAATAGGACGGTTATTTGGATGTTACGGGAGAAGATTCAGTGCTGTTTTATTGGCAAAGGGAGGTTGTAGAAAGTATTAAATGCAGGGGTTCCAATAATTGTGGCACACGTGGTTTTGTTAAAAATAATAATTTCTTGATGAGGGATTTTTTTTAGAGCACAACCGATAGATCGGACGACCGATATATCTGGCCGATATTTGCGTTTCTGGACCATACTGTATCAGTAATCAAGAATGACATGTGGCCGATATGAACGACCGAAATAGGCATTTAAAAAAAAATTTTTTACACTGACACGTGGGCGCTCCTAGCGGTTCACGCCATAGATGTATATATACGTTGATGCCGTATTCGACTATTCAGACACGTCTGCGTGGCAGCCATATTGCGGCAGGCAATGGTGAGAAGTCGTTGCTGGGAAGATGCCACAAAGTTGTGCGCCATTTGGCTGCACAAACCGAAAAACTAACCAAAACAAGGATCGTGGGATAACTTTTCACAAGTAAGTGGCTAACGTTATTTGACTATTTTAGGTTACTGTCACATAAATTAGTGAACATGATTTGTGTCACTTATTTGTGTCACTGTGATTTGTGTCACTGTGATTTGTGTCAGTAGCTTGCGAAAGCTGACATAACGTTAACGTTATCGCCCGGATGATAACTAACAAAAACATATAGGCTAACGTTATTCGCTAACGTTACTGAATAAAGCTCATTAGATATCAAAGCAATGTATGACTTAAGTGACTAAAGGTGATATTGGCAATGATTCTTTGTGTTATTGATGTATAGCAAATTATCGATTGGAGGGTGTGTTTATGAGATTATAGCCTATGTGGTGTCAGCGACATCTGGTCTTGTGACAGCATAAATCTTGGCGCTTAAAACGTTAGCTAGCAAGGTTAACGTTAGTGGCCTAATACATTTTAATACCCTCTCTAGTTAGGCCGTATTTAGGCTGCTAGTTCACTATGGATTGTAGTGCGCCATTCCGGTACATGCCTGGTTGTAATTAGTAACTGTTAAGAAATAGTATTTTTTGAGATGGGCTAGTTTTTTGTAACAGGTTTCCCAAGGACCCAGACCGAAGAAGAGCCTGGGTCATAGCTTTTCGGTGAAAGGATTTTGAACCAATTGATACCACAGTACTCTGCAGCTGTCATTTCAAGGCAGATGCTTTTGACCGTACAGGACAAAGTGTTAGTCTGAGGGAATTTGTTGTCCTTTCAGTTTTTCCATCCATTCCAGACCATCTGAACAAGGTTAGTGTATTTTCTAATCATAAGATTATGGTGTTCTTCATTTTAAATAGTGTTAATACTTTATATAGTGGAAACTAATAAGAAAAATTTAGACCAAGCAATGTTAAAATTTTCATATCATCTCTAGCTAACTTAAGTAAAATTACCACAAAACCTGACACTAAAAATAAAGTTCCCTTTTATGTTTGTTAATATTGATTTTAAATGTCTTTTACTTACTTTCAAGTTGGCTAAAGCCAGGTCAACCAGGACATCAACACAAGCTATTGAGGCAAGTGATGATGCAGTACCTGTGTCAGAAGTTCCTGAACAGTTAAATTTGTCAACATCAATAAGTGTAACAAAGCAGTTTTTAAATATTTTGAACTTTTTAAATATACCGGTTGCAGTGTAGTGTTCTAACAAGATGAGACCATTCAGTTGTAGATATGATAGAATGTTATATTTTACAGGATCATGATTATGGCCTTGACCCTGATCAAGTCAAATATAAACTAATTGAGGCTCAAGCAAGGGCTGAGGAACTGCAGAGGGAGCTGAGAAATGCCAAGGATCGTGAGAGAAGGTGTAAGCTTGAAGTCACTGCTAGATGATTTAAAAGAGAGATATCATCACAGAACTACAGCTAAAACTTGATGAATATTCTGGTAGGTTGGACTGTTAAATATGTTTTCATATAATATGTATTATATTTCATACTGACTCAGTTGATAATGTTTTAGACTATCAATAACATTTTCCTATAGTAATTGTGACCTGATTTGTACAATTTTAACAGATACATTAATGGCTAACTTAAATCAAATTGAATATTTTTGGATCTGTGTTCTTTTTACATTTCAGATCTTTCAGTTGAACTCCTTAAGCACCACCATGCCTACACTCCAGCCAAAGGGAATTTGCTTTAACACTGCATTTGCATGGACCCAAAGCCTACAGCTATTTAAGAGACACAATGCACTTCCACATCCTGACACTCTTCAAAGGTAAACATACTAATGTAGTCTACAAAAATGTTATTTGTAATGGGTGCATGATTGATTGCATTTGCTTTTTCACAACTGCACAAAATGTACTTTTACTATTATTCATTAATCCCATCTTCAACCTTCACAGATAATCTGTTGCAGTTGTACTCTGCATACTGAAGTAATTTTTTACTCAGATGGATGCAGTCTGTAGACGCCAAACCTGGAGTAAATACCTTGCTTTTAGACATGCTACGATGAAAAAACAAGTCCAGCAAAATATGGTCAGGTGTGACTTATGATGGATGCCATGGCTATCAGGAGGCAAGTGCAGGACGACTCTCACACACAGACAATGTCGGGCTTTGTGGATCTTGGCATTGATGAGACCATAGCTAGTGAGGCCCTTGTGTTCATGATGGTTGGACGGCAAGGCCACTGGAAGGCCCCCATTGCTTACTTCATCACCCGGACTTTGACACCAGACATCCAGAAAGCTTTGTTGGAACATGCATTAGTGGCACTGCATGAATGGGGTATCAAGGTACTGTGTTTGACAATGGATGGGCATGCATCCAATGTCAGCATGTGCATCATGCTTGGGTGTCAGCTCAAACTGAATCCTTCTGAACCTTTGAAGACAAATTTTGCTCACACTTCGACGGGGGAACAAGTGTTTGTAATGATGGATGCCTCTCACCTGCTTAAGTTGGCCCAGAACATGCTGCAGGCTTATAGTCCCATTGTAAGGCTGGGCAAGTGAACTGGAGCTACATTTTCCATCTAAATGATGTGCAAGAATAAGAGGGTCTACATGCTGCAAACAGGGTCACAAGCAAGCACATTAACTTCAGTACCCAGAAGATGAGGGTGTCCTTGGTGGCACAGACATTTAGCCGGTCTGTTGGAAAAGCGCTGCGCATGCTGAAGGAAACTGGATATCCACAGTTCCGGGATTGTTCAGCTACTGCTGAATTTGTTGAGGTAATCCTTGCTAACTTCGGTTTTGTGTGAATTTATTCCACTTGCCAGTGATGGGTAAATGTAATACTGTATATAGGCAAACCTATCTAAGGGTCATTACTAATGCATCTTCTTCTTTCCAATCTTAAATATTTGATTTATCATTCTTGATATCATAATACTAATCTGTAAGAGCCTTTTACTAACTAGGAGAATGTTGCGGTATATATCAATTGTCTGTTAACCTACAATAGTGAATATTTGTGTTTCAGACGATTGTTCGATATCATGAACAGCCGTAATCCTCATGCCAAAGGCTTCAAGGCTCCATTGGGTTCCCTCAACTGGGAAGAAACATTAAAATTCTTCAAAAAAGTGCGTCTGTACCTGACCAAGTTGGTAACAAACAACAAACTTTACCGCTCAAATAGGTTTTTAACCCCTTGGCACAGATGGTCGATTTAGGGGGTGCTCTGTTTAAGGCTTTATAACTCCAGGTGTGAGCATCACATAAACTTGGCACATGGCTTAAATGAAACAAGACAGGAGTAGCATTTACAATACAAACTTAGATTAGTTTATTTTTTTAAGTCAAAATTAAGTGCCACAAATGCAAAGAAACTGTTACGTTTCTGTCATTTTTATGCCACGTTTCATGTTTAGTTTGTCACAGTTTATTTTCGGTTTATGTCATGCTTGTGTTCTGTTTATGTTCGATGCAGTTCATTGGTAGCATACACATTTCCATGTTTTTCTGCAGCCTTGCATTCATGCTGTTTTCCCTCTCTCTCTTGCTGTCACTCAGCCTTCCCTAATTGTTTCATTTTCCCGTGTCTATTTACTAATCTACTAACATTAGATCAGGATTGGGTAATACTAACTCTCTAACCATGTGTTCATGTTTACCTTACGTTTCTTGTGCATGTCATTTACTAATTTACTAACGCTAGGTAGGATAGGTTTATTACTAACGATTACTAATTATCTTGTTACCTTGTCAGCTTTCCACACCTGATTCCCCTTCGCATGCTGCTCTCAAGCTGTGCTCTCAAGTGTCTGCACCTGTCTACACCTGCATATAAGCTCAGTGTTCATGTCTTGTCTTCGCAAAATTGTTGCCTGTTAGTTTACTACTGTCACTTTTGAGCGTTTACTTTGTCTGACTACTGTTATAGATCCAAGCCTGTTTACTGACCATCGTTACTGCCTGCCCACCGTTTTCTACTGCCTGTTTTTTGACCACGAGTTTGGCCTGCTGTCTATTTGTACCTCTGCCCCGCGGATAGGACTTCGGTCTGACTCCTGCAACGTCCCACGACCTACGAACTCTGCTTGACCCCTGTATTGTACTTCTGCTCCGCTGACAGCTACTCTGGTTACTGAACTTGTGCATGGTGTACCGATTCCGAGACTGCCTTCTCCCTCGGTACTTTACTTTGGTTTTTTTGGCTGGATTTATTGGTTTTTGGACTTCGCTTGTGTGACTACGATTTCTGGATTTCCCTATAATAAAGTCCTTGCGGACATTTATTATCACGTTTGTGTTCTGAGTCGTGCATTACGGGTCCAACCCGCACACACCCGTCTCAGAAACTTGGAAAAATTCAACAAAAAAAATGTTTTTCTTTTGTTTGCAACAAAATACTGAGAGCTACAAAAGTGAAATCGGTAATATATATACAGTACCAGTCAAAAGTTTGGACACACCTACTCATAGGTTTTTTTAAAGTGTTTTTTTACTGTTTTCCACATTTTAGAATAGTAAAGTCATCAAAACAATGAGATAACACATGAAATTATGCAAACAAATAAAAAAGTGTTATATTTTAGATTCTTCAAAGTAGCCACCCTTTGCCTTGATAACGGCTTTGCACATTCTTGCCATTCTCTCAACCAACTTCTGTGGTAAACAGGTGATGCTATCATGATTCTGTATAAAAGGATATTGAAAGACTCTTGATACCTTATTTTCAGGTAGAATGGGCAAAGCTGTTATCAAGGCAAAGGGAGGCTACTTTGAAGAATCTAAAATATAAGACGTTTTTTATTTGTTTTACACTTTTTTTGGGTCTATAATTCCATTTGTGTTATCTGATCGTGTTGATGTCTTTACTATTCTAAAATGTGGAAAACAGTAAAAATAACAAAAAAAAAACTTTCTACGAGTAGGTGTGTCCAAACTTTTGACTGGTACTGTACATTTCCTGGATCATAAACTCCATGTCCACAAGTTTAGCAAAATCTGAGGATGATATGCAGAACTACTAAAGGTCTATGGTGCAAAATATAGGCAGTGTACCCTGTTGTCCATTAGTGTCTCCAAATCTATCCAAATGGATAAATTGTGCACTGCTCTAAATTAAAAAAAATGATGCTATATTTAACTACAAATCAACAGTTTCGGCTCATAGAACTCACTTTTGCATAATTTTCAAGTGGGAATTACTATATGTTCATCAGTCTAGGGGGGTAGATATCTATGGGTCCAAAACCCCTATGCAAAACATGTCATAAAATGAATAAAATTAGTTTTGTTGATTATAAAGCATACATTTGCTCCTTCTGATGGCTTAAGATAAAAAAACATTGATATCACAGTGTTACATACACCTAAATATGTTGCAGAATCATTCACTCTTCTACCTCAATAAAACATCACTTTTCCCTGTACTCTACAATATGTATACTTTTGTCCTGGGATTGCATTTTTCTGTATTTTTTTTATTTTTATGTTCCTATTCATAATGACTCCAAGGAAAATTACCTTAATCTACCACATATCATATATAATATATTTATGAACATAGACGCTATTGTCCACTATGTCACGCATGGGTAGGTATAGACTGGGTGGGGGGGTGCTTGTTAAATGGACTTGCTACGGGAAAATAGTGACACTTACAAACTCCGTATTGCACAGAAATAGTCATGAATCGTCTACCAATAAAGTTAAAACACAGAGTTTGTGATTTCCACTAATAGTTTGGCTGCAGGAGCAACGAATGTCTCAGTTGAGCAAAATGATGGCGCCGGCGCCATTATCACTATGCATCTATGCAAAGGAGTTAATGGACTACATATCCATTACTGCAACACATGGGTGGTTCTCGACCAATCAGATATCATCTCGTCTGGACATTTTTGGCAGTGCATACCACCTTACTAATTCTGACATTTTACTTCATTGAACCATCCAGAGGGAATTATGGGACGTCGAGTTTTTAAACAGTGCCAGCGCTGGTATAGTATATAAAAACTATAAAAACTACATACTAAAACGTAAAATATACTCAAAGCTGGTCCAGAAAAACAATCCAGGAAATGGATGGTAAGACATCATCACTAGAAATAGTTTAAAAGTAAGTTTTAGTTAATGTCTATGGTCTAAATGAATGGGGAAGTCACTTCCGAACCAGTGTGACATAGTCACTTGAGTACTCTATGGAAGAATGCACAGTGCATGTAAGGGTTGTGTTACAGAGAACCAGACGCGACCGAGAAGGATTCTAAAAGCGTATCTTAAAAAGATACGCCACAAACGCGGAAGTACTCGTACCAGGGGATAGGTAAACAAAAGAACGGGAGCAAAACTTCCCTAGCACAAGCCAAAACATAGCAACCTCAAAAGGAGGCGAGTCTCGATAAATAGCGAGAATGAATAACAAAAGAACCTCACGCACTAAATCATTAGGCGTAACAAGAGGTAGAGAAACAAAACAAAACTCGAGAGAACGAGTGAAGGAAAAGAATAGAATAGCTCTTGTGGTGAAAGAGCTGACCACAAATGGTAACAGGTAAAAAGAATAAAGGATAAAGAAATATTGGAAAGAAAAGAGAAAACCAATCTAATCCCAATTCTTATAACCGGACTTATTCGTACGAACCAGAAATGCAGCGACCGAATTTCCTATAACTTACCGACTTCGTTGTCAACATAGCATAGACAATATCGAAGTGAGGAAATGCGGAAGTCCTGAGGCATTTATAGCTGGCAGGAAACGCAAAACAAGTGCAGGGAATAATTGCCGGACAAGATACAAACACCGGAACGGAGGTGGAAAAAATCCGATAGAACGTCCCGACGACGCAAAAAAGGAAACAAAAAAGTATACAGAACAACGGAGACTGCCAATAACCATGACAGTGCAGGGTTGACCAAATTCAACTGAATTTGCATTAAATTGGGTTGTTTTAACCAAAGCATGCTGCAAGATCTAGAATTGCAGTTGTGTATTTTCCAACTAAATTTAAGTTCCATGTTATAGGCTAATTTTTGCAAAAAAAAAAAGAATTGGTCAAAATTCCTAAGCTTAACTTCCCATGGTAAATTTCCAGAAAGTTTCTGGAAATTTACCTGAAATTTTCCGCCCCTTTGCAACCCTAGTTATGGGCAAAAACAAATGATAGCTAAATAAAAAAGAAAGTGTATGGTACAACCGTGCCATATTTGAGCCACTGAACTAAAGAAGATCCGTTGACATAATACTAACGTTAATCTCAGAGACCCACCTTTTTCAAATAGTAACGTTACCGGTACAGCGTAGTATGAGGGCATATTCGCACTGACCTGATCGGAACAAATGAGCTCAAGTTTCGGATGACAGTTATTGTTGAAGCCTGTAGTTATAACTATCCATATTATGTGACGTTTATTTACCTGTTAAAAGTGCATTCCGCAGACATATGCGATGCAGGACACCATATAAGGTTTTCTTCCTTCCAACTGCTCTCTCGTAAGAGCATGTAGCCACAGAGCTCCGTAGTCCCGCCCCCCTCCTATCTCTGGCTGGTCCCGGAAGCCATTACCTGCCCCCACTAAGGGATCTTTCAGTCACCCTTATGATGATATTATGGCATTGTATGGACCAAACTTTGACATATGTGATACAAAGTCCATTATATACTCACCACTGCATTTAAATCAAATTTGCATCGTATAATTAACGGAGTTTGAGAAAACATAACTACACTACCCAGAATCCCCGGTGGTACATCGCCGGCTCCCGCTTTTGGTAGCTAACGCAGTAGCTACCGGCCACTCAGCTAGCGAAAATGGCTATCACTCGGTCTGCACTTGTAACTTATTATGGAAGTAGCTACCGGCCAAAGAAGTAGCTACCGGCCGCTCTGCTACCGAAAATGGCTATCACTTTGTTTCATTATGGAAGTGAAACCAAGAGTATCACCAAGCGTGAGAATCACTAACGTTATCACTCTGGCCATATCAAAAGTTTTACCTTATCAACACTTATCAGCTTCAAGGCTTTCACTTCAGCAGTTGTGGTGAGCAAGTGAGTAGACCGGATGTTGTAGTCGTTTTAGTTGTTTTTTTGAAAACGTGTTTGTTGTTTATTTGTTGGACATAATTTCAAATGACCAATTTTATAAATTATTTGAAAATGTTACAACCCCTCTCTTGGGTGTTTTGAACGTCTAGCTGCCTGAATATAGAAAAAAAAACATTTTCAGTCCATTGACTCCCATTATATTTTTTCCGAAAAGTGGCACCAGACGTTTGTCACCAAAGTGGGCGGGACTACGGAGCGCTACAGGGCTCGTCTTTGGGATTTCCGATTGGACATGGCAAACGTGCAAAATCCAAGTTGGGTTTTTTAAATTGCATTGGCTGTGCAGTTCACAATACAACAGCTTTAGTGAATTTTACAGGTTTTTTTTCCCAATCTTTGTTGTCTTCTTGTTTTCTATGGGAGCGAGTGGGCATGGCATTCACAGAAACGCTTCAGTGACGTATGACTGCGGTTCTCTATTGGCTGACAGGTCTAGATTACGTGTACTCGTCCTGTTTTAATCCCGCCCGCTCGAAACCTTGCCTGATCAATTACAGGCAATGGTGAAAAAAAGGAAGGCATATCACAATTTAGGCAAATCACTTAGTACTGATATTTGGGTTATGTTTATTCCACCCCAGGATGACAACAATTAACCATTGAAAATAGTCTTTTATTGGTTGTAAGATTCCCAATAAAAGCATTCATTTAAAAGCATTTTTACATTGTTTCACTGCATCAGTTCAGACATCATATTACATTTTAAAACATTTGTAAGGGGGGGGGATACCCATTCATTTGATTCATTAAAATACACACAACAGTTAAGACACCACAGTAAATGACATTACATACCAAAAGACTCCAAAAGGAGAAAAGGAATTCAAAAAATAATGAAAAGCAGTGAAAAAGGAGAGAGCGGTCCCGGGTTATCGGGCGGGCAAATGTTCATGTTTGGTTTCTCTCTCTTCCTTTGGGATGGAGGGGGGTGGACTAAATGATCAGTTCTTTCCAATGGTCCACCCCCCATTTCTCTCTCGCCAGACGCTTGTCCTTTGTAAAGTCCACCATAACGCTGTCCTCAAGAAGGTTTTGTGTTTAAGACATTTGCCCAGATTATTGACGGGTCCAGGGCCGTGCTGCCCCTCGGGAGTGTCATGGTCTCCTTCGATCTTAAATGAGCCATTATTTTGTAACTCCACGAGGTCAGCCCAACCCTGGGCAATCCCGCCCCAAAAGCAAAGTCCCTCAGGACTCGATATACATATGGGGGGTCCCAGCTATATGGTATGGTCAGGTCCAGCGCACACAGGCC
The DNA here is from genome assembly GCA_029718625.1 of Synaphobranchus kaupii. Lineage (NCBI taxonomy): Eukaryota > Metazoa > Chordata > Actinopteri > Anguilliformes > Synaphobranchidae > Synaphobranchus > Synaphobranchus kaupii. The sequence goes on from CM056386.1 coordinate 13,916,984, forward strand.
CATTGCCTTCAAGAAGGGAGTGGCATAGTACCTAGCAAAGGTACCAGAGGCCTTCTCGACCTTCTGAGTATTCTGGACCAGTGTGGCCAGACCCTGCACCAAAATGATGTTTACTATATCCGGGACCCCACTGCCCCCATTCTTCTCTTCCTTGAGGAGGGTAGCTCTTTTCAGTTTTTCCATGGTGCTCCCCCAGACAAAGCGAAAGGCCATTCTAGTGATGTTTTTACTAGTGGCCTTGTCTGGGGGAAACACCCTCCCCAAGTAGAGAAAAATGGGAAGGACTATTGCCTTCAGGACCAGGATCTTACCCGTCTGAGTCAGAGGCTGCACACTCCAGCTCCGGAGTTTACCCTGGACGTGGCGGAGGGCTCCCTCCCAGCTCAGCCTGCCCTCACCGTCTAACTGGAAAGTCACCCCCAGGAGCTTGATGTTATCTCTGCGTACAGGAAAGGAAACGGTTAGTGGCTCACTCCAATATTGAGACAGAAACAGTTCACTCTTGTCCCTATTGGCTAGGGCGCCAGTGACTGCACAGAAGTCATCTAATACCTTGTTGGCAACGGTTATAGAATGACTATCTGTGCTGACGATGGTAATGTCGTCCATGGTAATGTACGCCATCACCCTAAGCCGCTCCCCCTGGGCCCCGGGCAGTGGATAACCAGTGATGCCGGGTTGCCCCTGATGGCCTGAAAGAACTGCTCAAGGTAGATGACATACAGGAGGGATGCTAGAGGACATCCCTGCCTGACGCCAGACCTAATGGCAAAGGGGGCGGATGGTTGCTTGTTAACAACCACCCTCCCCGAGATGTCAGTCAAACACATTTTGGTCCAGCGCAGGAGGGAGCTAGGAAAATCTAGTCTCTCTAGCACCCTCTCCAAGCACACATGACTTACCCTGTCAAAGGCCTTCTCCTGGTCTAGGCTGAGAACGCCTAAGGGGGACCTGTGCTCCCCGGAGTGGATTATGACATCCCTCACGAGGAGCAGGTTGTCATTTATGGACCTCCCTGGGATGCTGCACGTTTGGTCGGGGCCGACCACCGATGTCATCAGGTGTTGGAACCTCCTCATCAGCGCCTTCACCATGATCTTATATTCGGCTGAGAGGAGGTTAATCGGCTGCCAGTGCCGGAGGTCCTTCAGGTCCCCCTTTTTGGGGACAAGAGCAACCGCACTCTGCCTCAGTGAGGCCCCGAACCTCCCCTCCCTGTACGCCGCCCTGAAAACTTCCGCCACGTCCTCCTTCAGGAGATCCCAAAAGGCCTGGTAAAATTCGGCCGGGATCCCGTCAGGAGCTTTATGCAGATTGAGGGAGCGCACGGCCCGGAACTCTGGTTCCATGCTCTCATCCCCCAGGCGTCTGTCCAGGCAGCCCAAGAAGGGCCTTGTGCTGTACAGACCCGCATAGAACTCCCTGGCCACCTCCCGGACCTCCGCCTCTTCAGACACCACCACTCTGCTGTTATAAAGGGAAGAGATGTTATTAATTTTTGACTGTGCCCTGCGGAAGAAGTACCATGTGCACTTCTCATCCTCCTCAAGGCCCTGGAGTTTGGAGCGGAAGGTGTATTTTTTCCCGCTCCTCCCGATAGAGGGCGGAGAGGTTCTGTTTTGCGAGTGCAATCTCGCTGCTTACCTCCAGGCCTCGGGACTGGAGGAGGCTCAGTCTTTGGAGGGCAGCATTCGCACGATCAAATGCCACCCTCCTTTCCTTTGCCTTCCTCCGCCCGACTGCCCGGAAGTAGCCCTATACCCACTCCTTCACCATCTCCCACCACTCTATCGGGGAGTCAAAAAGGTGTTTTAGACTCACCCACTCCAGGTACCCGCCTCGAGAAGGAGAGACGCACTTTGGGCTCCTGGAGATGGCTGGTGTTCATTCTCCAGAGACCCCTACAAACGGTTATGGACTTCTCCCAGGCCTGGGACACGGTCACCATGTGGTGGTCTGAGTAGTGCACTGCCCGGGTGGAAAAGGCGTGCACTCTCAGGCCTGGGGAGAGCAGGAACATGTCAATACGTGACGAGGATGCACCAGAGGAGCTCACTCATGTGTGTTGTGGGGGAGAGGCGCCCCCGGCGTCGTGGAGAGAGAAATCTTCTATGATAGACCGCAGCTCGTCGCTCGACCGATCTTTCTTTGGTCTGCTGCGGTCTTCATCCCTGAGGGCACAGTTGAAACCCCCCCCCCCCCCCCCCCCCCCCACAACCACCGGCATATTGCAATGAATAGTGGTTCTGAGTTTTGAAAAGAGGGAGACCCTCTCGGCTTCACTGGTTGGGCCGTACACATTGACCAATCTAAGTGGGGAACCCCCGACACAAATATCTGTGACGAGGATTCGCTCGTCATGTATCAAGATGTGTCAAGCCACTGGTACTATGATTCTCCACCAGACCTTCAGAGAAAACAGAAAGGGGCAGTAGAGAGAGAGAAAAGAAGAGAGAAAGACACACCCACCCAAATCACAAAACAGCCGAAAAACCCTTCGTCTCACACTCACGGGTAGTGTGAGGTGAAATATTTGTTCATGCTGAAGAGAAACCCAGCTTTTCAATGGTCATATCACAAATTTGTCTTTCTTCATCTGCATTGTTAAACTTCATGATTGATACATGTAAAATATTAATTATAGCCTGTAGCTAACAGCAACACAACCATGGGTGGATTTAGCCTGGCCTGTAGCCTGTCACTTGTTTCACATGTTTTCTTTTCCCCCATTGTCTAGGTCACACTTGATTTAAAAGCAAATTTAAAAAACCTCTGAGTCCTGCTGTAGTAGGGTATGCTTCTGAAAAAAATATTTAAGACCAGACCAACAAAATCAAACACTAGGCTATTAATAATAGCCTAAAGCATTTGATTTTATTCTTTTGAAAATCAAAGTTGAGAATTGTGTCTTCAAATAGACAACCTAATTTCCGGTTGTTATTTAGAACCAATCCAATACACGCATGGAATCAAGATAGACAATTTTGGGATTGATTGTCAGTGCTGGTCACAGTGCCTGCATCAAGGAAACATGGCGAGTTGCCTAACATCAGATCAGCAACAGGCAGCTATCCTGAAGTACCTCAGCCTATTTTAAAAGGTAGGCAATTTTAACAAGTTGACAATTGCTGGTTCAAACTTTAATCGCATTCAGAATTGACATTTGAATCACAAAGACGTGCAAGATAAAAATAGCCAAAATTGCCACAAACTAGATTAACGTTAGCTAGTATTCTAGGCTAGCCATCAGCTTTATATCAGCTAGCTAGCAGAGTTGCCAGGCTCATTTTTTAAATCCCAAAACAAGTGACGCAATCTGTCAACCAAAAAAGCCAAATCCATGACGTTACGCGGCGACAATAGGGAATAGCTAGGCCAACGGCTTTAGGAGAAAAGCCAAAGTCATTGTGAAATCAGCAATGCTACTAGCAAATGTTTTGACCTTGATATAGGCGAGTTATGTTTAACTGCAAGTGAAATCACTAATTAATACAGCAATGCAGTGACAGCATTTCATGAGAAACATTTTGAATTGATTTGGAATCGGAATTGATTCTTAAACCTGGTTCCAAAACTGAGAACCGGTTCTGGAATCGATTCCCAATTTCAGACCAAATGCCCATCACTAGAATGAGATGGTACGAGCAGAGCCCACTGAAAATACTTGTCTGTGAGGCTAGCCTCAGCCACACCCCCATCCTGTGACAGGGCGAGTAGCCTACAGAAATGATAACTAATTTGCATATTGCACTCTGATTTGCTAAATGTTCTGACTCCGCCCACCATTTGCGCTACCCTTATGTTTTAATAAACAAACAAGGTCTGTTCTTTTTTCCGACTGGCGAACTCACTAGTCACTTAAAGCCACCACATTCCGTTGGAAGAACAAATGTATATTCTTGCAGTAATGTTAGAACATAACCAAGCAAAACATCTATTTAATCTGATAATTGGCTGGGTGACTAGTTAGTTAACTAACAGGCGCTAAGTCATTTTATGCGAACAACTTTTATATTATAACGTTTATGCGAACGTGTCCCCTCACCGTAGAGAGAAGGTAGGAGAAAATGGAAAGCAATCACCGGGCCATTGGTATTTTTGCCTTGATTTCATTTGAAATAAATTAATGATTGATCATTTTAGTTGATTAAATAGTTATCAATCAATCAATATTTATTTATATAGCGCATTTCACAACAAGTTGTCAACAGCTAAAGCCAGATAACGTGCAAAGAGAGAGTAGAGAGAAGGTAGGAGAAAATGGAAAGCAATCACCGGGCCATTGGTATTTTTGCCTTGATTTCATTTGAAATAAATTAATGATTGATCATTTTAGTTGATTAAATAGTTATCAATCAATCAATCAATATTTATTTATATAGCGCATTTCACAACAAGTTGTCACAATGCACTTCACAGCAAAACCCAGCCTAAACCCCCCACAAGAGCAAGCCAAAGGCAACAGTGGCAAGGAAAAACTCCCTGGTGTAACTAGGAAGAAACCTTGGAAGGAACCAGACTCAATGGGGGAACCCATCCTCCTCTGGTCGGCTCAGGGTCTAGGGCTTAAAGACCAACATGGTCAAAACAGCCAATGTCCATGATAATATAATTTGCAGCAGCTAGATGACAGTCCAGATGTGGCGGCAGTGATGGTGGGGAACCGGGCGCCGATGGTGGCGGGAGCAGCTGGCAGCAGTGGTAAGGAGGGAGGGGCAAGCGGCAACGGACAGGAAGCCGGACAGCAACTCTCGAGATGCGGGGCATAAGCCCTGCCGGCAGAATGTAAAAAAAAGAGAGAGAGAAAATAGTTAGGGAAAGTGTAATAGAGCAGCAGGAGCACCAACTGGAGGGGTGGGGGGTGGGGAAGGGGTGGGAGGGTTGGACAAGTGCCCCCGCCAGGAGTAATCTATGGCTGCATAGCTATAGTTTGAGAAACCATGCAGTCATGAGAGGGAAAACAATCCTACCCACCTATCAAGAGCCAGCCCAGGAAGATGGGGTCACAGCTGTTGACAGGTGACAGTAAGGAAAGGATGCCACCCCACATTACTCTATGGCTAAATGCTGTCTCCAGACTATAGCTCATTATAAGCCTGATCATAAAGGTGCGTTTTTAATCTAGACTTAAATATTGAGACGGTGTCTGATTCCCTTATAAATTTTGGCAGGGTGTTCCACAGTAGTGGCGCTCTGTAGGAGAAAGCTCTACCACCCGTCAAGTTTTTAGATATTCTTGGGACTGCTAGGTAGCCTGCGTCTTGGGAACGGAGTGATCTTTTTGACTTATATGGTAAAAGCAGATTACATATATACACTGGCGCAAGTCCATTTAAAGCTTTAAAGGTCAGAAGCAAAACCTTAAAGTCTATCCTAAACTTAATTGGTAGCCAATGAAGCGATGCTAGTACTGGGGTAATATGCTCATATTTCTTAGTTCTAGTTAAAATGCGAGCGGCTGCATTCTGCACAAGCTGGAGATTATTTAGCAAGGATTTAGGGCAGCCAGATAGTAGGGCATTACAGTAACAAAAGCATGGATCAGTTTCTCTGCGTCCCCTATTGATAGGAAGTGCCTTATTTTAGCTATGTTCCTTAACTGAAAGAAAGCTACTCTAGATATGTTTTTTATGTGCGCGCTAAAGGTTAAATCTGGGTCTATAGTAACACCTAGGTCTTTCACAGCTGAGTTTGGAACAACTAAACAACCATCAAAATTTAAAGTAGATGTACCCAGTTTCTCCCTTTGTTTTTTTGGACCTAAAACCAGCATTTCGGTCTTTTCTGAGTTTAGTAGCAGGAAATTGGAAAGCATCCAAGCTTTAATATCTGCAATATAAGCCTCTAACCGAGAAAGTGGTAGTGCCTCACCGGGTTTCATGGAAATGTGTATCTGCGTATCGTCCGCATAGCAGTGAAAATCTACCCCATGTGCCCGAATAATATCACCAAGGGGTAGCATATATAATGAAAAGAGTACTGGGCCTAGCACTGATCCTTGTGGAATACCATATTTCATTACTGAGTAACTGGATGATACTTCATTTAATTTAACAAACTGCTTCCTATTGTATAAGTATGATCTGAACCATGCAAGAGCTTGACCATTTAGTCCAACACAGCCCTGGAGTCTGTTCAGTAGAATCTCGTGATCTATTGTATCAAAAGCTGCACTTAGGTCAAGAAGTACAAGAACAGACACAGAGTTTTGGTCGGCTGATAATAGTAAATCGTTAATAACTTTAACAAGTGCCGTTTCAGTGCTATGGTAGGGTCTAAATCCTGACTGGAACATTTCATGGATATGGTTTGAGCTAAGGTATGCACCAAGTTGCTTAGCAACAGCTTTCTCTAATATTTTTGATAGAAATGGAAGATTTGAAATGGGTCTATAGTTTTCCAATTTGTCAGATTCGAGGTTTGGTTTCTTTAGTAATGGCTTAATAACCGCCATTTTTAGTGGCTCTGGTACATATCCTGCTACTAAGGATGTGTTAATGATTTTTAACATATGCTGGCCTAGTATGGGGGAAAGTTCTTTAACTAATTTTGTAGGCATTGGGTCGAGTAGGCAGGTAGTCGGTTTTGAGGACATAACCAGTTTTTGACAGCTCCTCCATGTCAATTGGCCTAAAACAGTTTAGTGCCACTGTTGATACATCTTCCTGTGTTGACCAGGATCTGGGCTGTTGATTGATTATGGGGGGAGTGATGCCTAGAGGAGGAGGCAATTTGGAGATCTGGTCTCTAATAGCTTCAATCTTTTGATTGAAAAAATTCATGAAATCATTACTGCTGTAAATGCTGGGGTAGGATGAAAATTCTGATGATGGTTTTTTAGTCAAATTGTCCACAGTGCTAAACAAGAATTTTGGGTTGCATTTGATTTGTTCAATTAATTTAGAGAAAAAGGCAGATCTAGCTGATACAAGAGCTTGCTTGTACTGGAGGAGGCTATCTTTCCATGCAAGACGAAATACTTCTAGTTTAGCTGACCGCCATTTTCGCTCCAGTTTTCTTGTGGACTGCTTCAGGGCACGGGTAGTGTCATTGTACCAGGGAATACGGTTTTTCCGACAAAAAATTCTTTTTAGAGGGGCAACCATATCAAGGGTGCTTCTGAGAATAAAACTTAACTGGTTAGTCAGTTCGTCCAGCGATACTTCAGTGGTATTTTCTTTGTTTGAAAGGAATGATTCCGGAAGCATATCTATAAACTTTGGAATGATGTCAGAGTTTAACGACCGGCTGTAATAGTGTCTTGGCTCTGATATAGAAGTGGTCGTTGCCTCGATTTCAAAAGTAATAAGGAAATGATCAGATAATACAGGGTTATGGGGTGCAATAGTATGATTCATAACATTGATACCATAGGATAACACTAAGTCTAGGGTATGGCTATGGTAATGAGTGGGTCCACAGACATTTTGTTTGAACCCAACAGTGTCAATAATAGAGGCAAAGGCTGTTCCTAGGGGATCACCCGGTTTATCCACATGTATGTTAAAATTACCAACAATCACAACCTTGTCTGCCGAAATAGCAAGGCAAGACAAAAACTCAGCGAATTCTATTAGAAAATCCGAATAGGGCCCAGGTGGTCTGTAAACAGACACAAGGAAAAAGGACTGCATGTTACCCCTTATTTTAGCTAAGTCATGCTGTACACAATTCATAGAAAGAACTTCAAAAGATGAGAACGTATCTCCACACTTAGGGGTTAAGCTTAAGGTGGACTGATAGATTGCTGCAACACCAACCCCTCTTCCTGACTGGTGCGATACCTGAGTACTTAAAAAACCTACAGGAGACGCTTCATTAAGTGCGACATATTCACCAGGTCTTAGCCAAGTTTCAGTCAGACACAGTACTTTGAGATTATGATCTGTGATCAATTCGTTTACAAGAAGTGCTTTAGGAGCAAGAGATCTAACATTTAGTAGTCCAATTTTTAGGAGTGATTCACAACAGCTGCTAGCAGCAACATGTTTTAATTTGAGAGTAATAAGATTATCCGCGTTGATACCACGGTTTGCTTTACGTTTGGCATATATGCATGGGGCAGACACAGTCTCAATATAATAAATACTAATTTCTAGCTCTGAAACGCACCTTGCAGACAACGGCGTTGGGCCATGTGTCTGAGTCACGGGCATTGGGAAACGCGTTGGGAAACGCGTTGGGAAACGCACAGGCTCCGAGATTTACAAGGAATCTAGCGTCGACTGTGGAATTCGAACCTCCTTCTCTACCTTGTGTCGTGGTGCGACGTCCAGTCGTATTGACGTGACTGTTCAACGTAGCGAACTACAACTTCACAAAAAATGACGTCAAAAGGCGCATCTTTGCCGTCTCCATTTCACTTGAACTGTTTGATTTATCTGCAAAATTTAGCCTCTTAATAAATTTGGTGTATTGTCTTGATTGTGTCATTGTTTGTTTACTTTCTATCATTAGCCACTACTAACCAACAATACTAGCTATTCACATTTATATTTCTGGCATTTCTCAGATGTTCCCCTTGTTGTTTGAATTCGGTAGGTTTCCGGAAAACTGTGATGCTTATGAAAACATTGGCGGCATTGCATTGTGGGGCGCAAATACTACCTTCCTTCTGAAAAGGATAGTCCAGAGCATCCTTTGTGAAAGGACGGATAAAAGGATTCGTGAAGCCCCTTTCCTTCTCAATATAAGAAATTCTAACGGTGGCTGCCCGGAAACTATTTCCGGTTCATGCGATCTAAAGGATCCTTCCCTGCTCAAATTTGACTATTCGAATGCAGCCGTTGAGTGTTGCCAAAGTGTGCTGTGCTCCATCCAGACTGTGTGGACTAATTAATCCTAATCAGCATGCAGCGACAGACAATGAACTCCTCCAATTTTTTCCAAGCCACGCCGGAAGGCGGGCGGATAAAAAGGACACTTACCCCGATCTCAGGGAACTCGCTCCTCCTTGCTTAGACCCGGAACCGCGCCTCCACCATTCCTCTGCTGCCACGACTACCGGACCTGTGATAGAAGACAGACATTCTGATTCAACGCTCTCTAGTTCCTGTATAAAGGAAAGTGATCTAGCCTAGTTTATGGTTGTACGAGGCACTGTAAATTGCACTGTGTATTATTACCGTCACTACCCTATGGTCTGTTTCTCCTGAAGCGGCGGGGTGATGCAGAAGCCGGACGGAGAGACGAATCCTTCTGTTTACTCAATGCTCTCTACTTTCTGTAATAAGGAAAGTGATTTGGCCTACCTAGGGCTACTGCTGCGTTGACCATTTTGTTACGGCAAATAGCCTGCACTCATTGGGTGTGTTCTTCTGTCTTCCTGTTGTTCCAAGCACGGAGCCGACGGACCTCGCGTGACATCACCGCAGCCCCGAATCTATCCAGCTGTAGTTTACAACGCTCACGAGTTCCTGAGTAAAGGAAAGTACTGGCTTTAACCAAGAAGGCGCAGTGCGCTTTTAACCGCAGAAGGCGTGGATTCTGCCTTCTGCGGATATTGGTGTGGACGCTCCTCTCCCTTCCTCCTAAAGGGCTCTGCATGGTTGTGCGAAACTTGTGCAACTTCTTCATGTTCGAGCAATGCAACAATGTTGCAAGCACTCTGCAATTTATACTTCTGCAAAAGCTACGCGCAGCCTATGCAACATTGTATCCCGTATGTAGCTAGCTCCCCCCTAGCAACGTAACTCATTTCAACGTAACGAATTTCCCTGCTCAACCAACCCATCGATAACATGCCGTCTTTATGTTTGTTTGTTGCTTGTGTTCTTGTATATAGTGTAATATAGTTATAGTTAGTTAAGTTAGTTAGTCAAGTTCATCCCAATACTCTCGCCGATCTCTTTCCATGAGTTCATGGTCATTTGACTGTCTTTGTAATCACTAGCTATAAGAATAGTCATATAAATGTTTGTATTTTCTCACTTCTTCTGAAAATCGTTCTTGTAACTGGTTCATGATTTAACAAATGTAACTATCTATTTTTATATATCGATAACGTAAACAGTTTTATTTTATTTTGGATCTCGATCGCTAATTTTAGATATCGTTAGCAACCAGCAACACTTAGTAACCAATATTATATGACAGCCCCGCCTCCATTCGCTAACCAACCAATCAATGATGCGCAACATCTACGCGAACGGTTGCGTTGCAGTCGCTAGTTTGATTTTTGTGCTAGGTACGCGACATCCTCTGCAACCCCTTCTGCGAAGGTCGCAGATGTTGCAGAGCCCATGTTGTGTTGCTGTCGATCGAGCATGCAGAGCCCTTTACGAGACGGGGACGCCTCGGACGACTGCACGCAACGTATCCTAGACGAATTGCAGCGAACGAACTCCCACCAATGTGGTAACTTTAATAAAGAACTGACTGCCCTGCGAATACGCCGCTTGAAGAGTTGATTCAGACCCCAAATGTAAATGAACAATTTGTCGACACTATTGGCTGGAATAATTATAATAGTATACTGGTGTGACGTTGTAATTCGTATCACAAACCTCTACGCTTGTAATCATTAGTATCCTGGTTGACAATTATTTTATAACAATGTATTGGTGTTAGTTACAGATTGTAACAGTGTCCATAGAGGGGACGTCAAGTTAAATAATTGGACGCATTTATCGGTCCAATGAAACATTGCATGGGTCCTGTACACAGTTCTTACAGTGCCATTGGCTGGAGTATCTAGTATTCTAGTTAACGGGGTGTTCTGATGTAATGTATTGCAAGATTCAAGTGAGTCTGAATTGCTGAGATTAAGTTCAATTATAAGCAGACTGGTTTTATGTAGCTATATCTCCTAGTCCAGCTCACTAGAAGTGTTTTTACTTACGATTTCACCCCCCCCCCCCCCCCTTTAGTTATTTATTTGTATATATCTGCTGGAACTTGCATTTGCTGCTCAATTGTTGGAGAAATTGTATGTTGGTCAAAGTCTCCAGTGTAAGTGGCCTCCTGTCTATTTAGGGCCTTTCCCTCTGCTTATCTAATCGGTTAGTAAAAGGTGAATTGGAGTTAACTAGCAGTCAAAACCCCAGATTCTATACTCTTTCTATAACGTGACACTTGTGAATGAACGGTTGAATGGTGTTGCCCAGTTTTATTGTCATTTCATTATCTGTATAGTGCCCTGTGTTTTGAATAATTTACAAATTTACTGGTTTTAAAATATTGCATTGATGTCATTTTAAACATACTCACCTGTTTCTGTGCTGTGATGACTGTGGGATCTTAAAGGCCCCACACAACGGAAGTCAGATCACATTTTTCCTAATGCTTTTCAGAAGGCTTCCTCGTGAAACCGGATGTTGGGGCAGGACTAGCTAGTTAACTTCTGGATAGCAGTGCTCAAAAGAAAGCTAACGCGTTAGCCAAAATGGATGACATTGTGTCTCAAACTGAGGATCACTCTCCTCCTCCATCCCTTTCTGAGGAGGAAGTGTCCTTTCTGTGGGACAACGAGGGGCAGGAGGATGAGAACGAAGAGGGAGATAAGGACGGGGAGGGCGAGGATGGTACCGGGAGGGAGATCACTCCGAGTATGGGGGTGGCTTCGCTCCATTGCGGCCCTATGTTTGAGCCACCCCCTGTTGCTGCTGCTGCCGGAGCTGCAGAAAATGTGGTCCACCCCCGAGAGAATCTTTGTTTCTGAATGGTATGATAACAGTCGTATGTAACGTCAACATCTGTAATATTTGCCTAGAATCCGGAATCCTGCTTTGTTTTTCTATTAACGTTATGTTACCATTACCGTAATAACAGGATAGCTGTGTGCAAATTGCTGAACAGCAACAACTACTGTTTAGCTGTTAACAAATAATATCTATCATTTTAAACTAAAATCTGTGGACTATCAGTAGATATTAGTATTGACTGTCAAAGCTAGTATGACCCGGCAAAGCAAAGGGGATTGAGTTCTGCAGGGGAGTCGAAAAACGGCACCACACCGGTGGTCAAATCCCACCTCGGTGCCCAAATCCTCCGTCTTTCTTCCAAGAGAGAAACCGCAGTTCTTGAAGTGTAGATAATATAACCAACGTTACATAACTAGATAGCTGCAGATTATTTAAAAGAGGTAAATTTTCATTGTGTGGAGCCTTTAATACATGCAACATAAAAGTATAAATTGGTTACAGTGTTTACCCAGAAAACTGGACGACCTAAAGACGTACCATTTTAGTCCTCTCAAAGTTATGATGTGACGTTCCCTAAGGATGTCCTAAAAACATTACTAGGGCTGCGTCCCAATCCAGTTTTTGCTCCACCCTCGTAAACTTCACTTGCAAACTTAACTTGGGTGGATGTGACGCACATACCAATAAAACAGGAGTATACACTTGCGTTTAGCGAGTGGGAGGGAGCGAGGGCGGAGCGGGTTATTTGAACTGAGACGCACTTCACCGCATCTATACTCGGAAGGTAACCATGCTGCTGCACAGTGGCGTATCATGGGATCTCGGATCATGTAAAACGTCTGTCACTGTAGCCTACCTTTAAACGGATGAAACTCTCAACCTGTTTACATTAATTATCAGACAAGCAATTGATTTACTGAATAACAAATATCAATAAATACAGCAAGTTTTGTGAGCTAGCATATTTCTTTGTGTCATAAAATCGTGTAGCATGTAGGACAGCCCGTGCGCTGGAATAAAGCATTTAAACCGAACATATTCTAAACCTGTTTCCGTTTATTTTGCTTGCTTATGTCAATCAAACAAATGAATAATCAAGAACAATTATGTAGCCTATAGGCTAATGATTAACAAATGACAGAGATAACTAACGTGAGATTGTTTAATATCTGAATAATTAACTGGCAAAAAATCCCAACGTTTTCTCTGAGTTGCACGTTAGCATTGCGTTTTCCTCATCATGTTAAGAATGTCATTAATTTAAGACGGCTCTCGATTTAGTCAAAATGAATTAAACATTAAAAAGCATACATTTAAAGAGGAAAATCTCTTAAATTGCTGGAACCAGCATTGAGCGCAATGCATGCTTTTTAGATAGAAAAACAAATTTACCCAAATATGTGCTGTTCATTGATCACTTCGCATGACATAGGCTATTAACGCATTTTGCGTCAGCACAAATGTGATTATAGTACATTACATTACATTTATTTAGCAGACGCTTTTATCCAAAGCGACGTACAGTAAGTGCGTACAGAGACATCATCATCATTACAGAACAGACAAGGCAAAGCACATCCTTTGCATAATGTAGCAGCTATCCCTAGCAATGAACGTTGACTGTAGTTCACAGTAAGCTGTGGGCAAATCAGCAACACCACACTTTCATTCCAAATACTATTATAAACTATACTATTATAAACCATTCCAAATACTATTATAAACTATGCTATTATAAACCATTCCAAATACTATTATAAACTATAATAAACAGACAGGAAAACACAGGGAACAGGGAACTGATATTCCTGGTGAGGATATCAGTCAAGGTGGAGTCTGAAGAGGTGTGTCTTCAGGCCTCGACGGAATGCAGGCAGTAAATAGTAATAGTAAAATTCTGCACACGTTTATTTATCTATTCGTCTTGGTTATTGAGAAATTCAATTGTTAGGCTAACAGGCAGCCTCCTGAAAAATATTGAGAGACGAGTAGCCTAATATTCCGTTTAAAAGCAAGATTAACTAGCCTACAGAGAACCTGGTAGGCCTACATCCCACAGTATATATACGCTACTCTGTTGCTGCATAACACAATTTGCTAAACTATGAAATACAAAATAGCAAACTACTACATTAACTTGTATTTATTAGCCTATAGCCTATACACCGTCTTTTCCATTCTGTATGTGCTTTTAATGTATAATACCGCGATAAACATTAACATGATTATCACTGAACAGGACGTTCGATGTGAATTGTCGGTAATATTAGCTTGCCGAGTGTGCTCTTTTGCAGACTCGGGGCTCTATCTTGGCAATCTTAGCGCTTCGTCTAAGCGCATGCCGTGAAGTGCATTTAGGGTGTGTCCAAGGCCAGTTTTGCTATTTTAAGGGCGTGTTTTTTGGGCGCTAAGCACGGCACAAGGTGTAAATGGGCTGAACCTTTTCTCTTCATTAATTATAGGTGTGTCTTGGGCGTGACATGCAATAAACCAATCAAAATGTCATATCCCATTCCCTTTAAAAGCCTGCTTTTCCACCTTGGCGGATTGCTTATGATGGCGAAACAGACATGCTTGTGCGTGTTTAGTGCGATCAAGGAATAGGCGATATGGATCAATAGTAGCCTATGATCAATATTATTCGGACTAACTATTATGAGTTCCCGGTAATTCCTGACAGTGCTGTTTACAAAATATATGCGGTTAAATTTCGTTAAAAGCACCTGCAACAGCTGAGAATAAGCAACCAATTACAATTACAATAGCTAACAGTTAACATGGTGACATTTATCTCCATTTTTTAACCATAGGCTATCGAAGAAACCTTATGCACAGCGAATCCGCTGTAGCCTAGGCTATTTGAAAATATTCCCTGGACAAGGTTTTGAACTTTTTTCAGTCACAACCATTCTATTTACTTACAGGCTGTATTCTGTCAGATTGATGGTAGGTAATTCAGAGTGAGTTTATTCATTAAATCAGAATTAATTTAATTAACTACTTTATTCTAAATTACCACACAGTTATGGACTATTGTTCAGGGATCCCTTCAGTTGCCCTGTTAGCAGCTCAGTACTCTGAATACTGAACCCAAGTCACTGTAGGTCACCCTTTATCAACCTTAAGCACGTGATATGCCGTGAGGGAATTCCCCCTCGGCACTTATTACATTCAAATGTCTCGATGTGACTTTGTTAGTGGATCACTCCGTCAGCGTGAGAGAGGAAACAGGTCCAAACATTTAGTTTAATTAATGAATTTTAATACGGGAATGCGGGAATCCGCCGGGACTCTAACAGTGTTACACTACCAGCATTCAACACAATATACAAAATACAGACACGGGAATATAGCGATATTAATTTTTCAGTATATCGCCGTTAAAACACACAATATACAAAATACAGACACGGGAATATAGCGATATTAATTTTACAGTATATCGCCGTTAAAACAACACATACACTAAACAAAGGGATGCGGTACACACAATGTAGTAACGGTATATTAGGAAAAGCAGGTGGTAGCCTACGACTCGACTAGTAGCGAGTAATTGAGAGGAAGGTGGGGTTACTTACTAGTCGAGCGCGAACCAGGAAAAAATGAAGAGGAAAAGAAGGATCTCCCAGGCTCAGTGGATGCCCAACGCAGGATAATGCAGTTTCTGAACCAAACGGAAAACTCGGAAGCTCAGTCTTTCTGTTGGAGGCGTGGGTCGCGGGAATTAACCAAAAAGACGCAGGAGTCCAGGTGAAGTCGTAGATTAAAAAAAAGAAGAGAACGGGTCCCTGAGGTCGCCCCCCTAAAATACCTGACTGGCTAGGGGAGGGTCCACGCTGCTATTGGTTGTTGGGAGTACCCGCCTTCACATCCTTGTCACAGTGCCCGTCTCGGGCGGGTCACACTAATTTTAAGAAACTAGTACAGGAATGTGATTAGATAAGTTAGATAACTCTCAACTCTACCGAAATACACGGAATATAGTTGGTCTCTTGATTTTTGTGATAAATTTATGGAGCTAACCATACCAAACACGATTACTTCCGGCTTCGTTTAGGGGGAGATGGTTGATAATTCGTTAGCGGCGTGGGCTGGCAACCTCGGAGACGCGGTGCTATACGATAAGGACTCTGGCTTTATTTATTTATTTGGCTCCGTTAGGCGTCAGAAACTGCAATTTTTATTAAATTTACTGAGAGGCTACTTTTCTCCATTCGTGAGCATGAATGGATTCTCCTAGAGATACTGGGAACGCTCGCTAGGCGTCAGTAGTGTCCTACGCAAAATATAAGGGCAGTGATTGATTCTTTAGGCGCCGTGCTGGCGCGATCAGAGGCTATATTGATAGCGGGGTTCACACCTCGCCCGTGATCTGCGATGCGCAATCGTCTGGGCTTATGCCGGGTGGGGGTTAACCCCCTTCCTATTGTTACCTAATGCTTTGATCCCCGGGGCCTGGAGCTCCAGAAGGGAAGTGGAAGATAGCATTGGAATGTTACACAGACACAGAGGCATTTTTAGGGTTTTCTGTATATACAAAGAGTTCCCTACTCAGGAAGAGAACTGGGGAGAGACTAACAGAATGATAATTGTCCTACAATTCCTAGATAAACAGAGCTGTATTGTAGGCTAATATCGGAAGCGCATTTTCAGAACTCAAATGTCTGTCTATTGCAGTGCGCGAGTTTTCCATTGAATGACAATTCACGGATTAGGTGTAAATGACAATTTGCGCATTAGGCTTGATATAGGTGTTATCAGCTCCTTTTTAATGGATAGCCATTGTCCCGTACCATCGCACATCGCCTGGATGTTGATGGAGTGAGCTGAGGGACAGGTATGTGGTCTTTGACCGATGGACCCTTTTATTATTATGCATTTTTTGATATAGCCTACACAATAATAATATTTCACATTGTAATCTTGATATTTTAGTCATGCTTGTGCGCGCCCCTGTGTGTAACAGACTGGAGGGTGTATGTGCGTTGTGCACACGCCTATGTAGATGCACTTATATGCGCCGTTAAAATAACGTAAAGAACTGCGACATGACTTTAGACCAGGTTTGTGGTGGTTCTAGCGCAAGCGTTTTCTGCTGGCTCAAGATAGCAATACGCCAAAAATAATCCTGGCCACTCCTCATCTTAAGGCCAACATGCCCAGTTTACTTGCAACGGGCGCAAGAATACATGGTAGTTAAACGACGTGAGCGCTAGGCGTTATAATGAACCCAGCGCCGGGTGTAAGATAGCAAAGACACTTGCGTTTGGGTTAGCGCCGCTCAGCTGATTGTATTTAGTGTCATCCTTAAGGCAAAATAACGGTATTTATGTTATTAATCAATATTTCTATGCAGGTAGCCTAATGAACTTCGGATGAAGCTTGAACTTCGAGAACTCCAGCCTCATGGAATTGATGTTTGACACTTTCATTGCATAATCAAACGAAATCCGCTGAACAAGCAGGCTAATTTGGCATTTTCTAAGGTGAGACTGAAGCCATTGATAGCTTATTCTCAGCTGTTGCAGGTCCTTTTAACGAAATTTAACCGCATATATTTTGTAAAATAACAGCCCTGTCGGGAATTACCGGGAACTCATAGGCTAAGGGTTTGTCCGAATACTATTGATCATACTCCATTTAGCCTATTCCTTGTTCACACTAAACAAGCATGAGCATGTCTGTTTCGCCATCAAGCAATCCGCCAAGGTGGAAAAGCAGGCTTTTAAAGGGAATGGGATATGACATTTTGATTGGTTTATTGCATGTCACGCCCAAGACACACCTATAATTAATGAAGCGACTAGGTTCAGCCCATTTGCACCTTGCACCGTACTTAGCACCCAAAAAACACGCCGTTAAAATAGCAAAAGTGGACTTGGACAAGCCCAAAATGGACTTTACACCATGCGCTTAGACCAAGCGCCAAGATCGCCACGATAGAGCCCCAGATGTGAGCATCACATAAACTTGGTAAATGGCTTAAATGAAACAAGACAGGTGTACCATTTACAATACAAACTTTTTCATAATTTAAGTCAAAATAAAGTGCCACAAATGCAAAGAAACTTAAAAAAAATAAGTTTTTCTTTTGTTTGCAACAAAATACTGAGAGCTACATAAGTGAAATCTGTAATATATATACATTTCCTGGATCATAAACTCCATGTCCACAAGTTTTGTAAAATCTGAGGATGATATGCAGAACTACTAAAGGTCTATGATGCAAAATATAGCAGTGTACCCTGTTGTCCATGAGTGTCTCCAAATCTATCCAAATGGCTAAATTGTGCACTGCTCTAAATAAAATAAAAAAAGATTATATATTTAACTACAAATCAACAGTTTGGGCTCATAAAATTCACTTTTGCATACTTTTCAAGTGGGAATTACTATGCTTTCATCAGTATAGGGGGGTAGATATCTATGGGTCCAAAACCCCTGTGCAAAACATAAAATTAGTTTTGTGCATTATAAAGCATATACATTTGCTCCTTCTGGTGGCTTAAGATAAAAACATTGATATCACAGTGTTACATACACCTAAATATGTTGCCTAATCATTCACTCTTGTACCTCAATAAAACATCACTTTTCCCTGTATTCTACAGTATGTATACTTTTGTCCTGGGATTGCATTTTTCTGTATTTTAAAAAAATGTTTTAATGTTCCTATTCATAATGACTCAAAGGAAATCTTTACCTTAATCTACCACATATTGGCGCATAGTAAATTGGAATGAGCATTTGTCATGCCCGAAGAGACAAGTATATACGCCATAGCCTATATTATGTATGATAACTTGAACATAAAATAGTATTCCGCCTCTGCAAAATTCTGCTAAATGTTCTATCTTCAATGAACATCGGTAGCCTACATCAAAAATAAATTTAACGATTGCACTACAGTATGTGAAATGCACTCGAACAATAGGGCTATCAAACATATTGGAAAGACAGCGCTCGAGTGGAAACACGAACGTACATATGTAGCCAGTGAAACCAATTGCATTTTAGACGCAAAAATACTTACATATCGTGAAAGGGAAACTCCCCTCCCTAATGAATTTCTATGGAGCTTGCGTAATACCAGACCGTTAAAACGAAAACTGCCGTTACGCTGGGCTGTAGTAAATTGTTCAAAGCACACAAAAAGACATGGCATATACCGTTGCTCCGGTTATAATGTACCCTATTGGATAAAAAAGCCAACAGTTGAGCAAAAAGGTCCCGCCGGCGTCACCTTCTACACAAAGGAGTTAAAGTCCTAGGAAGGTCACTGTTTGGTTACAATATGACATTTAATTAGAATTTTTCAGGGACGTTCAAGCAACGTCTCTATCCGGCTACAATATGACGTTGTGCTCATAACCATTCATGGGACATTCAGGGATTTTCCTGCAACGTCTCTTACTGGTTACAATATAACGAGATGTAATGAATGTCTGGGGGACGTTATTAGAACATCCCGGGAATGTTCTCTGTGACGTCCACGTAACATTTAGAAAACCCTACAAAAAGACGTCAAGGCGATGTCCTGATGACATTTCGAGATATTTAGGGGATGTTCTGGGGACTTAATTTTGTTAGCTGGGCAAGGGTCTTTACTTATTTCCCTAACTGGACCCCTGGCTCACATCTATTTTTTTATTTTGTGATTGTGGAAAAACCTGACCCCAGCCAGGGCCAGATGGACTGGGGAGTTTCCCTCACATCATTGAGTATTTCTTCAGGAAAAAACAACCATGATATTCAGTCTGATGCAATTGGGTTTATTGTATATGATTCAATAATGACATACAAGAACCCGGGCTGGTCTGTGCAGACTAACACACACATTCAATCTCAGCATTCGTAACAGCCTGCTTTGCAGTCTGAATGACTGCTCCTCTTATCCTTTTCTCTAACTCCACCAGAGGAGGTTTCTCTAAGACAACAGGTGAAGCAGTGCTTCACCAAAAAAAAGGGGTGAAAAAGAACATGCATATCACACAATCACACATACAACATAGACTTTATTTAATATTGAATCATCACCGACTTTCGACTTTCCCTTGTGAAGCTAAAAAAAAAAGTGCTTAGATTCAAAAATATGCCTTGTATATTTTCTTTTATAATTCTTGTATTGTGAAAAACAGCGCCACCCTTTGACTTTTAAAAGGAACTTCAGTGAGGCACAGTGTCTGACTGCTTCATTAGACCATTGGAAATCAATGGAGGACTTTATAAAACATGAAGCAGTGCTTCACTAACGTATTCAATAGAGTTCCAATCATGCGTGTTCTTGTGCGCATTCTCGTTCTGATGATTGACATAATGTCTAACCATTCAGAACATGAGTTCAGCTGTCCAGCAATATAATCAGCTTCACCGTAACTGTAAAGAGAGATAAAGGGAGCGAGAGAGAAATTTATACAATTTTTATGGCTGTGACGTTGTCAGTGGTGATTTGTATTGTAAATAGTTACATTTTTTATCGTGTTGTAGTGTTAATAGCTAGCTAATAGCTAACGTTAGTGATTTAACTAACGTTAGCCTAAACTAGCTCACTTTTTGTAACGTTAGCTTTTGCCATTTCATTTGGCTGCATTTGAAAAAAAATGGAACCTGTGAATGTAAACATCCTATATCGGATTCTGCGGGATTAACGTAACGTTATTTTCAAGATTGTGAAGAAAGATTGCAAGTGAAGGCGGATAGGAGACCAAAGCCTCCTATCAATCTTATCCAGTGAGTGGGCCCGGCTCGGTAAGTCAGAGCTTTAACGTTAAATGCTCGTAGTAGCCTACATCGAGGTGGATTAGTTACAGGCAGCTTGCTAACGGAGTCGCATGTATTGCTGGCCATGTGTGTTGTTTAAAGGAGAGCCTATTATTTTCTATCCAAGTGTGTTGCTACAGGAGATGTTCAATGTTTACGAGAGATAACTTTCATTATTTAGGTTACGTAATTCAGGTCTGTTAAAATTAATGTAAAATCGAAGGAGCATGACAGTAGTGTAACCGTGCGAATTGAGTCTGAGAATGATCATTTTATTGATGAAGGTGCACGCATTACAAAATAACGTTAGTGCGGAAAACCGTGACATTCCTGAGAGGTTGATCAATGCGATTCTTGGGTCATCCTGAGCTGGCATTTAGGGGAATAACAAGAGTGAAAATTGGGATAACAGAGCGGGGAGTTGACTGAGCTTCCTTCCCTCTATGATGACGTTCAGGTCGCCCTCTGTGTTCTCCGGGATGTCAAATGGCCTATTCGCACTGCAATAATAATTTCCACCGCAGCCTCCATAATGTCAACTCGGAAAAATTAAGAAAAAAGCGGGGGAAAAACAAGGAATCCTTGCTGGGAAAAAAATATATCACCCCAAATTACTGAGATGCCGATTCACACAGGAATAATATTATCAGATGACCTGTTTTGTGCAAAATATGGTCGGTAATTTACGGTGGGGAATTTTGACTTTACAAATTACGGAAAGGCAGATTCGCTCGGGATTAAGATCACAGACTAACTCCACAAATCACACGAGGTCCCCAGTTAATACTACTCCAGTGAATAGGGCATAAGACGATTCAAAATGAAATTAACTAAGCTATTTCAGCTACGGTGCAGGTGGATTTGAGTATTTATCTATTGAATATGCATAGGTGATTAAATAATTTGGCTACTAATAAATGAGTGTGTACATAACTACTTGTCATTGTATTCTGGTGTTATTCATTTGAGAAAAGGCAGCTCAATTTAAATGGTAGCCTACAGCCATATTGATGAGTTGTCAAGAAATATAAACCTGTTTTAAATGGCCACCAGCTCTTTTCTGCCTACAGCTGGTCAGTTGACGTGGTCAGTGTTAAACAATCCAAAAAAAGGCCTAGCTCAACAGGTAAAGCAGGGGTTCGATTTTCACAGGTAGAAAATAAAATTGTGGGTTTGCTTCACCAAAGATTCTGGTCAGCAGCCGCCACTGAACTCCATCTATTGTGGAGCTTAAACTCAGTTCCTCCCTCAGGGACTGGTCATTTCCCTTGATATTTTACACCATGACTTCTATGCCCCCCTTCCTTTTCCATAAGCAATAGTGGCCTCCGCTAGTTTTAATTAAGCATTACATATGGCATTCACTTTGTAATGTAATTTGCTGACACGTTATGATTATATAAATTATAGCCTGACTCTGGTTTGACCATAGTAATTCAATAAGTGATAATACAGTGATCTTATAGATTATAATGATACTGACTGTGAACTTTTCTGAACTTACTTCCATAGGCTATTGTGCACGTTTGGGTGCGTTGTGAACTAAAGGATAACATTTTCTCTATAATATGCAAGATTCTTTTGTAGTAATATAATCCTTAATACTGATTTATATAAAGAAAAGGGAAATGTATTCTTTGGATCTAATAAGCTCTATATACAATCCTTGAATGTTCACACACACACATTCTAGGCTTTTCTCCTGTTCACTTGAACTAAGCGGGGCCCCTTGGAATGCGAGGGAGGCGAGCAGCTGGAGAGGAACATTATAACTGTTTCGCAATCGGGACCAGACACCTCCTTGCACAGAATAACACCTTTACATAAACACAACTGTTTCACAATCAGGACTGGACACTGCCTTGCACAGAATAACATCTCACATAATCACAGGACAGGGCCTTGGTTTCTGCATTCTGACCATACAGTGGTTTGTAGTGATATATATATATACAGTATATATATAGTATATCGTGTATAATCAAATATAGTGGTTATATATATATTTTAGGCCTCATCATTTCCCCCTCATGCATTACCTGTAGGAATACCTGGGTGGAAGATGAGGGGTGCTCCCTCAATCTTCCTGCCTTTACACCCTTAACAGTGCCTACCAGGATTATGTAAATACTGATTATACCAATAATATTCCGACACATTCTGGATGATTCATTTTCATACCAAAATTTTCTTCCACATTTCCACCCTTTGTGACTTCATAGTCACACTTGACAAGCTGTCCCTAACATCTGTTGTCAGACTCCATCCAGCCAGATAGCAAAACGCTATCTCATGACCCCAACGATCATCAAGGTGATGACTATCGCCTGGAGGGAGACCTAACAGCAGTGCAGTGCATCATGCTGAAAACATCCCCTCCCTACTTTGCGGGGAGTGGGTAAAAGCCACACTATGCTCCTGTCTCCTCACAGTATTTAACAGAAGGTTACAATGTGGATTATAAAGAACTCAAAGATATCTAAAGCAGTATAACATGTATAAATCAACAGCAACTAATAAAAATGAGTACAAGTATAACTAATAAAATTATTATGGTTCACTGATTATTTGAGTACATATGTTCTTCACCATTAATCCAGACCGTATTGACTCGTTGAGAAGTAAATAATCCAGCAGACTCCCTAACGGCCTTTCTGCTGCTTAATGTTTGCCACTAGCAAATCGATTTGCCTGGTAGCCTTCGCCCAGTACTTGTAGGTGAACGTGAGCAGTAAGACAAAGCACTGCTTTAGGCATGCCCCCATTACATGCATCACGTGGCCCCCTTCCACGTGAATGCTGCCTGTGATCGGACAAGAATGTGATTTCATCACCTACATTTTCCTGAACTATAGCAACAGGGCAAAGCGTGGCCATTGATCTACAATGAGGCTCAGTGTGGTTTGATTTTCCTCTTTACCGACACAAATATTTTACCATGTAAACATTGTCTGCTTAAGCATGAGTACATTAATAGTAAGACCAGCCACGGGTTTTAGATGCACAATCAAAACTTATATTATAAAGTTACATAATATAGTTAAGCGGAATAATGTCTTCTCTTCTTCCGGAATCCTGCATCAATCAATCTATCAATCAAGTTTATTTATATAGCACATTTCATACACAGAGGCAATACAATGTGCTTTTCATAGATAAGTAAAATGAGAGAAGTAATTAAAAGAATGACATCAAGATTTTATAGGGACTCAACCCTTTTTATGCTGGGGACACGAACCCCGCCTATTTTAAAAATACAAAATGCATAACATTTTTTAAATATTTTAAAAGTACAAAGTGCATGAAATTGAATGAAGCTAAAGGTCTACTTCCAGAATTAAAGTGCAGTAAGAATAAAGTGCAAATTATAGAGCTCAGCCATAGGCACATGAAAAGAAAAATGTTTTTAACCTGGATTTAAAATTTGCTTCATTTGGGGCACATCTAAGATCTTCTGGCAATTTGTTCCAGTTACAAGCAGCATAACAGCTAAATGCTGCTTCACCATTTTTAGTTTGGACTCTAGGCTCTACTAGCTGAGCTGTGTCCATGGACCTAAGAGCCCTACTTGGTTTATATTCTTTAAACATATCAGAAATATATCTGGGGCCTAAACCATGCAGTGATTTATAAACTAAACTCCTCAAAAAAAGTTTGGAAACGGTATTTCGGTCGATTATTCCTCCCCTTTATTAATACCAATTGGTATTGTATTTTATATCATTGGAAAGCCTGATTAGTCACCTTTACAACGAGGTACAACTTGTAAAGGATCATGCATTCGTGGAATGAGCAACAGCTAACCGTGTGGGTAGCGGCCCAAAAAAATGTGCCAAAATACCACACATTTCTTACTTTTTGGCCTGAATACCAAGCGTCATGCAATATTCTTCTGTTGGTATTCACTCTTGTTTTGAGTTGCTTGGTGGATTGGATGATTGCACTTTCCCACAGTAATAAGGAAAAAACAACACATATTGGCCATTTTTACACTTTATTCATTTGTGTTTTTTTTCATTTTTTTAAATTTCATTTTCCCACTGTCAGGGACCTCAGTAGCGTGTGGAAGATCCATACGCAGTCACAACAGCTTGGCACCTCATCCTCATGCTGGTCACCAGCCTGGTCACACACTGCTGTGGGATGGCATCCCATTCCTCAATCAGGATTTGCCGCAAGTCAGCCAACAACTATTTCCTTCTCTGGGTCACTTATAACTGGGAATTGTCCCGTCATAGTACTTATCATCCTTTTGACCAGGGACTGAATTAATGGGATAAGGCAACATGTGGCTAACAACAACACCAGCCCTATAACCACCCCTATCTTCACCAGAGCTGTTTTCCATGATGACATATATAGTGAGACACATGCTTACCCCCTGAGGTCATAAAACCTTGTTCTTTCCATTTGGCTCAAAAGTCATATAAAAGTATATCTTGAATCGGTGTAAATGGTCACAGTTTTCCCTTTAGCCAAATAACATGCTCTTGTGAGCGCAAATAACTCACATGTTTGTGCAGAAAAATGTGAGGGCAACTGCGCATGTTCTAAAATTTGATGCTCATTACATACCGAATAGGCAGCTCGTGGAGCTCCTGTTGTGGGCTATCTCAGGGCTGATCCATCAACAAAAACTACAATCTTGGGGTTAGTGAGAGGCACATCAGTTAAATCAATCCGGGGTTTGAACAGTTTCCACAATATGCTCACAGGAATGCGGTTCTCTTTCTCCTTCTGTGGGAAGTAAGATAATGGGATTAAGAGTAGTGCACCTCTTTAAGGATATGAGGCAGAGCTAGTAACACTGCATGCCAATGCAATAGCCTGGCAGGAGTTTGGTGTGCTGTTTTAGCCTGTAATAACAGCATGAACAGCATGGGGACGTGGACAGTCAGGGGAGAGTATACTACTATGTCATGTACTGATAATATAGCTTCTCTTGCAGCTGCTACAGCTTGCAAACAGGCTGGCAGTCCTCTAGCTACAGAATCAAGTTTTATTGAGTAATATCCAATTGGATTATACTTTTCGCCATGTTTCTGAGTTAAGACAGCTGTCATACATCCATTCTTTTCATCTACAAATAGTTCAAAAGGTTTTTTGTAATCGGGAATTCCTAACCACGGAGTGTTTATCAAAGCCAATTTAATTCCCTTAAATGCAATTTCAGCTTCTGTTGTTTAATTCAATTTTTCATTCATTTTAATTTGGACCCATGGGTAATCTCGCCTAATTGCTGTACAATCACAGAGAAATCTACTATCCAGTTTCGGCAATAGCCAACCAATCCTAAGAATGATATAATTATTTTTATTTTTTATTTTAATGTTATATATATATATATATATATATAAAACCTGGAATGCACTTAATTTTATTTATATATTGTATTTTATCGCACGTATCTAATTACTCAGCTTGACTCACCACTCAGACTCACATGACACAGTCTCCATTCATACCATTGCCAGCACATTCACACATTTCTGGCCAGTGTTGCCGTCCCATAAGCCCCTTAGCAACTTTGTTTACTGTCCTGTAGGCCCCTTAGTAAACTGTTTGCCGTCCCGTAGGCCCCTTAGCAAACTTTATTCACACAATCACACAACAATGGCCGGTGTCGCCGTCTCGTAGGCCCCTTAGCAAACCTTAGTCTGGTCTGTAACCTGTTAGGCCCCCAGATGAACAGAGACACGCCCAAAGCCAGCGAGCCAAAACCAAACAGATGAGAGCACGCAGCCCCCAAAGAGATGCGAACAAACAGACAGGTGAACGAACACCAGGTGCATCACACAAATGGCTGAATTGAACGACACCCACTGGGGCTTCTTCGAGAGGGCAAGCTGAACAGCAGGTTGGGCCAGAACACGCAGCCAAGCTCGTACCGAGTGTCTGAACAGCCACCAACGTGGTCAAGACCAACGCGGCACTGAACCACCAGATGGCGGGCTACTGGGCAGGCTAACAGATCAACTCAGTGATCGTCCTGCACAGCGGCACAAACCATCAAGACGTAAAATGACAGCAAGCAGCCAATCCTTCCCCCAAATGGCCCGGACTACCGAAGAGGCTGACAGATCAACTCAATGATCAAGCTGTATGGCAGCACGAGACCACCAGGATGCGAAAGGACAGCAAGCAGCCAAGTCCGCCCCCAAATGGCCTGGACTACTGAACAGGCTGACAGATCAACTCAATTATCAGGCTGTAAGGCAGCACAAGACCACCGGATGGTGTAGAATGACAGCAATGTAGCGCCCTCACAAACTGAACAACTCGACTTTACCCAGGGGCATTTCAAACAAGACAACTGAATGAATGAACGTCCCCCTGTGGACGGACAAATGCTGGATGAACAAAAGCTTCAGGGGGCAACAATGTACACAAATGAATGGCTCGGATGCCCACCCCAGACGGCCGCAGCACACGAGTGCCATAGGGCATTGTCAGTTCTGCCCTTTCAAACCTCCTCCTGATACACTTCCTCAACACAGGCGGAGCGGTATCCACAGAACTTTCACTGTCTGCGCTACATCAACACCAAATGAACCAAACCTCCAACAAATGCAGCACAGACAGCGAGCCAACACACTATCGGTATCTTAAGCATACACCCTGCACACACTCACAATTCAATCTTTCCACTCATACACATGAGACTCCACCCATACACATAAAATTTATATTCACAATATCACATCAGACTCTTTGTCTTACCATAACTTTTATCATAATTTTACATTCTTTGGAGGAGAGGCTTTTGTGGCCACTGTTGAACCGAGAGGCAGCAGTTCCGTCTGGGTGTTCGGCTTCCTCGAGCCTCTCCCGGCTAACGCTCGCCAAATAAATGTGGAAAAACCTGACCACAGCCAGGGCCAGATGGACTGGGGAGTTTCCCTCACACAGTTGAGTATTTCTTCAGGAAAAACAACCATGATCTTCAGAGTCTGATGCAATTAGGTTTATTGTATATGATTCAATAATGACATACAAGAACCTGGGCTGGTCTGCGCAGACTAACACACACTATTTCTTCCACAGGCTATTGTGCACGTGTGGGTGCGTTGTGAACTAAAGGAGAACTATTTTCTCTATAATATGCAAGATTCTTTTGTAGTAATTAATACTGATGTACAGTCAAGCCGGAAAGTCTGCACACCCATTTCACCTTCTCCACGTTTTATTACGTTACAGACATATTCTACAATAGATTGAGTTCATTTTTTGTCTCAAAATTCTACAAAATAGCCCATAATGACAAAGTGAAAACAGGTTTTTAGACATTTGTGCTAATTTATTAAAAAATCAAAATGTAAAATATCATATGTACACAAGTGTGCACCCAAAAGTGAGCTGAGGTGCATTTTGTTTCCACTGATACTGCTTGAGATGTTTCTACAACTTAATTGGAGTCCACCTGTGATAAATTCAATTGATTGGACATGATTGGGGATTGCCAACACCTGCCTACAGTCAAGCCGGAAAGTCTGCACACTCCTTTCACCTTCTCCACGTTTTATTATGTTACAGACATATTCTACAATAGATTGAGTTCATTTTTTGTCTCAAAATTCTACACAAAATAGCCCATAATGACCAAGTGAAAACAGGTTTTTAGACATTTGTGCTAATTTATGAAAAATCTAAATGTAAAATATCCTATGTACACAAGTGTGCACACCCTTTGATATGACACCAAAAAGTGAGCTGAGGTGCATTTTGTTTCCACTGATACTGCTTGAGATGTTTCTACAACTTAATTGGAGTCCACCTGTGATAAATTCAATTGATTGGACATGATTGGGGATTGCCAACACCTGCCTATATAAGGTCCCACAGTTGACAGTGCATGTCAGAGCAAACTCCAAGCCATGAGGTCAAAGGAATTATCTGCAGACCTCAGAAACAGGATTGTGTCAAGGCATAGATCTGGAGAAGGGTACGGAAAAATCTCTGAAGCTTTACAGGTCCCAAAGTGCACAGTGGCCACCATCATTCGTAAATGGAAGAAGTTTGGAACCACCAAGAATCTTCCTTGACCTGGCCGCCCGGCCAAACTGAGCAATCGGGGAAGACGGGCCTCGGCCAGGGAGGTGAGCAGGAACCTGAGGGTCACTCTGACAGAGCTCCAGCGTATCCTTGTGGAGATGGGAGAACCTTTCAGAAGATCAACCATCCAGACAGCACTCCACCAATCAGGCCTTTATGGTAGGGTGGCCAGATGGAAGCCCCTCCTTAGTAAAAGGCACATCACAGCCCGCTTGGAGTTTGCCAAAAGGCACCTAGAGGACTCTCAAACCATGAGAATCAAGATTCTCTGGTCTGATGAAACTAAAATTGAACTTTTTGGCCTGAATACCAAGCGTCACATCTGGAGGAAACCAGGCACCGCTCATCACCGCTCATCACCTGGCTAATGGAAGCATGGCTGGAAGCATGGCGGTGGCAGCATCATGATGTGGGGATGTTTTTCAGCAGCGGGAACGGGGCGACTAGTCCTGATAGAGGGAAAGATGAATGCAGCTAAGTACACCGAGATCCTTGAAGAAAACCTGCTCCAGAGCGCTCTGGACCTCACACTGGGGTGAAGGTTTACCTTCCAACATTACGACCCAAAGCACACAGCCAAGAGAACAAAGGAGTGACTTCGGAGAAAGTCTGTACATGTCCTTGAGTGGCCCAGCCAGAGCCCAGACCTGAATCCAATTGAACATCTGTGGAAAGAGCTGAAAATGGCTGTGTACCGACGCTCCCCATCCAAACTGACGGAGCTTGCAAGGATATGCCAAGAGGAATGGGCAAAAATGTCCAGAAACAAGTGTGCCAAGCTCGTTGCTTCTTTCCCAAGACGCCTTGAAGCTGTAATCGCTGCCAAAGGTGCAGCAACCAAGTATTAGGCTAAGGGTGTGTACAGATATGTAACCCCTAAATAACCTATTTTTGTCAGTAAAATAAAATTGCATATTTTCTAAAAACCTGTTTTCACTTCGTCATTATTGGCTATTGTGTGTAGATGTTTGAGGCAAAAAATGAACTCAATCTATTTTAGTATAAGTCTGTAACGTAATAAAACGTGGAGAAGGTGAAAGGGTTGTGCAGACTTTCCGGCTTGACTGTATATAAAGAAAAGGGAAATGTATTCTTTGGATCTAATAAGCTCTATATACAATCCTTGAATGTTCACACACACACATGCTAGGCTTTTCTCCTGTTCACTTGAACTAAGCGGGGCCCCTTGGAATGCGAGGGAGGCGAGCAGCTGGAGAGGAACATTATAACTGTTTCGCAATCGGGACCAGACACCTCCTTGCACAGAATAACACCTTTACATAATCACAACTGTTTCGCAATCAGGACTGGACACTGCCTTGCACAGAATAACATCTTACATAATCACAGGACAGGGCCTTGGTTTCTGCATTCTGACCATACAGTGGTTTGTAGTGATATACAGTGCATCCGGAAAGTATTCACAGCGCTTCACTTTTTCCACATTTTGTTCTGTTACAGCCTTATTCCAAAATTGATTAAATTCATTTTTTCCCTCAAAATTCTACACACAACACCCCATAATGACAATGTGAAAAAAGTTTTTTTGAGATTTTTGCAAATTTATTAAAAATAAAAAAATAAAATTTCTTATTTACATAAGTATTCATACCCTTTGCTTTAACGTATTTTTAAAGTATCATATTTCATATTTGGTCGCAGATCCTTTACATGCTGTTACTTCCTGAAGTCTGTGACCATCAACTTCAAAAAACTGTCGATATCTTATTTTCAGGTACTGTTACAAGCGATACTATAGCCTCTCTGCATTTGAATGGATCTCTATGGAAATTGGGGGGTGAGACTAGATTCAGCTGTAAATTACACTGGTACAGTATGGAACACATGGCTGGCTAAATGGCTGTAAGTTATCAAGGGTCTGAGCTATCAAACGATCCCCAAACCATCACTCTGTTGCCAGATATGGAGTAGATGTGGATGGATCACTTTAAGGGTTGTTTCTCCTGACTTTTTCCCCCATAGAGTTCTATAGGAAAATGAGTCCGGAGAAATAACCCTTGCAGTGATCCATCCACATCTACTCCATATCTGGCAACAGAGTGATGGTTTGGGGCTCGTTTGATAGCTCAGACCCTTGATAACTTACAGCAATTTAGTCAGCCATGTGTTCCATACTGTACCAGTGTAATTTACAGCTGAATCTAGTCTCATACTTTCCGGATGCACTGTATATATATACATACAGATCCTTTCCAAAAAATTTGAATATCATGGAAAAGTTGTTTTTTTCCATAATTCCATTCAAAAAGTGAAACTTTCATAGATTATAGATTCATTACACACAAAGTGAAATATGTCTAGCCTTTATTTGTTTCATTTTTCATAATTTTGGCTTACAGCTCCAGAAAACCCCCAAAACAGTATTTCAAGAAATTAGAATAGTGTGTCGAAAATCAGCATTTACTTCAGTTATTTCAGAGAATTAATGTTTTAGACTGAGTGTCACACTATCATCTAATTTACTCAAAACACCTGCAAAGTTTATCTCAGTTTGGTTCAGACTGCAGACTTGACAATTGGCCAGAAGATCATCATTGACACCCTCCAGAAGATGGGGAAGCCACAAAAGGTCATCGCTAAGGAGGCTGGCTGTTCACAGAGTGCAGTGTCCAAGCATATCAATAGAAAGTTTAGTGGAAGGGAAAAATGTGACAGGAGAAGGTGCACAAGCAAAAGAGATGACCGTAGGCTTCAGCGGATTGTCAAGCAAAGACGATTCCAAAATTTGGCGGAGATGCAGAGGGAGTGGACTGAGGCTGGAGTCAGTGCTTCAAAAACCACCACGTACAGACGTATCCGGGACATGGGCTACAACTGTCGGATTCCTCGAGTCAAGCCACTCCACTCATTCTCTGAAATAACTGAAGTAAATGCTGATTTTCTACACACTATTCTAATTTCTTGAAATACTGTTTTGGGGGTTTTCTGGAGCTGTAAGCCAAAATTATAAAAAATTAAACAAATAAAGGCTAGAAATATTTCACTTTGTGTGTAATGAATCTATAATCTATGAAAGTTTCACGTTTTGAATGGAATTATGGAAAAAAAAAAACTTTTCCATGATATTCAAATTTTTTGGAAAGGATCTGTAGATGGGGAATATATATATGCTGTTTTCCACTCATCGCCCTTCCGCATGCTCACCAGGTTATAAGCGTTCCAGAGGTCGAGTTTAGTAAATACCGACGCCCCCTGAAGGCGCTCAAATGCGAAGTTCATGAGAGGCAGCGGGTAACAATTTTTAATAGTAATGTCATTTAACCCCTGATAATCGATGCACGGCCTTAAACCCCCATCTTTCTTTTTTACAAAAAAGAAACCAGCACCCGCCAGTGAAGTGGAGGGTCTAAGGGGCTGTGTCCACAGAAAGCGTTTTTTTCATGGCGGAGCGCTTTGGATATCAAAAATATGAATGCCCAGAGCGTTTCCAAAAGCGCACGGAGCGCTTATTGTTGCTAGGTTACGATCACCGCGTCATCTGCGTTATTAGTACAAATAGCCTAACCAAAATAACGTTTAACATAACGGTAAACATGAATGCCAGAAACCGGATCCTTGCGATTGCTCTAGCGATGGATATTGATGAAGATCAATGTCACGATATGTAACCGCTATTGAACTGGCAGTTAACTGACAGTTGGCTAACGTTAACTCACAGTTAGTTAAAGTTAGCTAGCTACTAGTTAACATAACTAAGTTACAAGGTAAATAGCAAGCTAGCATCAACCTAACAAGATAATACGAACAGACAGTTGGCTATCTGACAGTTAGTTAACGTTAGCTCGCTACTAGTTAACATAACTACAAGGTAAACAGCAAGCTAACAGCAAGCTAACATCAACCTAACAAGATAATATGAACTGACAGTTGGCCATCTGACAGTTAGCTAGCTAGCATAACTACAAGGTAAATAGCAAGCTAACATCAACCCAACAAGATAATACAATTAATAATTCTCACCTGAAACCCCCCAAAAAAGCAGAGACATCTCTCCAGGCTTTATATTTTATGTTTTGGTCGTGGTAGCCCTTCATGGTTAGGTCGTGCAATCAGACCAGTGTTGTCAATCTACCGTCGGATAGGCTAAAGTATCGTGTTTTTCATTTGGTTCAGCTGTGCGTTAGTTGATTGAACTGTTTAGTTAATGTAAATTGCAGCATTACCGGTCACTTGTTTACTTGCTTTGTGTTTCTAGGTCAGCTGCTAGTCTTTTGTGTTGCTTATTATAGTTTATACTAGTATTTGGAATGGAAGTGTGGTGTTGCTGATTTGCCCACAGCTTACTGTGAACTACAGTCGACGTTCATTGCTAGGGATAGCTGCTACATTATGCGAAGGATGTGCTTTGCCTTGTCTGTTCTGTAGTGATCTTGATGATGTCTCTGTACGCACTTATTTCGCTTTGGATAAAAGCGTCTGCTAAATAAATGTTATGTAATGTAATGTAATGTCGTAGATTACTGGGTTGTCGGACACCGCAAGAATCAGCCTCTCCTCTGCCATGTTTGTTGATCTTTTTAGTCCAGCCTCTTCCTCGATTTTGATTGGTCGGTCAAAAAAAAGTGACATTGATGAGCTGCGCTTCTCTCCAAATGTTGAACTATTTTCTACTGGAGGAGCCCAGAGCGCTCCGCCAAAAAACGCTAGCCACCAAGAGCGCTAAAACGCGAGGTGAGGCGCTGGGAAGAGGAGCGCTACTAGCACGTCTTTACCATAGAAATGGCTGGCAGAAAGGCGCTGGCAGCTCAAAAAACGCTTTCTACCCACCCTGTTGCAGCTTTTTTCCGGTCTTAATTATAATGAAATTGTCATGGTAGGTGAACTAAATGGGATTGGTTGACGCCGGCGTCCGATGATTTTAAAGCCCATTGCACATCAATGAATTTTACCCAACTGATTGATTCTCCCACTCGCCCAAATCTTAGATGCCCAGACAAATCATCTTTAATAAACTTAATCCTGACAAATATACCTCATAAATATTCTGCTACAGGTGTTTTTGCAAATGATGTGAGTGATCATTGCATTGTCGCCGCCATTAGAAATACTAAAATCCCTAAGGCCAAACCTCGTTTTATTAAAAAACAAAGTACAAAGCACTTTATTGAACAAAGCTTTATACTTTATTTTACTTAGACTGGGAAAGAATAGCTCTTATTGATGATGTAGAAATAGCATGGAATTTATTTTATGATGGTTTTTTATCAATTGTTGACAAGCACGCCCCTTTAAGGAACTTAAGAATGAAAGGATGAAAGAACCCTTGGATCACTACTGAACTTACTAGCCTATTCTTTGATAGGAATAAAGCTTGGGCTAACACCGTGTTCTCACAGCGAGCAACTTGGTTGCTGGGTCGGTCAAGTCTACTAGGCTGGGGGCGGGGCAAGAGCTTCCCGTCGTGTCATCCTAGTCAGCTCATGCAGCTACAATTTTTTGATGAAGAGAAACAACGGCAGTAGCCTACATATAAGAAAGACATATTTGCGATGCAGCCTATTCTTTATAGTTATGTCATGACACTGATAATTATGTGTTCTCACTAGCTAGCGATAGGCTATATCATTTATCAATGTCATATGACTAGTGTGGAAGGTCACATGACCAGATCAGTTTACTTCCTGCTTGCACCTCTGGAAGAAGATGTCTTCCTCAAACTTCCACAAAAGTAAAACACCTTAATTAACAGATAGAACTATCATATTTTGTACATATATTCTTTAAAGGGTCTACTACTGATATATTTTGAGAATTATACTCCTGCATAAATATTTTGCTCATAAGAAGTGTAAATTTGTTAACGGTCACAATTGTGACCGGTAGTATAACACAGTGTTTCAATTGAAAACACAGGTTTTGGCTGTTAATCCTAGTTATCATTTGTTTTGTTTTTTTCAGTTTAAATCTATCAGATGTGTTGGACCTCCTAGACGTACGTTACCCCCCCAAGTGCTGTGTGCAGCATCACCGTCATTCCTACACTTGAAAAAGAGGCAATTGAAAGTGACTGATAGTGATGGCTCAGATAGGGAGTACCAGGGTAAAACGGGCCATTTGCCAGGTAGACTATTGAATGGCGATGCAGAGGTGAACTATCTGGAGGATGAGGCAGATTGGTGTGCCCCACCCCCCCACCTCCCACTCCTGCAGCAGTCAGTGTTGAAGCAAACTCACCACCACTGCCATATCTTGGCGAGTCTCCCACAGCGACCAGCCAAAAAAGGAGATGCCCTGAGGAAAATGAGACCTCACGACGCAACAAAAAACAGAAAACATCTCTTCAAAATATGCAAAATAGGGACAGGGTTTTTAAAAGATCAAAACGACCGGCCGCGTCCAAGATTCCAGATTTCGTGACCTATGGCCCAACTGCAGCAGAGTGCATAAAGCAAACTAAACCTGATCCAGTCGATTTGTTCCTGTTGATGTACCCTCCTACTCTGAGGGAGCTCACTCTTGAGATGTCAAACACCTATTCAATGCAAACCAAAAGGAAGATACTTGATTTGAACATGGATGAGTTGCTGACTTTCTATGGGATTCTTCTCGCATCTGGCTATAGTTCTGTGTCATGTTTTGGTCATATGACCCTGATGTCTACAATGAAGCCATCGCAAATGCAATGAGAAGGTATCAATTTGATGAGATAATGGCCTCAATCCATCTGGTGGATAACTCAAAGGCCACAAACGACCCTTTCTACAAAGAACGGCCCATCTTCAGTGCACTGAATGAGTCTTACAAAATGATGCCATACCCAAAATGGGTATCGGTTGACGAAAGCATGATACCTTATTATGGCAGGCATGGTTGCAAGAATTCATCAGGGGCAATCCAATCCGGTTTGGGTATAAATTGTGGAGCCTTGCATCACCTACAGGGTACATTTATCATATGGAGCCCTATTGCGGAGTGCACACACATCTCCCTGAAACTGGCCTAGGACAGGGCCCAAGTGTAGTCCTTGGTCTAGCTGAACAAGCGGAAGTTCCTCCAGTGTGTAACTTTGTACATGACAACCTTTTCACCTCACTTAGCCTCCTTGATGAAATGACAAAACAAGGTTATGGATGTTTTGGCACTCTGAGACAGTGCCGCCTGTATGATGTCCCTTTCACAGATGTGAAGAAATTCCAAAAAATGCCTCGCGGAAGCTCTGAGGTCCTTACACAGGGGGAAAAGGTACTGGAAAAAAGCCTATGACAAAGTTCCACAGCCCATGTGTTTCCTCACATACAACCAAAACATGAGGGGCGTGGATCTGCATGATCTTCAGGTGTCAAGATACAGGGCTACAATAAGGTCAAAGAAGTGGTGGTGGCTAATCTTTTCTTGGTCCCTTCACAGTGTGGTGAATAGCTGGTTGTTCTTCAGAGATGTTGTTGGTATTGAATATGAACTCCTGGCCTTTCAGTGATCTGTGTCCCTGGGTCTCCTAAAAAGATATGGAAAACTACCTCTTGGCCATGACAGAAGATCTTTGATAGCAACAACTGTCACTCAGAATTCTGCAAGAGGTGATGGAAAATCTCACTGGCCTGTGAACACAGGGAACCGTTTCCACAGATGCAGATGGTATGACAAGCGCACTGTATATGCATGTGAGAAGTGTGATGCACCTCTCCACATTGAGTGCTTCAAGCGTTTTCATGGAGAGTGAAGTCTAATTGATGAGCTGTGGTCTACTATTTACTCAAATTTGTTGAAACTGTTTTATGAGACAGTGAAATAAGTACATTGTTGTCACTGATAGTACCCTACAGTATGCACTGCCCTAGTACATTTTGGTTCACTTTTATATTGTTAAAATGTAACATTATTGATAATACAAAATTAATGTCTTACTGTTATAAAAGTATAATATTATATTTAATTTTACTTAATGTTATTTTAAAGTGTTGGATTCTACATATGGTTTCCATGTCCTGGCTTCTGTTTGTCGTAAATGAATGAGCCTACCTCAGATGAGTTTGCCAATGGCAGTGTTTGTATTATTATAAGTTCAAACATTGTGTTACATGAACAATAGTAATAAAGTAATGAAGTAAATTCTAACAATATCTCATTCTTATATGTTGCATATTTTACTGTTATTTTAAGATTTTAAATGTGTAAATAGGTCTAATTGAAGAATTTGTATGAATTCTGACTATGCCATTTCCCACTATTGTGACCGAGTATAAAACGTAATATTTCACTAACTTAACCAACATAAAATCAAAAAGGGCATAAAGTTTGTGTGTTAGGGAGGTCTAAGGAGTAAAATGCATGTACTCAAATTGCAAGGAAAAATTTGGGATTAAATGGGTTAACTTTCACTGTCCCTTCCAAATAAACAAATGAAAAAAATAAAAAATAAAAATAAATAAATAAAATTATTTGGCAGACGCTTTTATCCAAAGCGACGTACAATAAGTGCATTTTGAAGGTCATTGACGCGACTACAAAGCAAATCCAACAAAACACAACGTTCTCACAGCGTAGGAGCTATCTCCAGTAATAAACATTAGTACACACAGTTAGCTATACATTCTGAACTATAACACAAGTTAAATAGAAAACAAGCAAAGAACAGGAAGCGAGTACTATGGAATGACCCTATATAGGTAGTTTAGTCGAGGTGGAGTCTGAAAAGGTGCGTTTTCAGACCACGATGGAAAACAGACAGTACGTGTTTCAGCTGAGCGCAGCAGAGTGGGGAGTTCGTTCCACCACTGGGGAGCTAGGGTGGAAAAGCTCCGCAGTCGGGACGAGTGGGAGCCGTTAACACGGAGGGAGGGAAGTACAAGTCGCCCTGTGGTCGAGCAGGAGCGTAGTGCTGGATTAAGTCCTGTAGGTAGGAGGGGCCTGACCTTTTGGCTGCAGTGTAGGCCAGGGTCAGAACTTTGAACCTGATCCTGGCCACGACCGGCAGCCAGTGGAGTGACCTCAGCAGGGGGGTGACATGCAAGAACTTCGGGAGGTTGAACACAAGCCGAGCAGCTGCGTTCTGGACCAGTTGTACAGAATGGCGCAGGCTGGTAAGCTATATATATCTATCTTCGTCGCGAGCTGGCGATCTTTATCTATCTATCTATCTATCTATCTATCTATCTATCTAGATAGATAGATAGATTTATGTAGAAAACTCAACATTTCGTTTGGGCTCAATGTGATATTGGTAGAACAAGCCACATATATCCTTTAAGGTTATGTTATGACACTGATAATATATAAATTATTCATTACATTTTTTACATTACAGGCATTTAGCAGACGCTCTTATCCAGAGCGACTTATACACCTTTTTTTTTAGCATTTCTTTTACATATATTATCCAATTATACAGCTGGATATATACTGAAGCAATTGAGGTTAAGTACCTTGCTCAAGGGTACAACGGCAGTGTCCTACCTGGGAATCGAACCTGCAACCTTTCTGTTACAAGGCCAGTTCCTTCACCATTATGCTACACTG
This sequence comes from Synaphobranchus kaupii, assembly GCA_029718625.1. Lineage (NCBI taxonomy): Eukaryota > Metazoa > Chordata > Actinopteri > Anguilliformes > Synaphobranchidae > Synaphobranchus > Synaphobranchus kaupii. Next base: position 13,954,915 of record CM056386.1, read on the forward strand.
CCGCCCTATTCACTGTTGTTACCGCTGCTAACCCTATTTCACATAGCTTAGTTTGTTAGGCAATATTACGTAGGTTACGGAACAATTATTCACTAAATGGTTTTGTGTCGGTTGGAGAAATATAAAGCGCGGAACTCTGATTGGCTGTTATGGCCAATGTCGACGAAAAAGTTAAACTGCGGGCAATATTTATCGGCCGATTTTTGTCGCTCAGTTGCCTAGTTGCTCAGGTCGCAGACCGTCGCTCAGCTTCATAGGGAATGAATGGACTTCCGGCAACTGGGCGACCGAAATTGCTCGATGTGAGAACGCAGCACTAGGCCAGGAAAACAGGTGCAGAGTCTGATAGGATCATTTTTAGACAACTACGAAATCGTTGCACTTCCCTCACTAAAAAGGCAAAATCTAAGTATTATTTATCTGTAACCACTGATAATTTAAACAACCCAAGAAAATTCTGGAAAGCAATAAAATATCTATCTCAGAATGGAAATAGAAACGAGTTACCCCCATGCATATCTAAAGACTCTACTATCATCCAAGATACAGTTGAAGTCGAAAGTTTACATACACCTTAGCCAAATCCATTTAAACTCAGTTTTGTACAATTCCTGACATTTAATCCTAGTAAACATTCGCTGTTTTAGGTCAGTTAGGATCACGACTTTATTTTAAGAATGTGAAATGTCAGAATAATAGTACAGAGAATTATTTATTTCAGCTTTTATTTCTTTCATCACATTCCCAGTGCATCCGAAGTTAGTACACTAATACACTCTGTTAGTATTTGGTAGCATTGCCTTTAAATTGTTTAACTTGGGTCAAACATTTCGGGTATCCTTCCACAAGCTACTCACAATAAGTTGTTGGAATTTTGGCCCATTCCTCCTGACAGAACTGGTGTAACTGAGTCAGGTTTGTAAGCCTCCTTGCTCGCACACACTTTTTCAGTTCTGCCCTCAAATATTCGATTGGACTGAGGTCAAGACTCTGTGATGGCCACTCCAATACCTTGACTTTGTTGCCCTTAAGCCATTTTGCCACAACTTGGAAGCATGCTTTGGGTCATTGTCCATTTGGAAGAGCCATGTGCGAACAAGATTTAAAGAGATACTGCAGAGCCTTTTCTAAGGCCTTTTATACCGCTTCAATTTGAACTGGAACTCGTGAGTAGGTGTGGTCATATGAAGATGATGCCACGTAGTCATATTATGAATATTCATACAGTCAAGGAGTGAAAGGGTGTGTCTTGGTGAACTGACTCAGCCCCATACGCTCTCTCCTCACTACTAAACAAACAACAAAATGGCGAGCGACAAGAGTGACAGCAGTACTGCAGGGAGAAAAATCACATTAAATCTGACATTTCCAATTCTCATTTCAGCCACTTTTGAATGTGGTATTAGATTCCGATACATAACCGATTGTGTCAAAGCGACCGCAGTCTGAACAGTCAGATCGGAATGAATGTGACTTTTTACGTAATTTTTGATGTAGCTAGCAGGCATTAGAACATAGCGCACGGGCTAGTTAACTCACTATTGTACAGGGTAGGTTATCAACAGATTCTCATTATCATGTGGTGTCATTTTAGATAAGTGGTAAATGTGCAAAGCAGTGGATTTTTTTGGGCACAAACGATACACTATAATAAGTCGGAAGTAGACTACATTTTTATATCATTTGCGGACAGCTGCGTTAACCGTTTTGTGATTTAAAATAATGTTAGAACTGTCCATATTATTGTCTTGGTTTGTTGCACGTTATTGATTATTCACGGATTTCTCATGTCGCTGCTTACCGAACGTTATGCTTGTCGGTCCAATAATATGTCAATAGGTGCGCAGTGATGTTAGGCTATATGTTACACATGAAGTTGAACAGATGTGTCATGTGATAGCTTTTTTATGTTGTGTATTTTAACACGGCTGGAACGCTGTATTGACCAATCTGCATCCCGGAACTATCCGTTTTATAAATGTTATATCGACTGGTCTCACTAGCCAAACGGCAGAGCGCTCCATTTTCTTAACTCGCCCGACCAAAGAATCACCTGCGCGAGGTTAATTTCATGCCTTGCTTGAGTTTCACTGAAACCGCCCATGTCACGGTCCCCCCATAACTGGCTCCAGATCTCGCATTCACAAGTCCCTCTGCACAGAATTACCAGCCATGGCAGCACAAAAAGCTAGTAAAAACCTTGGCTTTTTCCCCCGTCTCCTCACCCTTATCATTAGCTCCACTGCACATCAACTTTAAAATTGACGCAGAAGCTGTGACTTTGATGACTTTTTTTGTTGTTGTTTATTTCTGCAGGCTGTGTACTATGTCTTTTGTTTTTGTTAATTTGCACGGGTCATTTGAGGAGAGCAATCGGTTCACACTGGAATCAGATATGGGCCACATTAAAAAATTAATGTGAACAGCCAAACAAAAAAAATCGGATCTGAGCAATAAATCGGAATTGAGCACTAAGGCCTGCTGTGTGAACGTAGCCTCAGTAGCTCGATATAAGTCGTAATATTACGTTACATTAGATTACATTACAGTCATTTAGCAGACGCTTTTATCCAAAGCGACATACAATAAGTGCATACAGAAACGTCATCGAAATCACTACACCTACTAAAAAATATTAACGTTAGCAGTAATACAAAGCAATTCGCATGTGAACTTGAACTAGCTAGTTAGCAGTACAAGGGTCTCAGTCTCAAAGAGGAAAAAAAAAACGTTTTTGCTTTTATAACACATGCCCAGCCGAGCCACCCCTAGGACCACCTCAACTCCACCCATTTTTATGTTAAGGATCTCGTGACGTCACAAATCCCCGGAAACCAGTGTATTGGTAAGCCTACACAAAAACTCATATAAAACTATTTTGATTTTCGGACATAAACAATTGTGTATGATCATAATCTATCCCAAAACATCTGTTTTCAACGGGAAAACGTCCTGGCTGACGTCTTGAGATGTTGCTTCAATATATCGACATAATTTTCCTACCTCATGATGCCATCTATTTTATGAAGTGCACCAGTCCCTCCTACAGCAAAGCACCCCCACAACATGATGCTGCCACCCCCGTGTTTCACGGTTGGGATGGTGTTCTTCGGCTTGCAAGCCTCACCCTTTTTCCTCCAAACATAAAAATGGTCATTATGGCCAAACAGTTCAATTTTTGTTTCATCAGACCAGAGGACACCCATTGTGCAGTTGCAAACTGTAGTCTGGCTTTTTTATGGCGGTTTTGGAGTAGTGGCTTCTTCCTTGCTGAGCAGCCTTTCAGGTTATGCCGATATAGGACTTGTTTTACTGTGGATATAGATACTTTTGTACCTGTTCCCTCCAGCATCTTCACAAGGTCCTTTGCTGTTCTGGGATTGATTTGCACTTTTCACACCAAAGCACCTTCATCTCTAACCTTCATCACGCGTCTCCTTCCTGAGACTCTTTCCCGGTATGACGGCTGGGTGGTCCCATGGCGTTTATACTTGCGTACTATTGTTTGTACAGACGAACGTGGTACCTTCAGGCATTTGGAAATTGCTCCCAAAGATGGACCAGACTTGTGGAGATCCACAATTTTCTTTCTGAGGTCTTGGCTGATTTCTTTTGATTTTCCCATGATGTCAAGCAAAGAGGTTGAAGGTAGGCCTTAAAATACATCCACAGGTACACCTCCAATTGACTCAAAATAATGTCAATTAGCCTATCAGAAGTTTCTAAAGCCATGACATAATTTTCTGGAATTTTCCAAGCTGTTTAAAGGCACAGTCAACTTAGTGTATGTAAACTTCTGACCCACTGGAATTGTGATATAGTGAATTAAAAGTGAAATAATCTGTCTGTAAAAAATTGGTGGAAAAATTACTTGTTTCATGCACAAAGTAGATTGCCAACACTATAGTTTGCTAACATGAAATCTGTGGAGTGGTTAAAAATTAGTTTTAATGACTTCAACCTAAGTGTATGTAAACTTCTGACTTCAACTGTAGATGTCGCATTCGCCGCTGTGGAATGTTGCAGCTATACATCTGCACGGCCGCCACATTGAGGCGGGCAAGATCCGCTTCTGAACTTATGGGCATTTATGGAGAGATGCAGACTTCCTCTGATAAAATCTACTATAACTCGCTTAATTCTTAACCAATTTTTGTGAAGTTTGGCTTGTTATAAATGTGAGAAGCGTCTGCATAGCAGATTTCTTAGAACAGATATTGTCAGTTGTCAGAGCTGTAGCTGCTAAGAAAGCATTAGAGGGCGGTTCTTATTAAAGGGATTGACAACTGTTTTTAAAATCTGGTTCTTTATTTGACATTACTCCTCGTTATTAAAATAATCATCCACCAATTATTTCAGCCTTTAAAAACTCTACAGCTGAAAAAAAATGAAGATTGAATATTGTCACTTTCTGCCGATTAACTATGCAGTTCTCAGGCCTCGGTGGGCGTGAAAGCTATAATATTCAGGCCACGCCCAAGAGCCTCTAGACAAGTTACGAGCAGACTCAGAAATGCAAACACCGTTTAGCAAAACAAATGATAGCTAAATAAAAAAGAAAGTGCGTGGTGCAACCGTGCCTTATGTTTGAGCCACTGAACTAAATTAGATACATTCACATAATACTAACGCTAATCTCAGAGATCGACGTCTTTCAAATAGTAGCTAACGTTACCATATAGCGTAGCATGAGGGCATATTCACACTGACCCGTTTGAAACAATTGAGCTCAAGTTTCGGGCGGCAGTTATAGTTGAAGCCTGTAGTTATAACTATCCATATTATGTGACTTTTATTTACCTGATAAAAGTGCTTTCCACAGACATATGATGCAGGACACTATAGGGAATATTCATTTAAATCTATACACGGGGCGTCACTTATGCACTGCAATATGCCACTACCATCTTTATATAACTGGGTGGCATAGTTTTGTATAATCAATCAGTCTCATAAAATTGTATGTACTATTCTCAAAAGAGAATGTACTAACTAAAAATGGGTAACTTGAATTAATTAAATTAATTGCCAATAAACTTACACAATAATTATCTTAGCAAAATCACAATATTATGTACTCAGTTGATACCGAATTAATATAAACGATTCAGCTAAAAGGTGAAGGCATTTTGGGGAATCCCTGCGATTAGCATTGGCTGACTCAGTTCAACACAAAAGCAACATTAATACAGACAATCTTGGAAAATGTAATAGTTTATTGAACACAAAGTACCAAACAGAGCAAAGCACGATTCACTACTATATATGTTCAACAAACTATGTATGTGTGCATGCATGCGCGCACGTGGGGGGTTGCCTCGGACACGTGTTCAGAGAGAACAAAGAAACTAAAATGGAGGGAGGTTTGAAACTAGCTTTCGCTGGAGCTAGCTAATGGTGGCGCATGAACCATACCATACACAAAGGATTGCCGTAAGCTTAACAATGCGTGTGTGTTGAGATCAGCGTGCAGTGTTAAGATTACGACTGGTTAGTGTTTAAAGACAGATCACATGCAAGATACGTTCTCTGCGTGATGCATTAAACCTAACGCAGCGCGGTGGATGGCTTAGGCCTGGTACATACTCTACGCAAGGAACGCACGCAACGACGCAAAGAGCAACGCAGGGGGCGTTTCTCGCGTTCTTGCGTAGCAAAATGTGCAGTCCAAATTTTGTAACGCGACGCAAACATGTGGGGCAATTCCACGCGTTTCCATTAGAGGTGCTAAATGTAAATACTGTTCAATAACTGCAGAATTGCAGACTACACACAAAGAAGTAATAATTTCCGGTTTAAGGTTACTCGCTCCAACCAGATTAGCCTAGGCAGCCAACTAGCGGACAGGGCGAAAAGAAGCTGGTAAACGCGCTTATAGTATGTAAGCAAAGACCTCGCGTATGTCCCGAATATGCGTTGGTGTTCATGTTCCTTGCGTAGAGTATGTACCAGGCCTTACAGCCATCCAAAGTAAAATGGTAACACAAAACTTTTACATAACACACATTAACCATTCAATAGTACAGTTACATACATCCAGTCACAAACATGTTGCTGTTGCTAACTAATAAGCTATGCCCATGTTACAGCCTTACTTGAATTAAAGTCCTTTAAATAGTTTCTTCCGTTGGATTGCACACTCACAATGAAAAGGGGAAAGCCTGTTGGCCGATCATGTGGTGGCAAGTTCGCAGGGTTGCGATAGAGCGAACTGGCCACCTCATCTTGGGTCCCTGGAACTGGTTTATTTCGTTGTCAGGGTTGCAGTTCGTAGGGGTGGATAATGGAACCCGTCGCATTATTTCTCCCGAACTATGCAGCGTGATCCTACTGCAGACCGCTTGCCTCTTTGGAGACTCACCAGCGGTGCTGTGCTGCAGGATCAGTGCGTAGTCCGCTTAGTGGTTTTTCTTGACTCGTCTCCGGTCCTCCGTGGCCGATAGCCGGGGGTAGATGAGCCCGCCTCGCTCAATTGGATCGGCGTCATGGACGGCCGTGTTTCCTTGTGGAGTGAGGACTCTTCCCCGGCGTGCAGACCTCACAGGGCCGTGAGACGAGACAGCGAAGGCCCTGGCGAGTTGAGCGGACAACTGAACCGGAAGAACTGGGAGAAGGCGCGACCGTGTTGCCCCTTTTGTAAACTTTATTCCCAGTCGCGCATTTCCCCAGCGCAGTATCCACAGAACTATATAAGAACTAGAAAGGAAACGTGGTCACGTGGTTCCATTCAGCCCTATTCAATTTGGTTCTTCCGCAATGGCACCGCCGCAAGATGGCTGCCATGGCCCGGAAATAGTATTATTATGAGCTCTGCCATGTATTTCCAATGGAGCGTTGTGAAAGTCAACATAGTGGCCCCAGCGCAATCTAGGTATCAAAAGTTCACAATATTGTAGTCAATAGAAGCAGGCAATCACATTTTACATTTTTCCTGGGTTCAAAATTTTTTTAGCCTACACAGAAAAAAGAGAGGCATGATTTAAAAAACCTAAAAAAAAAAAAAAGTTGATGAAATGCCGTCTTGTGTCGTGAAAAACCGCCCAGATAGCTAGAGGATAGCGGGTCAGCGGACGAGTTGCATTCGCTGGTGCACTGGGCTGAGGGCTCCGCTCACAGACCCACCCGCTGCTAACTCAACAGACGCAATCCTCCAGCTTTGCTAACATTGCCCCGCTGACGCTTGATGAAAAACGACCATCGTAACATTAGTCCTAGGATGTAGCCAGGCTATATCCGGGATAAATTGAATTAAATTGACATGTCTGTAAACCTAAATTTACACCCCTCTCGACAATGCATATGACGGCATCATATAGGCTAGCTTGTTGGCTAAGCCTGTTTTGTTCACGTACAGCTTCGAACAACATAACGGCGACGTTAATCAAAGTTTGTTAGCCAGCTCGTTAACAAGCGTTATTCTTAAACATTTTAGTAACTTCGCGGCTCATTTATCTGAATTCGCATTGTGGTAAGGCTGTGAGGCGATTTCAACAAGGTAAAGTTAGCCCACGAAGCCTTCAACATTAATCTATAACGTAGACACATATAGATTAATGTGTCTGATATAATGATATAATGAATGATAGTTCATTATATCATTCCAACATGGACATACCTATACTTACAAAATAGGCTAACGTTAAATTTTCACAGTGGCCATTTCCATCACGATGTCTCATAATTTAGGCTACACCTCATGTTAGCTAGCCGCGCAAGGCTGGTTCACGGAAAGCTTGAGAGAGCGGTCGGGACTCTGGATCTACCGAGCTTGCCTATTCCACGGACGGCGGATTAAGCAAAAGTGAACGCAATAATCATTATGTGAATGTACATACACATAATGTTAATGTATCTATGTATTTAGTTTTGGTTTTCACATAACATCGATTGTTCAGTGGGTCCGTTGTGGGCGCTGGACTGGAAAGAAATGTTTTAATATGAAGGATGGTCAAACATTAGCCGTTTATATGTTTCACCTTCAATCCATGGCGTGCAGAAATAGCCAATATTTTGTCTAGCAGCATGACACAGTATTGCATTATGTGATAAATGTTTGCGAAGAAGAGCGAGTGCTCCCGTTTATATTGTAGGATATATCATTGTAGCTTTAGGCCAACGTGGAAAGTTATTGTGGCGTTTACCATTTTAAGTTGCTCTGTAGCTATGTCAATGTGTGCAGCACTCTCTCATCGCTCAAAAGAAATCAATCGCATTAAGGAACTGAAGTTGAGCATCAAAGCCAGATAATGTTATAGCTACTGCACTTTAAGACCGCATAAACGGAGCACAAGTGTCCGTCTGTCCGAACCGTCCGAACGAATATTTTCGGGTAAAGCCAGGACGTCTCAGCCGATATGATCGAGTACTGGATATTGGAAGGTTAGCATAAATAACGTTATGTCCAATGCAGTTAGGATTAACCATAAACTGTAACGTCAGAAAAAATGGCTTAACACGGCTTTCTTTCGATTGTCCAACTTGTTACACAACAAAAATGTTGTCAAACAAAAATTGACAAACAAGTCAACATTTTTGTTGTGTAACAAGTTCTGACTGAATAAAGTATCACAACTAGCTTGATCGATGAAGTGGATGGCGTTTGAAAATGAATCGTTGTCCATTCAAGGAGCCTGTACATTCCTTCACCTGGTGTGCTAAATGAGTCTTGCTAACTAGATAGAACTGACTCGTCAGACTATTTTCCCATTAAAAAAAACCCAGCATCGAGTATTAAAAGGCATTGATACAGCTCGGAAAAAATATATATGATTAGCCTAGCGAGAAATGCACTTCCACAGTTTTCCCAATTGATCATCTAATTCAAGTCATCAAAGTATCAAATGATTAAGCATCAACAATTTTATTCAGGCCCTTCTGTTAGAGCTTGAAGGCTGGCTCTGACATTATTTATGAAAGACTAGTTAGTTAATCACCCTGTTAAATATCTACCCGATATGTCTATTGGTTCCAGAATTAGAAGCATTTGAAGTTTGGCCGGTTTTGCCCTTCTAGGGGGCGCTACTGAGTCCCTTGGGGTGTCAGGGCAAAATAATTGACATATGTTACTCTCCAGGTCAAGGGCTTTCCAAAAATGTCTTTAGTTTTGTCCTACGACAAAGTTACATTTTCACCTCTGTCTGGCTATAGCCTCTTTGAGGTGTAGTTTCTGAGACCCTTTGAGACTCCAGCCTGGATAAAATCAAGTCTTTTGATTTTTTGCTTATTTGGTGGGAAAAATCCTTCATGGTATTGATGTTTTTCCTAATCAAAGTCATACGTTTGGATTGGCGCTAGTGTAGACCTTATTTTACCTACCAAATACATCTGGATTGTTGTCATATGAGGGTTAGGGTTAGATAGCGTGCTGTTTTTGAAGCGCTTAAGCCCCTCCCCCAAACCTCCTGAATAGTCCTACATGGTCAGGATTATATAATGTTGTAGCCTCAATATCCCTCTGTTTACGGACATTGTGTGCCACCTGCTGGCTGCTGTGCACCAGCCATACAGATAGATACAGAGGTTTTCTCTTTTATGTGTTAGGTATAATTTTTTACGTCAAAAATTATAATATATAATTCGTACTCCTAGTAGTCCGTGAGCCAGTAGGGTTGGTCGGTACCATCTGAGGGGAATAATGCTCATATTGATTTTTGGCAAGGTATACATCTCTAGAGTTATAAAATATGTGATAGCATTGTTGTTACTGCATACCAGTTTTGCCAAACCTGAATCATAGCGCGGAGCTTTCAAAACCATAACAGCGAGGAAACCCTGGGGGAAAAAATTAAATATTTTCACGGTAAGAATTTTTTTGACAACGTTAGGTTAGCCTGCTTGTCTTCTTCGTCGTCCTGCTTGAGCTAAATTAGCATTAACCACAAATATGCTTTGCTGTTAGGTCTGTTTATTTTCCTGCATCACCCTCGTCGTAGGAGTAACTTGTTGAACTGAACCAATGTAACCAGGATAAAATTTATTCACTCACCACATAACGTAGGCTGCACATATGGCGTAGCTATATATAGGATGTCTATGAACATAGACATAGGCTATATAACATACATTATTATATTATCATATTCTTAACGCATAGCGGACACTTGTGCCCCGTTTATGCGGTCTTAAAGTGCAGTAGTCTATAACGTTGATATTGGAAGGTTATCGTAATAACGTTGTCCATTGCAGTTTCGAGGGGGTTACGTTAAGATTAGCCAAATATGTTCTAAAGTATAACGTTATGCTATGCCTGGCTTATGTTCTTTTAAATGTGCATGGAGCTACTATTGGTGTATTATCAACAGGCTTTTGTGATAGCATGTCCTTTCTAGGCCTCTGGCTGCTACTGCGAGCTAACTTAGCTAACGGTAGCTAACAAAGTTACCTTTCATTTTGCTTATTTATTCGGGAGCATAACTTTGCAGTCGTCCCTATACATGTCTATGGTCGCTAACTAGAGTTACAACGGCTGCCATTACTCTGTGAAAAGGGAGAAAATGACCACCTTCACGTGACAGGTCATGTTGGCCAATCAGAGAAAAAACTTTGGGCCGTGGAAACGGTGCCGTTTTGAGAAGGCTTCTGCCTTTCTAGTTAGTATATAGTTCTGTGGCAGTATCACATTACAGTGCAGACGGAAATCACAACTGGTACAACGTCCTACGTCACTTCCAACGTGGAGGAGGAACCTCCTGTGGACTGTATGGAATTGTAGTTCACAGAGACGTATGACCATGGTTCTCTAACAGGATTTAATGACATGTACTCGTCCTGTTTTAATCCCGCCCGCTCAAAATCTTGCCTGATCAATTACAGCCAATAATTTAAAAAAAAGGCATATCTCAATTTAGGCACAACACTTAGTACTGATATTTGGGTTATGTTTATTCCACTCCAGGATGACAACAATTAGCCTAACCATTGAAAAGCTGAATCATCAATTTGAGTTGGCAGTCCCTTTAACTTATGAGGTTGATAGCTGATTATTCTAACTTTATTAGGTTACAGCTGTACATCTTGGACGTGACGGTACTGGTTTTTATACATTGAGATGTAATACACCATTTATTAAAAACAGTCATTTACAGTGCCAGCTGTGGTAGCAGCATCAAATTGTACACTATGCTGTGTACTGCAAACAATTTATCTTGTTCTCTGGCTTTGAGATGCAGATGCAGAAGTGTCCTCTGATATTCATCCTAACTGGAAAATGTTGTGAGGTACCCTGTGCCTGTATGGGTGTGTCCTAATTTGCATATTTTTTTAACCCTTTCATGCATGATTAATTACAAAATAGAGCAATAATTTTCCACTATCTTACTAGTTGTAAGCACGGACATGTGAAGGAATGTTCACTTTTTTTTCTATTTTCTTAATTTAAAAAAAGTTGTCCAATACAGTGGACTTCATACATCAAAGGTATGAAAAATTCTGAATTTGTAATGGACTACAATAAAAATGACTGAAAAATGAAATGAATGAAAAGAACTTAGACAACAAATATTATTAAAAATTATATATAGTATTTAATGATATTTCATGTAATAGTATTTAATGGTATTTAACCCCTTGGCGCAGATGGCAAATTTCACCTATTTAGGGGGTGCTCTGTTTAAGGCTTTATAACTCCAGGCGTGAGCATCACATAAACTTGGTAAATGGCCTAAATGAAACAGGACAGGTGTACCATTTACAATACAAACTTAGATTTGTTTATTTTCATAATCTACGTCAAAATAAAGTGCCACAAATGCAAAGAATTTGAAAAAAATGTTTTTGTTTAGTTTGCTGAGCGCTACATAAGTGAAATCGGTAATATATATAAATTTCCTGGATCATAAACTCCATGTCCACAAGTTTTGCAAAATCTAAGGATGATATGCAGAACTACTAAAGGTCTATGATGCAAAATATAGCAGTGTACCCTGTTGTCCATTAGTGTCTCCAAATCTATCCAAATGGCTAAATTGTGCACTGCTGTAAATAATAAAAAAAAAGATATATTTAACTACAAATCAACAGTTTTGGCTCATAAACCTCACTTTTGCATAATTTCCAAATGGGATATTTTCATCAGTATAGGGGGGTAGATATCTATGGGTCCAAAACCCCTATGCAAAACATGTCATAAAATGAATAAAATTAGTTTTGTTCATTAAACACATATACATTTGCTCCTTCTGATGGCTTAAGATAAAAAAACATTGATATCACAGTGTTACATACACCTAAATATGTTGCCTAATCATTCACTCTTCTATAAATTTAACCTCAATAAAACCTCACTTGTCCCTGTACTCTACAGTATGTATACATTTGTCCTGGGATTGCATTTTTCTGTAGTTTTTTTAAATTTTCCTATTCATAATGACTCCAAGGAAATTTTTACCTTAATCGACCACATATCAGCACACAGTAAATTGGAATGAGCATTTGTCATGCCCTAAGAGACAAGTATATACGCCATATCCTATATTATGTACGATAACATGAACATGAAATTGTATTCCACCATCTGCAAAATGCTGCCAAATGTTCTATCTTCAATGAACATCGGTAGCCTACATCAAAAATACATTTAACCCTATGGACTTTGGCCCCCTAGTGGTGGGACGTATCCGTCCCAATTTTTTATAGTGTTCATATTTCTCTTAAATTCTAAATTATAACGTTAATAAAACACGGAACTTTCGACGCAAAATTGTTAAAAACAGTCACAAAAACAGCCTGCGAACACATTCATTTATATGCTTATCAGCTCTCAGGTTACACTACAGAGCCATAAAGCAGCAGGGTGCTAATAGCCCAACCCACTTTTTTTTATTTGTTTACAGACTTCACCTCGCCGCAGTCACAGGCAATAAAATGCATATCAAAAAAACTCTTGGTACAGTTTCTACACGCTAAAAAATCAAGATCCGATTTAGGAACAATTGTATGTTACTGAAAAGTTGTATAAATGAACATTATGTGTTTTTTTCCCCGTGCTCACTTCACTACGCATACAACCGATGTTCTTCCGGTTTTGTTTCAATATATTTTATTTTCTACAAGATCTCTGGATAAACATGTTTAGTCAATTAAATGTTATACCTGGTTATGCAGTTATAACTGTTTTCTGAAGAATCTTGAACGTTTTTTTGTAATCCATTTATCCATTCTCCAGAAAAATCTCGATTTCCATGGTGCGTACCCATCGCATTTGCGTTTGTACTACGTTACTACCGTTGCGTAAAAACATTACTAGACTGCTTCAGGGTTGATCTAACGTAAACCACGTAGTTTATCTTCTACGGGGTTTCCTGCCCTTTTAAATGATGTAAAATATGTCATATTCTAGCGAATGAGAACGGCGCTGTATCCACGCGTAACGACAGCCCATAGGGCAATCGGCTGTGCGCTCTAGACTGTCGACAGCATCAGATGACGCCTGTGGCCATTTTTACTGAGTTTATCCTGGAAGGGATGGACTGGATTGCTGTACAAGTACGTTTTTAGTATATCCAGATGATATTTAGCAATGTGTAGCTTTTTTGTGAGCTGAAAATACGTCACAGGCCAGTTTTTCTCTGTACGCATACGAGGTTTGCTGTATGGTGTAATGGCGCTGGTCATGTCTTTGCTGCTTCAAGGATTACGATTACGATTATTTTATACATTTATACGAGAACGTGACAATCAACGGTGGAAAGAAGAGCGCTTATTTCACGGTTGCGCAGTGTCCCAGAGGTGAAGAAGTCTGTGCTCTGGCAGAGCAATGACTCTGTGGCATGGACCCGTGCCTGGACATGTAAGTGTTTTAAAAAATATATAATACAAATTATTATTATTAATATTATTATTGTTGTTATTATTACATTACATTACATTTATTTAGCAGACGCTTTTATCCAAAGCGACGTACAGTAAGTGCGTACAGAGACATCATCATCATTACAGAACAGACAAGGCAAAGCACATCCTTTGCATAATGTCGCAGCTATCCCTAGCAATGAACGTTGACTGTAGTTCACAGTAAGCTGTGGGCAAATCAGCAACACCACACTTTCATTCCAAATACTATTATAAACTATACTATTATAAACCATTCCAAATACTATTATAAACTATGCTATTATAAACCATTCCAAATACTATTATAAATCATTCCAAATACCATTATAAACTATGCTATTATAAACCAATCCAAATACTATTATAAACTATAATAAACAGACAGGAAAACACAGGGAACAGGGAACTGATATTCCTAGGTGAGGATATCAGTCAAGGTGGAGTCTGAAGAGGTGTGTCTTCAGGCCTCGACGGAATGCAGGCAGGGTTGGAGTAGAACGTAGGGGAATGGGAAGTTCATTCCACCACTGAGGTGTTAATGTGGAAAAACTCCGCAGTCGGGACAAGCGAGAGCCTTTGACACGGAGGGGGGGAAGTGCCAGTCGCCCTGCTGTAGAAGAGCGAAGTGGTCGAGCAGGAACATAGTTCTGGATTAAGTCCTGCAGGTAGGCGGGGCCTGTCCTATTTGCTGCAGTGTAGGCCAGGGTCAGAACTTTGAACCTGATCCTGGCTGCAACTGGCAGCCAGTGGAGAGACCTCAGCAGGGGGGTTACGTGGGAAAATTTCGGGAGGTTGAACACAAGCCGGGCAGCTGCATTCTGGATGAGTTGAAGAGGCAGAATGGCGCAGGCCGGTAGGCTTGCGAGCAGGGAGTTGCAGTAGTCCAGGCGTGAGGTGACCATGGTCTGGACAAGAAGCTGGGTGGAGTAGGTGGTCAGGTACGGTCGAATCCTCCTGATGTTGTACAGGAGGAACCTGCAGGACCGTGCCGTCGCCCTGATGTGCTCTTTGAAGTCCAGCCGGTCGTCCAGGACCACCCCCAGGTTCCTTGCAGAGCGGGAGGCAGCCACCACGGTCCCATCAATGGTGATGGAGAGGTCATGTAGTGGGGAGGTCTTGTACGGCATGAAGAGGAGCTCTGTCTTGTCAAGGTTGAGCTTCAGGTGATGGGTAGCCATCCACTCAGAGATGTCAGTCAGACAAGCAGATATCCTCTCCTTAACCTGTGGGGTAGAGGGAGGGAAAGAGAGGAAGAGTTGAGTATCGTCAGCATAGCTATGGTATGAGAAGCCATGTGAATGGATTACTGAGCCAAGAGACTTAGTATACATAGAGAACAGCAGAGGACCCAGTACAGATCCCTGCGGGACTCCTGTAGACAGGGGACGGGGAGCAGAGACGGAACCCTTCCAGGAGACTTGGTAGGATCTATCAGTGAGGTACGATACAAACCAAGAGAGGGCAGTTCCAGAAATGCCCATCTCAGCGAGTGTGGAGATCAGGAGTTTGTGGTTGACCGTGTCGAATGCCGCAGACAGGTCAAGGAGAATCAGAACAGAGGAGAGGGAGGAGGCTCTAGCAGTGGCGAGTGCCTCAGTCACAGCCAGGAGAGCAGTTTCGGTGGAATGGCCGGTTCTGAAGCCAGACTGATGCGGGTCAAGCAGGTTGTTCTGGTGGAGAAAAACAGACAGTTGGTTAAGGACAGCACGTTCAAGTGTTTTGGACAGGAAGGGCAAGAGAGATACAGGACGGTAGTTCCTGACATCAGCGGGATCTAAGCTAGGTTTTTTAAGGAGTGGGGTTACACGGGCAGTTTTAAAGGCAGCAGGAACATGGCCACAGATTAGGGAGGTGTTAATAACAGAGGACAGATATGGAAGGAGCTCAGCAGATATAGACTGGAGGACTGCTGAAGGTATGGGGTCTAGTGGACAGGTGGTTGCGCGCTGGCGCGTCACCAGCTCGAGCACATCGGAGTCCTTCAGAGTCTTGAAGGACGACAGTGTAGCGATGGGTTCAGTATGGGGGATGTGGGGTGTCACCGGATGCGTGAAGGAGTTCCGGATCGCAGCCACCTTCCCCTCAAAGTGGGTCAGGAAGTCATCTGCAGAGAGGGAGGAGGGTGAAGGGGGTGGAGGGGGGGTGAGCAGGGAGGAGAAGGTGGAAAAGAGTTTACGTGGGTTAGATAGACATGTATCAATTTTCGACTGGAAAAATGAAGTTTTAGCTGATGTAGTTGCAGCTGTGAAGGCTGCCAGCAGAGTGTGGTAGGAGGCCAGGTCATCTGGGGATCTGGATTTCCTCCACTTTCTCTCAGCGGCTCGTAGCATGGTTCTGCTGGATCTGAGAGAATCCGTCAGCCACGGGGAAGGGGGTGATAGTCGGGCTGGTTTGGAGACAAGAGGGCATAGTTTGTTGAGAGACTGAGAGAGGCATGAGTTAAACACAGAGGTGGCGACATCAATGGGCATTTTGTCAAAGGTAGCAGGAGGAGGAAGTGCAGAGAGAGCAGAAGTAGTGAGAGAGGTGTGAGAGAGGGTGCGGAGATTTCTCCTGAACATAACAGCGGGTGGGTTGTTAGCGGATTTGAGGGAGAGTGGGCAGGAGAGAGAAAATGAGATAAAGAAATGGTCCGATACGTGGAGGGGGGTCACCGTGAGTTCAGATGTGGCGCAACTCCTGGTGAGTACAAGGTCCAGTTGGTTACCACCATTGTGGGTGGCAGGTGATGGGGACTGAGTGAGGGCAAAGGACTGGAGGAGTGAGGTGACACTGGATAGCTGGGCGCTGTCTGGTTGGAGGTTGAAGTCTCCCAGTAGGATTACTGGGGTACCATCCTCAGGGAAGGAGCTCAGGAGTGTGTCCAGTTCATCCAGGAAAGCGCCGAGCGGACCTGGGGGGCGATAGAGAACAACAATGTTAAGTGCAGATGGGTGAGTTACAGTGACTGCATGAAACTCAAAGGAGGAGATATTCAGGCAGGGTACAGTGGGAATAGAGAATTTCCAGGATGTGGAAATGAGCAAACCAGTACCCCCGCCTCTGCCTGAGGCCCTGGGGGTGTGGGAGAAGGAGTAGCCAGCAGACAGAGCAGCTGGAGTGGCTGTGTTATCTGGAGTGATCCAGGTCTCAGTGAGAGCCAGGAAGTGGAGGGACTTCAACTTGGCATATGCAGTGATGAAGTCAGCTTTCTGGACGGCTGACCGGCAGTTCCATAGTCCACCCACCACTGAGAGTTCCTTATGAGAGGACAGCGGTGGGTAGACCAGGTTAGCTGGACAGCGTCTGCGGTGGTTGGGCCTCCAGGAGCGAGGCATGGAGCACAGAGGAATGGGGGTTAGACACATGGTAGGGGGTGAGAAGACAGGTTAGGTGGGGGAGGATCATTACAAGCTGTTCAAATTACCGATGAGGCTGCCGTCTTCACGGCAGCCTCATTGCTAGTGTTTTGAATGCAAAACACGCTAAAACACGCTATTTATTCACTCAGGTGAATCTATTTGCGATTAGCAACACAAAACACTAGCAATTTACTAGACCTAGGAACACAAAGCAAGTAAACAAGTGGTCGGTAATGCTGCAATTTACATTAACTAAACCGTGACTACACTACAAACAGTTCAATCAGCTAACGCACAGCTGAACCAAATGAAAAAGACGATACTTAATCCTATCCGACGGTAGATTGACGACGCGGGTCTGCTTGCACTCTGAACTAGGAATGCAAAACACGCTATTTATTCACTCAGGTGAATCTATTTGCGATTAGCAACACAAAACACTAGCAATTTACTAGACCTAGGAACACAAAGCAAGTAAACAAGTGGTCGGTAATGCTGCAATTTACATTAACTAAACCGTGACTACACTACAAACAGTTCAATCAGCTAACGCACAGCTGAACCAAATGAAAAAGACGATACTTAATCCTATCCGACGGTAGATTGACGACGCGGGTCTGCTTGCACTCTGAACTAGGAATGCAAAACACGCTATTTATTCACTCAGGTGAATCTATTTGCGATTAGCAACACAAAACACTAGCAATTTACTAGACCTAGGAACACAAAGCAAGTAAACAAGTGGTCGGTAATGCTGCAATTTACATTAACTAAACCGTGACTACACTACAAACAGTTCAATCAGCTAACGCACAGCTGAACCAAATGAAAAAGACGATACTTAATCCTATCCGACGGTAGATTGACGACGCGGGTCTGCTTGCACTGCTATTATCATCATCCGTCTATTATCATCATCATCATAATCATCAACAGTATGGAGCGCTATTATCTAGAGTATTTTTAGTTTGGTGATAAATGGATTCTCGCAGGAGTTCGCTAGTTAGCTTCTATGTTGTCACAGGCTGGTAAGGAGCTCCTGCTAAAGGGGTTTGTTTTGTAGCGTTCATTCGCAGTTTCTTTGTGTAGCAACCAACACAAGAGCTAGTTGTTGAATTCACGCATGAAACTACATCCATTCTCAGTACTTTATTTCACGGTTCAGTCAAGACATTACAGTATTATAATAATGTAATTTAGTTTGTGCAAGCTGACAAACTAATTCATAAATCCTAGTTAGCTACGATTGCTAATTATGTTGGAGCTAATATCAGACGTACTGTGGATGTAAGATTTTTTAATGTATATACGTATATATATATATATATATATATATATGTGTGTGTGTGTGTATATATATATATATTTATTTATTTATTTATTTTTATAAAATAAAAATTTTTTTCCACTTAATTGTAATACTTGCCATATGTCTTTTTGAGATAATTTGTGTTCTCATTTTTTAGTGATTCTACTTAGTAATGTACTTGAATCTGTCTTTTTCAGGGAGGACAGTGAAGACACCCCTCCCCCACCTGACACCTCTGTCGTAGGAGGTGGTAACAGTTCATTACTTTTGCTGTAAAAAGTCAAGTTGAAGGCTTGTTATAGATAAACCTGTTCTTCTGCTGGCTTATGGGACTCTGGTAAATCTAATTTTGAAGTACAGTGCCATTTTAAATATAAAGCAGATTGGTTGGATAACATTAGGGTAAGTAATCCTTTTCGGAGAGGTATTTGGGCACTTTTGGGCACGCTTTGTAAGAGAATACCTTCATACACATAAACTCAAAACATGTGTAGGTTAATTTTCTTCACATTCTGTATTACAAAATATGTTTTAAAAGAAAAATAAAGTTTTCTGATGATTGACATGCCTAGACAGAAAGATATGCACATGTTTTATATTTGGCGAGGTTTGGAAAGGTTTTGGGACACCTGGGCCCCGTTTTGGTAAAAATACCAATGCATAAGGAAAGCCTGTAGATATCTTTACCAAATTGTATACCCAAGTGGACAACATATTAGTGCACTAGTATAAACAATTCTGGCTTGCTCCAGTACTTTGAAGTTCAGATATTCAGTGATAAACTATAAAAACACATGGCGTTTTGTACTTTTTTTTGTATTCTTATGTGTATTTTGTATAAACTGTATGTGACCACTTTGACATACATTTATTCTGTTCCAAATTTCTGAATGGTACAAGCCTCTTCTTTCATTGAAACTTTCAACCATGGATGTGCAGTGAATAGTTTTTGAGATATTGGCACTTAATTGACACTAGTAAAAACTAGGCGAAAATTGGCCAAATGGGCCAAAGTAAAACGATTGCACTACAGTATGTGAACTGCACTCAAAATGCAAAAATAACAATAGGGCTATCAAACATATTGGAAAGACAGTGCTCGAGTGGAAACACGAACGTACATATGTAGCCAGCGAGACCAACGGCATTTTAGACGCAAAAATACTTACATATCGGAAAAGGGAAAGTCCCCTCCCTAAAGCTTATTCTATAGAGCTTGCGTAATACCAGACCGTTAAAACGAAAACTGCCGTTACGCTGGGCTCTAGTAAATTGCTCAAAGCACCCAAAAAGACTTGGCATATGCCGTTGCTAAGGTTATAATGTACTCTATTGGATAAAAAAAGCTGACAATTAAACCAGAATGAACTGCGATGAATGAGACAGGCTTACAGGGCATGGGGGTATTACGCGGCGACGTTTCAGATAGTGTAATAGCGGTATAAAGTGTTGTATATTTCTCAAACCAATTGTACCAGACAATAAATGACCACTGAATTTTGAAAGGAATATCTCGATGTGTAAAACCAATGGTAGGTGTTATGTATGTGGAATACCCCCAGTTATATACATGGCACTAGTTTATGTTAACGGTGTTAGCCTACCTGATTGAGTACTATGTGTGCGCAGTGATCTGTAACTCATGCTTGAACATGATGGTGAACAGTAAAGACACGTAAATTGTATCCCCGGGTTCATGCATCATTATTACTGTTGTAATTGAGGTTAATACGCAACGTATAGGACAAATGGACTGTTTTGACAGTACTGTAGAAGATTGGTCTACTTATGTTGAGAGACTCGAGCAATATTGTTTAGCCAACAAAGTGAAGGCCGAGAGGAAAGTCGTACTTTTGAGCCTGATGGGAGCTAAGACATACAACTTGCTACGTAGCCTCACAGCACCGGGAAAGCCGTCAGAGAAGACTTTTAAAGAGAATGTAGATCTACTAAAAAGTCATTTGAATCCGAAGCCATTAGTTATAGCCGAGCGTTTCCGATTTCATAAGAGAGATCAGCACAAGAATGAGTCTATAGCGGAGTATATTGCAGAGCTGCGCAGACTGGCTGAACATTGTGAATTCGGGGCGGGACTATCAGATGCGCTCAGAGACAGGCTCGTCTGCGGATTGCACAACGAGAACACACAGAAAATACTTTTGACAAAGAAGGATCTGACACTGGAAATCGCGTGTGACATCGCCGTGTCAATGGAAACTGTTGCAAAAGATGCAGTTCAATTGCAAAGGAAGAATACAGGAGAATGCTCTGTGAATAAATTTCACACAAAACGAAATGACAAGGCACAGCCATGCTATAGGTGTGGGAACAAGTCACATGACCTAGCCGATTGCTGGTACAAAGAAAAAGACTGTAGACAGTGCAACAAAAAAGGACACATACAGAAAATGTGCAAATCAAAGCAAAGTGATAGGAAATCATATCAAAAGAGAGACAGAAATGTACATCAGGTCAGTGAAACTGATTCAAGTGACTCAGATGCAGGGTTGTCATGCCTGGAACTTCACACTCTTAAAGAGGCAGATCGTAAAATCATATGGGTGACACCTGAGGTAGAGGGAGTGAAACTAAAGATGGAGTTGGATACTGGATCCGCCCTCTCAATCATCTCCCACAAAGACTACGTGAAGAACTTCCCAAATGTGAAACTGAAACCTACCCCGGTGATGTTGAAAACATACACAGGTGAGAAGATATCTCCTATGGGAAAACTAAAAGTGAAAGTGAAACATGAGAATGATACATAGAGGTTGGAGTTGTATGTACTGCAAAGTGAGGGTGTATCTTTATTTGGACGCGAATGGCTGAGATCTATCCAGCTTAAATGGCAGTCAATAAAGGCGATGCAGATCACCTCAAAACAAAACAGCAGCTCTACAGAGGAAAGACTAACACAGATACTGACACAGTCTGCACAGGTTTTCCAAGATGGAATAGGCACCTTGAAACACCTGAAAGCACAGGTCGTACTCGAGGACGATGCAAAACCCAGGTTTCACAAGGCTCGTCCTGTGCCCTACGCCATTCGCCCAAAGGTGGAGGCGGAGCTCCAGCGCTTGGAAGATCAAGGTATTCTCTCCAAGGTCGAATGGTGTGACTGGGCAACACCTATTGTGCCTGTGGGAAAGAAGACTGGTGCTGTACGCATCTGCGGTGATTTTAAGGCCACAGTAAATCCTGTCCTGCATGCAGACCAATATCCTCTACCACGCATAGATGATATCTTTGCGTCCCTGGCAGGTGGAGAGCATTTCTCGAAGATAGACCTCGCTCAGGCATACTTGCAGATGGAAATGGAGGAGTCTTCACAAAAGTATCTGACAATAAATACCACAAAAGGGCTTTACCAATACAACAGATTGGTCTTTGGTATATCTAGTGCCCCAGCGATATGGCAACGCGCCATGGACCAAGTACTCCAAGGGATACCAGGCACCCAATGCTATCTGGACGACATCATTGTCACTGGAGCTGATGACGAGACACACCTGGCGAACCTCCAGGCAGTCCTGTCCAGATTGGAGGAGTACGGACTGAGAGCCAACAAGGACAAATGTGAGTTCTTCAAAGACTCCATTGAGTATTGTGGGCACATCATTGACAGACATGGCCTCCACAAAGCTCAGGACAAAATCGATGCGGTTCTGAAAGCACCACAACCAGAAAATGTGAGCCAGCTGCGCTCATTCTTGGGCCTCGTTAACTATTACCACAAATTTCTGCCCAACCTCTCCACTGTACTGCACCCTTTACACTGCTTGTTAGAAGTGGGCAAGAAATGGAAGTGGTCAAAAGACTGTGAATGAGCATTCAAGACCGCTAAACAACTAGTCACCTCAGAGGAGGTCTTAACACACTTTGACCCCAGTCTCCCCCTGCGCCTTGCCTGCGATGCTTCCCCGTATGGTATCGGCGCGGTGCTCTCGCACAGAATGCCTGATAGGACTGAGCGGCCAATCGCTTTTGCGTCGAGATCTCTAAACCCTGCAGAACGCAACTATGCCCAAATTGACAGAGAAGGCTTGAGTTTAGTATGGACTTCACATTGATCACCGATCATCAACCCCTCGTGTCAATCTTTAACCCACGGAACTGTGTTCCAGCAATGGCAGCGGCACGCTTACAACGATGGGCTCTGTTCCTAGGTGCTTACACCTACACCATTGAGTTTAAAGGGACTAAACAACATGGAAACGCTGATGGACTCTCACGCCACCCACACGACTCCCACCCTCCCACCCTCCAGAGTGCAAGCAGACCTGCGTTATCAATCTACCGTCGGATAGGCTTAAGTATCGTTTTTTTTCATTTGGTTCAGCTGTGCGTTAGCTGATTGAACTGTTTGTAGTGTAGTCACGGTTTAGTTAATGTAAATTGCAGCATTACCGACCACTTGTTTACTTGCTTTGTGTTTCTAGGTCTAGTAAATTGCTAGTGTTTTGTGTTGCTAATCGCAAATAGATTCACCTGAGTGAATAAATAGCGTGTTTTGCATTCCTAGTTCAGAGTGCAAGCAGACCTGCGTTATCAATCTACCGTCGGATAGGCTTAAGTATCGTTTTTTTCATTTGGTTCAGCTGTGCGTTAGCTGATTGAACTGTTTGTAGTGTAGTCACGGTTTAGTTAATGTAAATTGCAGCATTACCGACCACTTGTTTACTTGCTTTGTGTTTCTAGGTCTAGTAAATTGCTAGTGTTTTGTGTTGCTAATCGCAAATAGATTCACCTGAGTGAATAAATAGCGTGTTTTGCATTCCTAGTTCAGAGTGCAAGCAGACCTGCGTTATCAAGTTAAAGTAGAGGCTGCTGTGAATACAGCAGCCTCATCGTCAGTTTGAACAGTTTGTAATGACCTTTCCCCACCTAACCTGTCTTCTCACCCCCTACCATGTGTCTAACCCCCATTCCTTTGTGCTCCATGCCTCGCTCTAGGAGGCCCAACCACCGCAGACGCTGTCCGGCTAACCTGGTCTGCCCACCGCTGTCCTCTCAGAAGGAACTCTCAGTGGTGGGTGGACTATGGAACTGCCGGTCAGCCGTCCAGAAAGCTGACTTCATCACTGCATATGCCAAGGTGAAGTCCCTCCACTTCCTGGCTCTCACTGAGACCTGGATCACTCCAGATAACACAGCCACTCCAGCTGCTCTGTCTGCTGGCTACTCCTTCTCCCACACCCCCAGGGCCTCAGGCAGAGGCGGGGGTACTGGTTTGCTCATTTCCACGTCCTGGAAATTCTCTATTCCCACTGTACCCTGCCTGAATATCTCCTCCTTTGAGTTTCATGCAGTCACTGTAACTCACCCATCTGCACTTAACATCGTTGTTCTCTATCGCCCCCCAGGTCCGCTCGGCGCTTTCCTGGATGAACTGGACACACTCCTGAGCTCCTTCCCTGAGGATGGTACCCCAGTAATCCTACTGGGAGACTTCAACCTCCAACCAGACAGTGCCCAGCTATCCAGTGTCACCTCACTCCTCCAGTCCTTTGCCCTCACTCAGTCCCCATCGCCTGCCACCCACAATGGTGGTAACCAACTGGACCTTGTACTCACCAGGAGTTGCGCCACTTCTGAACTCACGGTGACCCCCCTCCACGTATCGGACCATTTCTTTATCTCATTTTCTCTCTCCTGCCCACTCTCCCTCAAATCTGCTAACAACCCACCCGCTGTTATGTTCAGGAGAAATCTCCGCACCCTCTCTCACACCTCTCTCACTACTTCTGCTCTCTCTGCACTTCCTCCTCCTGCTACCTTTGCTAAAATGCCCATTGATGTCGCCACCTCTGTGTTTAACTCATGCCTCTCTCAGTCTCTCAACTCACTATGCCCTCTTGTCTCCAAACCAGCCCGACTATCACCCCCTTCCCCGTGGCTGACGGATTCTCTCAGATCCAGCAGAACCATGCTACGAGCCGCTGAGAGAAAGTGGAGGAAATCCAGATCCCCAGATGACCTGGCCTCCTACCACACTCTGCTGGCAGCCTTCACAGCTGCAACTACATCAGCTAAAACTTAATTTTTCCAGTCGAAAATTGATACATGTCTATCTAACCCACGTAAACTCTTTTCCACCTTCTCCTCCCTGCTCACCCCCCCTCCACCCCCTTCACCCTCCTCCCTCTCTGCAGATGACTTCCTGACCCACTTTGAGGGGAAGATGGCTGCGATCCGGAACTCCTTCACGCATCCGGTGACACCCCACATCCCCCATACTGAACCCATCGCTACACTGTCGTCCTTCAAGACTCTGAAGGACTCCGATGTGCTCGAGCTGGTGACGCGCCAGCGCGCAACCACCTGTCCACTAGACCCCATACCTTCAGCAGTCCTCCAGTCTATATCTGCTGAGCTCCTTCCATATCTGTCCTCCGTTATTAACACCTCCCTAATCTGTGGCCATGTTCCTGCTGCCTTTAAAACTGCCCGTGTAACCCCACTCCTTAAAAAACCTAGTTTAGATCCCGCTGATGTCAGGAACTACCGTCCTGTATCTCTCTTGCCCTTCCTGTCCAAAACACTTGAACGCGCTGTCCTTAACCAACTGTCTGTTTTTCTCCACCAGAACAACCTGCTTGACCCGCATCACTCTGGCTTCAGAACCGGCCATTCCACCGAAACTGCTCTCCTGGCTGTGACTGAGGCACTCGCCACTGCTAGAGCCTCCTCCCTCTCCTCTGTTCTGATTCTCCTTGACCTGTCTGCGGCATTCGACACGGTCAACCACAAACTCCTGATCTCCACACTCGCTGAGATGGGCATTTCTGGAACTGCCCTCTCTTGGTTTGTATCGTACCTCACTGATAGATCCTACCAAGTCTCCTGGAAGGGTTCCGTCTCTGCTCCCCGTCCCCTGTCTACAGGAGTCCCGCAGGGATCTGTACTGGGTCCTCTGCTGTTCTCTATGTATACTAAGTCTCTTGGCTCAGTAATCCATTCACATGGCTTCTCATACCATAGCTATGCTGACGATACTCAACTCTTCCTCTCTTTCCCTCCCTCTACCCCACAGGTTAAGGAGAGGATATCTGCTTGTCTGACTGACATCTCTGAGTGGATGGCTACCCATCACCTGAAGCTCAACCTTGACAAGACAGAGCTCCTCTTCATGCCGTACAAGACCTCCCCACTACATGACCTCTCCATCACCGTTGATGGGACCGTGGTGGCTGCCTCCCGCTCTGCAAGGAACCTGGGGGTGGTCCTGGACGACCGGCTGGACTTCAAAGAGCACATCAGGGCGACGGCACGGTCCTGCAGGTTCCTCCTGTACAACATCAGGAGGATTCGACCGTACCTGACCACCTACTCCACCCAGCTTCTTGTCCAGACCATGGTCACCTCACGCCTGGACTACTGCAACTCCCTGCTCGCAAGCCTACCGGCCTGCGCCATTCTGCCTCTTCAACTCATCCAGAATGCAGCTGCCCGGCTTGTGTTCAACCTCCCGAAATTTTCCCACGTAACCCCCCTGCTGAGGTCTCTCCACTGGCTGCCAGTTGCAGCCAGGATCAGGTTCAAAGTTCTGACCCTGGCCTACACTGCAGCAAATAGGACAGGCCCCGCCTACCTGCAGGACTTAATCCAGAACTATGTTCCTGCTCGACCACTTCGCTCTTCTACAGCAGGGCGACTGGCACTTCCCCCCCTCCATGTCAAAGGCTCTCGCTTGTCCCGACTGCGGAGCTTTTCCACATTAACACCTCAGTGGTGGAATGAACTTCCCATTCCCCTACGTTCTACTCCAACCCTGCCTGCATTCCGTCGAGGCCTGAAGACACACCTCTTCAGACTCCACCTTGACTGATATCCTCACCTAGGAATATCAGTTCCCTGTTCCCTGTGTTTTCCTGTTTGTTTATTATAGTTTATAATAGTATTTGGAATGGTTTATAATAGCATAGTTTATAATAGTATTTGGAATGGTTTATAATAGTATAGTTTATAATAGTATTTGGAATGGTTTATAATAGCATAGTTTATAATAGTATTTGGAATGGTTTATAATAGTATAGTTTATAATAGTATTTGGAATGAAAGCGTGGTGTTGCTGATTTGCCCACAGCTTACTGTGAACTACAGTCAACGTTCATTGCTAGGGATAGCTGCTACATTATGCAAAGGATGTGCTTTGCCTTGTCTGTTCTGTAATGATGATGATGTCTCTGTACGCACTCACTGTACGTCGCTTTGGATAAAAGCGTCTGCTAAATAAATGAAATGTAATGTAATGTAATGAGGACACAACAGATCCAGCGGACGCGTTCCACTTGACCCAACTGGAGTCACTTCCTGTCACAAGAGCCCAGATACAAAAGGAGACCAACAGAGATCCTACCGTATCTAAGGTATATGAGTTGACAGTGAATGGATGGCCAACTCATGGCTACCCCCAGCTACCTGAGTACTCCACCCGTCGTGACCAGCTATCAATGAGTCAAGGCTGTGTCATGTGGGGTACGCGTGTCATCGTGCCACCCAAGCTGCGTTCAAGAGTGTTGGAATCACTACATGAAGGGCATCTCGGTGTAGCCTTGCTAGAAGCTACGTCTGGTGGCCCGGCATAGACAGTCAAATAGAAGACCTGGCTAAGACCTGCAGTGGATGCCAGCAGATACAGCGCCAGCCCCAGACGGCACCCCTCCACACCTGGCAGTGGCCCACTACCCCGTGGCAACGTATTCACATTGACTATGCGGGACCCTTCATGGAGCGGATGTTCCTCATTGTGGTTGACGCCCACTCGAAGTGGCCCGAAGTCTTCACAGTGAAACAGGCCCCGACTACTAAAACAGTGGACATACTGCGCACGCTCTTCTCACGCACAGGTTTGCCCCAACAACTGGTGAGTGACAACGCAAGTATCTTCACAGGAGAGGAGTTCCAGAGTTTCCTCAAACAGAATGGTATCAAACACCTTACCTCAGCTCCTCACCATCCTGCCACGAATGGCTTAGCAGAGCGATTCGTACAATCTTTCAAGCAGTCAATGAAAGCAAGTGGGAAGGAGGGAATGTCGTTACCAAAGGAAATAGCAAACTTCCTACTGGCTTACCGAAACACAGCCCACACCACAACGGGACAGACACCAGCTATGCTATTCATGGGCAGGAACTTGAGATTGCGTTTGGATTTGTTAAAGCCAGATATCCGCAAACATGTGCAGGAGAGACAGTGCTCTAGTGGACAGACACAAAGGCAACTGAGAACATTCAGTGTTAGACACAAAGTGCTTGCCAGAGACTATAGAGGTAAAAACCAGAAATGGCAGCCTGGAGAGATTCTGTCACAGACAGGACCGTTGACCTACACCTTGCGTGTAGGTCCTGACATGGTCTGGCGCAGGCACGTTGACCAGCTACTGGATGCAACAGCTCACAGTACCACAGCTGAAAAGTCAGTTGCACATCGAGACTCGGATGAGTTTGCTCGTACAACACCAGAGGACTTTGACACTGATAATGACATTGAATCCACAGAGACTGTTGAACCCCAACCGAGTTCCGCTGGCTCTGGTTCTCAACCCAGACGTTACCCTGAGAGAAATCACAGAGCACCTCAGAGACTTGAATTGTAGTTATGACTGACTGTTGATATTGTTGAAAAAAAAAAAAGAAATGTTAAAGATGTTGTAAACAAGTTATGTTTATTTACGGATTGATAAAGTGCCATATTTCTGTTATAGTTACAGTTACTGAACATATTATATTTACCTTGTGATGTTTACAGGTTACATCAAAGCTGGAAGGGAGGAATATTGTTATGTATGTGGAATACCCCCAGTTTTATACATGGCACTAGTTTATGTTAACGGTGTTAGCCTACCTGATTGAGTGCTATGTGTGCGCAGTGATCTGTAACTCATGCTTGAACATGATGGTGAACAGTAAAGACACGTAAATTGTATCCCCGGGTTCATGCATTGTTATTACTGTTGTAATTGAGGTAAATACGCAACAGTAGGATTGTATATTTATTTCATATTTAGTAGCATATATTGCTAGTAGAATACATGGTAGAATGAGACAGTACTTTCACAGTTTATTTTGCATTTGAGTGAGCAGTGCTTTTCACTGCTTTTCTGGCATACGATCAGGTTATTGTTGGGTTTATCTCTTTGCTATGACGCTATTCTAATTTTATATTATGAATAAATATATTTATGAACTCAAACATAGACGCTATTGTCCACTATGTCACGCATGGGTAGGTATAGACTAGGTGGGGGGTTGCTTGTCAAATGGACTTGCTACGGGGAAATCGTGACACTTAGAAACTCCATATTCGGCAGAAATCGTCACAAACCGTCTACCAATAAATTTAAAACACAGAGTTTGTGATTTCCAATAATAGTTTGGCTGCAGTAGCAACGAATGTCTCAGTTGAGCAAAAAGGTTCCGCCGGCGTCACCTTCTACGCAAAGGAGTTAATGATACAATGATAAAAGTCACAATAGTTGCATCCCGTGAAAACATTAGAAGAGAGAAGAGCATAGGGCAGAGAAGACAGATTAGAGTGAAAGAGGGAGAGATAGGGAACAATAATTTATTTATTCACAGCATCCAATAATACATTTTGATGACACTTTATTTGACAGTGGTCGTCATGACATGGAAATGACAGTGTCATTATCATGACATAATACCTGTCATGAAGTGTCATGTCCATTCATAACTATGACATAGCGTTGTTATGACACAATCTGCAATTTGTATTATGATACAACTGACATAACAATCTGTATAGAAGGCTCACTATGACAGGGTCTGATTCACCATGACATCTGAAAATGACTAAGTGACATTGCTTTCGACAAATAATGGACAATGTGCCAGCTTACCAAATAGTGATACTTCATGCAAAAACACATTATCATGAGTTTATATTCTTTTGGTTGGGATGAGTTCATCTTGCTAGATAGATAATGTACCAATGTTAATTTGCTGTGAAACATACACGTAGGTGGGGATGAATTTCAGAAGATGTGGTTCTTCCAGGAGTTAAGGTATGTTTCACAGCAAATTAACATTGTTACATTATCTATCAAGATGAACTCCCAACAAAAATAATATAAACTCATGACAATGTGTTTTTGTATGAAGGATCACTATTTGGTAAGCTGGCACATTGTCCATTATTTGTCGAAAGCAATGTCATATATTTATTTGGCAAGCTGGCACATAGTGACATTGCTTTCAACAAATAATGGACAGTCATTTTCAAATGTCATGGTGAATCAGTGTTAAGACAGCCCTGTCATAGTGAGCCTTCTATGCAGGTTATGTCAATTGTGTCATAACACAAATGGCAGATTGTGTCATAACAACGCTATGTCATAGTTATGAATGGACATGACACTTCATGACAGGTATTATGTCATGGTAATGACACTGTCATTTCCATGTCATGACGACCACTGTCAAATAAAGTGTTACCGAAATTGAGTTGAGAGCAAGTAGTCATATGAGAACATAATAAATCGCAATATGGTTTTACATAGTTTCTTTCTAACACTTCCAATTTGTAACCGTAAGGAGTGCAGCATGGCAATGTGGTATTGCCTTAGTTTGTGGAAGCTGCTCACAACAACTGAGATGAGGTGATAGTGATGATTATCAATGCCATATTGTGTTTCAATGATATGGTCACCAAGATCAAACACATCCTCTGTACCTATGTCAGACCAGACCACACGGTTGACAAGGGAAACACTGCACTGATGAGCTGCTGATTAAATGTTAGACTGCAATACACCACTACCATCCTTATACAACTGGTGGCATAGTTTTTGTATAATACATCAGTCTCATAAAATTTATATATTATTCTCAAAAGAGAATATACTAAATAAAAATGGGTAACTTGAATTAATAATTAAATTAATTACCAATAAAATTACACATTAATAATTGTCTTAGCAAAATCACAATATTATGTACTCAGTTGATACCAAATTAATATAAATGATCCAGCTAAAAGGTGAAGGCATTTTGGGGAATCCCTGCGATTAGCATTGGCTGATTCAGTTCACCACAAGAGCAACATTAATACAGGCAATCTTTGATAAATGTAATAGTTTATTGAACACAAAGTACCAAACAAAGCATGGCACGATTCACTACTATAATGTACAACAAACTATGTGTGTGTGTGTGTGTGGCGCGTTGGGCGCATGTGGGGTTTCCATGTTCTCCTGCGTGTGGGGGGTTGCCTCGGACACGTGTTCAGAGAGAACAAAGAAACTAAAATGGAGGGAGGTTTGAAACTAGCTTCCGCTGGAGCTAGCTAATGGTGGCGCATGAACATACCATACACAGAGCCGTAAGCCGTAAGCTTATCAATGCGTGTGCGTTGAGATCAGCGTGCAGTGTTAATATTACGACTGGTTAGTGTTTAAAGACAGATCACATGCAAGATACGTTCTGTGCGTGATGCATTAAACCTAATGCAGCGCGGTGGATAGCTTACAGCCATCCAAAGTAAAACGGTAACACAAAACTTTTACATAACACACATTAACCTTTCAATAGCAGTTACATACATCCAGTCACAAACATGTTGCGGTTGCTAACTAATAAACTATGCCCATGTTACAGCCTTACTTGAATTAAAGTCTGTTAAATGGTTTCCTTTGTTGGATTACACACTCACAACAAAAGGGGAAAACCGGTCGCCCAATCCTGTGGTTGCAGTTCGCAGGGTTGTGATATAGGGGAACCGTCCGTTTGCAGTTCGTACGGGATGGAACCGGTCGCATTATCTCTCCCGAACTATGCAGCGTCATCCTACTGCAGACCGCTTGCCTCTTTGGGGACTCACTGGCGGTGCTCTGCTGCAAGATCTGGCTACGTGGTCCGCTTGGTGGTTCTTCTTCACCGCCGGGTGCTCGCGTTGCCTCCTTGCATCTCGTCTCTGGTCCTCCGTTGCCGATAGCCGGGGGTAGATGAGCCCGCCTCGCTCAGTTGGATCGGTGTCATGGACGACCGTGCTTCCTTGTGGAGCGAAGGCTCTTCCCCGGGCATACAGGCCACACGGGGCCTTGAGACGAGACAGTGAAGGCCCTGCCGAGTTGAGTGGACGAACTGGGAAGAACAAAACTGTGTTGCCCCTTTTATAAACTTTATTGCCAGTCGCACATTCCGCTGTGCAGTATCACGTTACAGAGCGGAAATCACAACTGGTACAACGTCCTACGTCACTTCCAACGTGGAGGAGGAGCCTCCTGTGGACTGTATGGAATTGTAGTTCCTGTTGTCCCTACAGTGGTTTGTCGATTGCAGCGCTCCGCTGATGGTACCCACGGATGGAATCATCAGGCCTCCACTGTTCTTCAATGTCAACAGGTGGTAACTGTCAGAAAATTATGCTGGTACAGCATCAGTAACCAAACTATTTTGGCATTTATTGCATGAAAGCTGTTTCAACACCTGCTTAAAAACATATCCTGCAATATACACCAGTGCATATCCTGCAATATACACCAGTGTAAGACCCCCGAAGTGACATGGCAGGTAACGGTGGTCAAGCACCACACTACAAGCAACCTCAAATGGACAAGAGGCAATGTCAACTTCGTCAGCTGGCACTACAGATGACATGTCCAAGGCAGACAAGGAGACTGTTTCATCCTGTGCTGTCACATTGCCACTGTTCCCTGCAGAAACCCCACATGAGATGACTGAAAACACTCTGGAACTGAGCTGCACTTGGGTTGTTATTCCATCCACCTATAATGGGGGGGAGTTGGGCTCGGAGGGCCAGATGCAACAGAGAGATCAAAAAGTGTCTCCGAAAATCGGAAACACCACTAGAGTGAAAGATTTCACAAACAGAAAGAAAAGGATAACAAAGAATGGAGCAAAAGACTCCCGGCACAAAGCCAAACGAAAAACAACCCTAAAAACAGGGCGAGGTAGAAATTACCTTTGAGTCTCAGTAGAAAAGAGACTAAACAAAGGGAGAAAAACAGAACTGAAAATAATATTTCCGTGGTACTGGAAAAAATAAGCTCGTAGATACGAGTGCAGACAAAGGAAATACCTCTCCTCCTCACAGGAGGGTTTAGTAAAAAGAGAGGTGAAAAGAAAACAAAAAAAAAACAATTCCTCCAGCTCACAACTTCAGCGAGTAACAAAATAAGAGGAAGTAGAAAGAAGCATAAAATATAGGAATGCCTCTTTAAAAAAAAAAACATAAAAGAAGGAAGACTAACAAACAGAGTAGAGAAAGGGAAAAGAAAAGATCAAGAGATCTAAACCCTAACTCTAACTGGAATTGTTCTGCTTTACTTATAAGAACAGCAAGGAAGCAATCTCCGTATTCCTATATCTTTACCGGCTCCGTGTCAAATGCAAGTAATCTCGAAGCACCGGAAATCGGAAACCCAGAGCTAAATATAGCCGGCAGGAAACCACAAACAGGTGCGGAGGATAATTGCAGAGCAAGATGAAAACACCGGAACGGAAGGCGGTAAAATCCGAAGCTGCTTGTCATGGTTTTGAACCCTGTTTCACTTTGCGGTCGTTTTCCTCAGTGGCCACGCGAGGGCGCTGCCCTTTTGGTAGATGCTTGCTCCGCCCTGCTGAGTGGGCCGAGCTTCTGTTAGCGTTTACACCTGTTCGTGGTCACTGAGAGCTATATAAGCCTACCGTTTCCTTCATTCGGGGCTTCGACATTAATTGTTCATAATTGTTCATTGTTTGTTTATTGTTTTGTACTGTGGTGTATTGTTGGCTGTGAGTTCTCGTACCATTTTGGCTACTCGCCTACTTTTAACGTCTCTTCGTTGAGGCAGGGCTTATTTCTTGCTGGCTTGGTAGTTAGTTATCTCGTAGAAGTTTGGGACCGTAAATCTCTGCTCTATTTCGCCTTTTGGTGCTTTTTCTCCGTGTATGGAGTTTTGGGCGATTCTGTTCGGAACAGTAGTTCTGCTCACCCTTCGGCACATGTCTTCCCATAGGGAGATCAGGCGTTTCCCTTCTACTTAGTTTCTTAGCTCGTAGAAGTATAGAGTAGCAGTTTCTCTGGTCCATTTTCGCTTGTTGATTGGTTTTCTTACTGAGAGACCTGGGGCCCTATCTTGGCGATCTTGGCGCTTAGTCGAAGCGCATGGCGCTAAGTCCATTTAGGGCGTGTCCAAGTCCACTTTTGCTATTTTAACGGCATGTTTTTTTGGCGCTAAGCACAGCGCATGGCGCAACTGGGCTGAACCTAGTCGCTTCATTAATTATAGGTGTGTCTTGGGCGTGACATTCAATAAACCAATCAAAATATCATACCCTATTCCCGTTAAAAGCCTGCTTTTCCACCTTGGCGGATTGCTTATGATGGCGAAACAGACATGCTCGTGCGTGTTTAGTGTGATCAAGGAATAGGCTAAATGGAGTATGATCAATATTATTCGGACTAACCATTAGCCTATGAGTTCCCGGTAATTCCAGACAGGGCTGTTATTTTACAATGTGCGGTTAAATTTCGTTAAAAGGACCTGCAACAGCTGAGAATAAGCTATCAATGGCTTCACTCACCTTAGAAAACGTCAAATTAGCCTGCTTGTTCAGCGAATTTCGTTTGATTATGCAATGAAAGTGTCAAACATCAATTCCAAGAGGCTGTTCTCATGGAGTTCTCGAAGTTCAAGCTTCATCCAAAGTTCATTAGGCTACCTGCATAGTAGGCTAATATTGATTAATAACATACATACCGTTATTTTGCCTTAATGATGACACTAAATAGCCTACAATAAAGCTGTCAGGTTCGCAACCCATAAGCTCAGGCATATTTCCCCTTGTTTAATAATGTCCTGTTTATGGAAATGTGACCAACCTGTTTTACTCATAGCGTTAATCCTTTAAAACAATCCACTTTCCCAGGAAGACCATGAAACGTGCGACTTACAGCAGGGGAAACAGAGAACATGCAGCTCACGTGCAGAGAATGGCATTAAAATTAATTGTGAATTAATTGTGTAACGTGCTGCAAATTTGTTTTAGTTTCTAATTAGACGCTTAGTTCTCTTTAAAATCGTTTTGTTCAGTTAAGGAATAACGGGTGAAATCAGCTGGGTTTTAAACGGTGAGAGTATGGAAACCTGGTCACTGTAATTTAAAAAAATATGAAGGACGAAGAATAGCTAAGGTTACAATTTAGTTAACATGGTGACATCTCCGTTTTTTAACCATAGACTATCGAAAAAAACCTTATGCACAGCGAA
The DNA here is from genome assembly GCA_029718625.1 of Synaphobranchus kaupii. Lineage (NCBI taxonomy): Eukaryota > Metazoa > Chordata > Actinopteri > Anguilliformes > Synaphobranchidae > Synaphobranchus > Synaphobranchus kaupii. The sequence continues at coordinate 13,989,629 of CM056386.1, forward strand.
TCCGCTGTAGCCTAGGCTATTTGAAAAACAATAAATGTAATATTCACTGGACAAGGTTTTGAATTTTTTTCAGTCACAAACCATTCTATTTACTTACAGGCTGTATTCATAGATAAACAGAGCTGTATTGTAATGACATCTGAAGCGCATTTTCAGAACTTAAATGTCCGTCTATTGCCGTGCGCGAGTTTTCCATTGAATGACAATTCACGCATTAGGTGCAAAGACAATTTGCGCATTAGGCTTGATAGCTATAGGTGTTATCAGCTCCTTTTTAATGGATAGCCATTGTCCCGTACCATCGCACATCGCCTGGATGTTGATGGAGTGGGCTGAGAGCAATGTAATGTGGCATTGTTTCCCTTCGCTGAGGGAAAGGTATGTGGACCTATGGAACCTTTTATTATTATGCATTTTTGATATAGTCTACACAATAATAATATTTCACATTGTGATCTAGATATTTTAGTCATGCCTGTGCACGCCCCTGTGTGTAACAGACAGGAGGGTATGCCCGTTGTGCACACGCCTATGTAGACGCACTTATATGCGCCGTTAAAATAGCATGTAAACAACTGCGACATGACTTTAGACCAGGTTTGTGGTGGTTCTAGCGCAAGCGCTTTCTGCTGGCTCAAGATAGCAATACGCCAAAAAGAATCCTGGCCACTCCTCATCTTAAGACCAACACGCCCAGTTCACTAATGATGGCGGAAGAGTACATGGTAGTTAAACGGCGTAAGCGTTAGGCGTTATTATGGACCTAGCGCTGGGTGTAAGATAGCAAAGACACTTGCGTTTGCGTTAGCGCCGCTTTGCGCCGGGTGTAAGATAGGGCCCCTGGCGTTTTAGCTTCTACTCATTTCCGGGTTACGGTGAGCCAGTTGGTAGCTTCGGTACGTTTGTTCCCTGTTTTTGTCTCCTTTTCGTGGACTACGCTTCTTTGTTGTGAGTCAGGGTTTTTGTTTATATTTAGAGGCTGTCGAGCTATTTTTGCGTTAGTCTTTTTGGATAGTAAAGTCTATGGGACGACGGTGCTCCGTCGACTCACCTGTAAAATGTTTCTCTCTCCTGGGAGATCGGGTGTTTACCTCTTTGTTTTCTGCTTCAGACTGCGAACTAATTAAATAGCCATGGAACGTTAAATCTCTGTTCCTGTTCGCCTCGTTACATTTCCCCTTACTGAGAGGCAGGGCTTGTATTTGTGTTAGTGCTTGTGTTAGTCAGATAGCCGACAGTTTCGGTGCAGCTGTCCCTTCGTCTTTTGTGCTATTTCTCCGTGTATGGAGATTTGGGCGATTTTGTTCGGAACTGTGTTTCTGTTCGCCCTTCGGTGCAATTCGTCTCAGGGAGACCGGGCGATGTTTTGGACATGTTTGCGTTTGACTGCGAGCCTATTATTCTCGCCATGGAACGTTAAATCTCTGTTCCTGTGCGCCTCGTTATTTTCCTCATCATAGAGGCAGGGCGTGTATTTTCAATGAATCTCGCTTTGGTCTAGCCGGTAAATGTCTGGTACTGCCTGTCCTGTTCGTTCCTTTCGTTGCCTTTCTCCTTTCATGGAGTTTGACGATTTTGTTCGGAACTGCTGTTCCGTTTCGTCTTTTGGGTGCATGTCTTCCTATATGGAGGATTGGGCGATGTTGTGGACACGTTTGTGTGTGACCGCGAGTCTGAGAGTAGCCTGGAAACGTTGGATCTGTTCCTTTCGCCTCCTCATTCTATCATATTATTTTGCAGTGTTTGTTTGTGTTTTATGTTTGTCTTTACGCTACTCGCCCGTTATTATGTGTCTCGTTACCGAGACAAGGCGCGTATTATTTCTGGCTGTTAAGAATCCTGTCCTTGCGCTCTACTTGGCGTGTGACAGTGAGCCGGTTAGTAGCGTTTGTAGTGGTGTTCGTTGTCTTGTCTCCTCCCTTATCTGTGGGTATCCCACCTTAGTGGCCTAAGGGCTTAATGAATCCCCTTGCTGCGTTTGGCTCCTCCCACCTCACACGTCACGCCCCATTATAGAATGTCGAAGCCATTACCGGGGCCAGCGGCCTTTTTAGGGGAATTTTTTTTTACTAAGGGGGTTTTGGTGGCTAACTGTTTGTGGTTTGTGTCTTGGTTTTTGTAGTACCTTGGTGTTTTTTGTTTTCCAGCTACCCTGGTAGGTAGGCGCCGAGTGGGCCAGTTAATCTTCTTTGGTTTTCCTGCGGCCCACTACTTTATTATTTTGCCTTTTTTATTTTGAGGTAATCCTGGGCTGGGATTTTATCCCTGTCAGGGGTACGCATTTCAAGGGCTTTGGTCTCAGTTCGTAGGCCAAATGCCCTTGAGTTCAGCGTTTAAAGTCGCCTCTTGCCCGGCACGCCTCATGAAGATAAGATAGGCTATAGTGAGGTTTTGGGTAGGTAGCCAGGAACCAAGGTGCTGAATATTTCCTCCAGGGTGCTTTAGCCGGGCACTAGTTAGTTCCACACCCCCCTCACCCTTAGATCCACCCTCCCTTCCCTTCCAAAAAAAAATAAAAAATAAAATAATAAATATTGGTATGTTTTATTTCTCTGTTATGGGTCTCTTTGGGAACGTCCGCGAAGGTTTTATTCTGGGGTCGCCTGGGTCGCCCCTTAGAGGCGGGGTCCTGTCATGGTTTTGAACCCTGTTTCACTTTGCGGTCGTTTTCCTCAGTGGCCACGCGAGGGCGCTGCCCTTTTGGTAGATGCTTGCTCCGCCCTGCTGAGTGGGCGGAGCTTCTGTTAGCGTTTACACCTGTTTGTGGTCACTGAGAGCTATATAAGCCTACCGTTTCCTTCATTCGGGGCTTCGACATTAATTGTTCATAATTGTTCATTGTTTGTTTATTGTTTTGTACTGTGGTGTATTGTTGGCTGTGAGTTCTCGTACCATTTTGGCTACTCGCCTACTTTTAACATCTCTTCGTTGAGGCAGGGCTTATTTCTTGCTGGCTTGGTAGTTAGTTATCTCGTAGAAGTTTGGGACTGTAAATCTCTGCTCTATTTCGCCTTTTGGTGCTTTTTCTCCGTGTATGGAGTTTTGGGCGATTCTGTTCGGAACAGTAGTTCTGCTCGCCCTTCGGCACATGTCTTCCCATAGGGAGATCAGGCATTTCCCTTCTACTTAGTTTCTTAGCTCGTAGAAGTATAGAGTAGCAGTTTCTCTGGTCCATTTTCGCCTGTTGATTGGTTTTCTTACTGAGAGACCTGGCGTTTTAGCTTCTACTCATTTCCGGGTTACGGTGAGCCAGTTGGTAGCTTCGGTACGTTTGTTCCCTGTTTTTGTCTCCTTCTCGTGGACTACGCTCCTTTGTTGTGAGTCAGGGTTTTTGTTTATATTTAGAGGCTGTCGAGCTATTTTTGCGTTAGTCTTTTTGGATAGTAAAGTCTATGGGACGACGGTGCTCCGTCGACTCACCTGTAAAATGTTTCTCTCTCCTGGGAGATCGGGTGTTTACCTCTTTGTTTTCTGCTTCAGACTGCGAACTAATTAAATAGCCATGGAACGTTAAATCTCTGTTCCTGTTCGCCTCGTTACATTTCCCCTTACTGAGAGGCAGGGCTTGTATTTGTGTTAGTGCTTGTGTTAGTCAGATAGCCGACAGTTTCGGTGCAGCTGTCCCTTCGTCTTTTGTGCTATTTCTCCGTGTATGGAGATTTGGGCGATTTTGTTCGGAACTGTGTTTCTGTTCGCCCTTCGGTGCAATTCGTCTCAGGGAGACCGGGCGATGTTTTGGACATGTTTGCGTTTGACTGCGAGCCTATTATTCTCGCCATGGAACGTTAAATCTCTGTACCTGTGCGCCTCGTTATTTTCCTCATCATAGAGGCAGGGCGTGTATTTTCAATGAATCTCGCTTTGGTCTAGCCGGTAAATGTCTGGTACTGCCTGTCCTGTTCGTTCCTTTCGGTGCCTTTCTCCTTTCATGGAGTTTGACGATTTTGTTCGGAACTGCTGTTCCGTTTCGTCTTTTGGGTGCATGTCTTCATATATGGAGGATTGGGCGATGTTGTGGACACGTTTGTGTGTGACCGCGAGTCTGAGAGTAGCCTGGAAACGTTGGATCTGTTCCTTTCGCCTCCTCATTCTATCATATTATTTAGCAGTGTTTGTTTGTGTTTTATGTTTGTCTTTACGCTACTCGCCCGTTATTATGTGTGTCGTTACCGAGACAGGGCGCATATTATTTCTGGCTGTTAAGAATCCTGTCCTTGCGCTCTACTTGGCGTGTGACAGTGAGCCGGTTAGTAGCATTTGTAGCGGTGTTCGTTGTCTTGTCTCCTCCCTTATCTGTGGGTATCCCGCCTTAGTGGCCTAAGGGCTTAATGAATCCCCTTGCTGCGTTTGGCTCCTCCCACCTCACACGTCACGCCCCATTACACTGCTAAAAGAAAGAACGAACGCCAAAATAAAACGATGCTGCCGAAAACCATGACACCACCTGGAATTCACATATTAAGTGACAAGATAATCTTGTATTTAATCACCCAATAAAAAAATGTCAGGTCTTATCCCTCTTGATCATTACATTATACTGTGTATTTAAAATTGTATTCCAACCTGATGCCCTGATGGAATTAAAAGGAGCTCTAAATGGTCCTGGCTGAAGTATGTGCAGACATATCGCTGTGACTGAAGCAGTTCTGGAATCATCAGGGTCAAGGTGTGGATGTTGATGATGAAGCCAGTCACATGCAGATAAGTACCTTAAAAATTGCAAATATTGTAAATACTTGTAACATCATTGTTACGTTCCTCTGTTTCTCTGCCTCCCCTGCTTTGTGTTTGCTTGGCTTTGGGCTGCTGGGTTTGTCTGTGTCTCCCCTGCAGATGGAGATGCTGACGTCATGGTCCTACGTGGAGATCCTGGGAGCTGCGCTGGAAAGATGAAATTAACGCTTTGTCTGATATTCTGCTTTACCTGCCAGCCTGCAGTCTTCTGCCTGTTCTACGCCACGTATCCCTGTCTCCTGCATCCCGCTCTCCCTCTGCTATGCCAACCCAGGATTCAGCCACTGTCCAGCCCCTTTGCCTGCTCCCTGCTCCCGCTCTGCCCCTCTGTTCTCGCCAACCCAGGATTCAGCCCCTCTCTGTTTCTGGTGAAGTAATAAACACTCCCCGCAAGCATTATTAGGGGACCGAGCAGCGTAGCTGCTGGTACCCTATTGTTTTTGTTCGGATTCTTTTAAAAAAAATGTTTTTCTCCCCTTTCACCTAAAATTCCCGTGAGCTGGTTTGGCCTAGAATCACCAAACTTGGCACGCTTGTTGGGATTGCCAAACTCTTGGATCCTCTATATTATGACGCAGATTGAACACCTGGTGGCGTTGTAGTGCATGTGACAATATTTTGACATTGACATGCCCACTGCCGATGCCCCGTTTCACCTAGAGTCACAAAATTTGGTATACTGGTCCCTTTGCTTATTCCGAACAAATTTGCCTTAAGGACCCATAAAGTCCGCCAGCATTTTTTGTAAAACACTTAAAATGCTACTCCTCCTAGAAAATTTGACCAATTGATATGAAACCTGGTAGCTACAATCCGTAGACCATGCATCATAAAAATTATATTCAGAATTTTGATATTTTAAAATATGGCCGAATGACGAGCCAATGAATTTTCACTGGGCGTGGCTTTTCACAAAAATGGTAATAATTCCAAAACGATTTGACAGATAGTTATGAAACTTGGGCTGTGTTCGGAATCGCTCCCTATTCACTCCCTCCCTATACACTACTTAGGGAATCTACATAGAGCACTAGATAGGGATTCACTGGTGGAAAACAAGGAGGTGATTTCGGACACTACATAGTCTGAATTGGTTACTTAGCAACGCGCAACGCTTGCGTGACAGCGGTCACCGGCTTGGTGAGAAAGCATGCAAGAAACGGTAAAAAAAGTTTTCTTTTTTAATTTTGAACAAGGGTTTTGTTGTCTCGTTGTAGGTAGATAGGTAAGTTAGGTAACTAGGTAGCTAGCTAGCTAATTAAGTAGCATTTTCCATTAAACAGTAATAATTGTTAAATTAAAAAAATAGCTAACACTTTATAATATATTTAATCTACTGCGTTTATTTATATTTCGGTTATAAAGCAGATTAAACTTATTTAATATAGGCTACAAGATGAAACTTGCATTTATATTTACATTTGTAGACGAGCGCAGGCTCAGCCATCGCCATCTTGACAAAAAAATAAATCTCCGGTCATGTAGTGTACATCGTTTGTACCCTACATTTTGTGGTGCATTGTGGGGGATATTGAGTGGACTATTTAGGGTGTCAAATTGACATTTTGAATTTTGGACACCCTACAAAATGGCCGATACCCTAAATAGTGCACTATATAGTGAATAGGGAGCGATTCCGAACACAGCCATTGTAGGTCTTGGTAGGTAAAATCATTTCACAGAAAGTTATGTAAACTGTTAGGTCTATTAAGAGTAACATGAGGAATTGACATCTTCAGTTTCAACCCAATCGAGCCACGTGGTGGCGCTATATAGATCCAAAAATAAGAAAAAATTAAAATTAAAATTCACTAAAAATCATTGACATGCCCACTGCATATGCCCCGTTTTATCTAGAGTCACAAAATGTGGTATACAGGTCCATCTGTTCATACTGAACAAATTTGCCTCAAAGATCCATCAAGTTAGCCCTATTGGATTTTCCGCTAATTAGCATTTCTTGTAAAACACTTAAAATACTACTCCTATAAAATTTGACCAATTTACATGAAACCTGCTACACACACTCATTAGACCATGCTTCATAAAATTTATATATAGAATTTTGATATTTTAAAAGATGGCCGAATGACGAGCCAATGAATTTTCAATGGGCATGGCTTATCACAAAAATGCTAATAATTCCAAAACTATTTGACAGATAGGTATGAAACTTGGGAGGTCTATTAAGAGTAACATCTGGACTTGACATCTCCAGTTTCAACCCAATCGAGGAACGTGGTAGTGCTATAGAGATCCAAATATAAGACAATATTTAAAGATTCACTAAAAATCATTGACACGCCCTCTGACGCCCCGTTTTATAAATTTGCCTCAAGAAACCATGAAGTCTGCCATCTTAGATTTCCCACTAATTAGCATTTTTTTGTAAAACACTTAAAATGCTACTCCTCCTACAGAATTTGACCAATTTGCACCAAACCTGTTCGAGGGACTCAACCCGCATCCCTTCATACATGCATTACTTCACTAAGGCCTTTTGTCAAAAATTGGCTGAATGAGAAGCCAATTAATTTTGCATTGGGCGTGGCTTATCAAATAAATGCTAGTACTTCTAAAACCGTTTGATATAAAGTTCTGAAACTTGGTGGGTTGATTGAGAGTTAGATCACAACTTCAGCCCTGCAGTTTTAACCCAATCAATCCGCATGGTGGCGCTATAGAAATACAAATGTTGGGATGGCAGGTATGCCATCCGCCAAGTACACTATCTATGTCTACAGGCCGTCTACCTACCATACCAACTGTGAAAGTTCCTGTAGCTTAGTGGTTAAGGCATTGGACTGCCGTGTAGTAGATTGGTGGTTTGATCCCCACCTGTTCCCAACATTTTTTTTGAGGCACAGATTTTTTTATCTGTGCATTGGCTTTCCTTTACAATCGGCTATGGCACAGGTTCTGAAAAAGTGGCAAGATTGGAGCAGCGCTAGCCTACGGTAGAGGATACTTGGTGTCAAATGATCTCGGAAGTCTGAATATTTCCGACTTACGAGAAGAAAAAAGGATTTCAACGTGACACCAGGGTGATGAGATGGTGACGAGTTAATGACAACAATCTCGGAAATCCGACATTCAACTCGGGCACCTCAAATTTGGTGTTTTGATGATAGTGGTGGAGAGCGCTGCCTAAAACGTCAGTCCAAAATCTCCCATAGGTGTTCATTTGGGTTGAGATGGTGACTGCAAAGGCCATAGCATATGATTAGAAAAGAAATGACCAGCACTCTGCAATAGGCTAGTTCAAATTTTATGCTGATGAAGGCTGTGTAGCCGAAATGCATCCGTGACTGCTGCTATTAAAAAATTTTTAACTTATATTGGAGAGTGCTGGCCATTTTCTTTTCTTATTTACATGTAGGCTACCCTTAGGTGAGTAGAGCACGTCTTTTCTTAACATTACATAGCATATGATTCACATCATTGTCATGCTCATCAAACCATTCAGTGACCCCCTCATGTCCTGTGGATGGGGGTATTGTCATGCTGGAAGAGACCACTCCCATCAGGATAGAAATGTTGGTCATAGGATAAAGGTGATAACTCAGAATAACTTTGTGTAGCACAGGCCACCTTTCAATTTACCTGAAGTAAAGCACCAGGGTCATGTTTATCAAAAATAGATCATTCTTTATTACAAAGTTTAGAATACAAAAATGAGGTAAAGGATGCATTCACTAAAGGATGTAAAGCTGTATTCACTAACAGGTAAATGGATGCAACATTTTGCTCAAGTGAATTCTATCAGTTCTACTGAACTAAAAACCACACAAGGTGCACTCGAGCACTGCAACTGTTAACACTACTGATATTGTGGTCAGACACGGCAACGTTTAATTCGCCTACAGTCAAGACTCATTCTAAAATGGTAGGAGGCTAATAAACAGCATTTTCCATATACAGCTAACATGAGGATTATAGCACTCCCAAAGTACCAAAGCAGTTATTATGTTTAGGCCTACAAATCATTTACAATCTTACATGTAATGTAGCCTAGCCTATATCAGCACGCCTTGCACAAGAAGTTATTTTAGCAGTTCGTCCATGATTCCAATAAAATGTGATGATCGAGTAATTGGTTCATTACGATAGCCCATTTCTGCCAAAAAAGAGCAATTCTCCCTTTCTAAACAAAGCAGAGTTGTACTCCCTATTATTTTTTTCAGGCTACCATGCATTGACATCACAAATTAAATACAGCGTTATCACGGGATCAAGACAACCATCCGCTATGCTCTTCAGCTTCCGTCAAACCTTCCCCTCCTAACAAAATATCCACTCTCCCAATTAAATATAGCCTTTGAAACACAAATGGAAACTCAAATTCGATGCTCAAAACTGCTGGCAATTGTAGCCTATAGCCAAAAACTTCATCCAATCATATTACAAAAAGCAACTTCCTTGTACGCCCTCCTAATTAGCATTTTGCTACAACTAGGGTGCGTCCCAATAGTCAGAAAATGCAACCTCCCTTCCTCCACTACCACCTCCTCTACTCCGTGCCCCGGAATCGGATCTTTCCGTTTTAATATAAAGTTGCTGATTACATCTTTATTATGTATAAATTGTTACATATTAATTAATGTCTCTGCGCAAACCGCAATGCCAGGTACATTTATTACTGTACATGCAAATACTTGTACTCAAAACTTTGAGGCAATTTTGCATACTTCCAGGTAGGAGAGGAGTGGTAGTGGGGGAGTGGAGGAAGGGAGGTGGGGAGTGAAGAATATTGGGACGCACCCCTAGTTTACTATAGAGATGGGAGGTTCGACTCTTTTTGCTAACTCAAGTTTGTATGAGTCACTCACCAAAGAGAGTCGGGTTTTGGAGTCACTCGAGTCATCAAGTCAGTCTAACTTCCGGTTTAGCCCTCCTGAATGGGATAAAATAATTTAATAGTGCGGCTCTTCGAGACTTTCCAAATGTTGTCGGAACGAATGGATCAAATTCTGATAGTGAAACAAGTTATTTCGCGGGGGTTGTGACGCTCAAAAAAAGTTTTACAGCCGCACCTTTTCCCATGATTGTGTGAGACTCAACTGGCTGCAGGCTTGGAGGAAGCAGGTCTGGACAACGCATGCGCAGTTCTAACCCCAACATGGCTTCGAGAAAGACTAAGTTATTGTCATGGTTTTGACCCTGTTTCCCTATGCGGTCGTTTTCCTCGGTGGCCACGCGAGGGCGCTGCCCTTTTGGTAGATGCTTGCTCCGCCCTGCTGAGTGGGCGGAGCTTCTGTTAAGCGTTTACACCTGTGCGTAGTCACGAGAGATAATATAAGCCTACCGTTTCCTTCGTTCGGGGCTTCGACATTAATTGTGCTTTGTTTGTTTATTGTTTTGTACTGTGGTGTATTGTTGGTTGTGAGTTCTCGTACCATTTTGGCTACTCGCCTATTTTTAACGTCTCTTTGTTGAGGCAGGGCTTATTACTTGCTGGCTTGGTAGTTAATTATCTCTTAGAAGTTTGGGACTGTAAATCTCTGCTCTATTTCGCCTTTTGGTGCTTTTTCTCCGTGTATGGAGTTTTGGGCGATTCTGTTCGGAACAGTAGTTTCTGTTCGCCCTTCGGCACATGTCTTCCCATAGGGAGATCAGGCGTTTCGCTTCTACTTAGTTTGTTAGCTCGTAGAAGTATAGAGTAGCGGTTTCTCTGGTTCATTTTTCACCTTTTGATTGGTTTTCTTACTGAGAGACCTGGCGTTTTAGCTTCTACTAATTTCCGGGTTACGGTGAGCCAGTAAGTAGCTTTGGTACGGTTATTCCCTGTGTTGTCTCCTTCTCGTGGACTACGTTCCTCCTTGTTGTGACTCAGGGTTTTTGTTTATATTTAGAGGCTGTCGAGCTATTTTTGCGTTAGTCTTTTTGGATAGTAAAGTTATGGGACGACGGTGCTCCGTCGGCTCACCTGTAAAATGTTTCTCTCTCCTGGGAGATCGGGTGTTTACCTCTTTGTTTTCTGCTTCAGACTGCGAACTAATTAAATAGCCATGGAACGTTAAATCTCTGTTCCTGTTCGCCTCGTTACATTTCCCCTTACTGAGAGGCAGGGCTTGTATTTGTGTTAGTGCTTGTGTTAGTCAGATAGCCGACAGTTTCGATGCAGCTGTCCTTTCGTCTTTTGTGCTATTTCTCCGTGTATGGAGATTTGGGCGATTTTGTTTGGAACTGTGTTTCTGTTCGCCCTTCGGTGCAATTAGTCTCTTAGGGAGACCGGGCGATGTTTTGGACATGTTTGCGTTTGACTGCGAGCCTATTATTCTCGCCATGGAACGTTAAATCTCTGTTCCTGTGCGCCTCGTTATTTTCCTCATAGAGAGGCAGGGCGTGTATTTTCAATGAATCTCGCTTTGGTCTAGCCGGTAAATGTCTGGTACTGCCTGTCCTGTTCGTTCCTTTCGGTGCCTTTCTCCTTTCATGGAGTTTAACGATTTTGTTCGGAACTGTAGTTCTGTATCCTGTCCTTGCGCTCTACTTGGTGTGTGACAGTGAGCCAGTTAGTAGCGTTTGTAGTGGTGTTCGTTGTCTTGTCTCCTCCCTTATCTGCGGGTATCCCGCCTTAGTGGCCTAAGGGCTTAATGAATCCCCTTGCTGCGTTTGGCTCCTCCCATCTCACACGTCACGCCCCATTACAGTTATGGAGTAATGTTACAACAATTATGAACATCATTATTATGGAGGGTAATGTTGTAGTATAGCAAGCTAGTAAATGGTTTTAAAACTATAAAATGCCTAAATTGTAATATTTATATCACAATGGCGCATTGCTTAGTGTGCGCTCGTAACGTTATATTTTTAGCGATGATGATGATGATGAGGGACTAGCTTGCAACTAGCTTGGGTTAGCTTGCAAGGTAAGCCTACTGTAATGAATGCCAGCGACGTCAGCATGAGTGACGTAGTGCAGCCTAGGTGCTTAATTGTTAGATGAATGCCACCTGCGAGGCTGGGAGTAGCGTGGGAGTAGATTTAGCTGTAAATTACACTGGAACAGTATGGAAACACATGGTTGGTTAAATAATAATAATAATACCTTGCATTTATATAGTGCCTTTCTCACCAACTGGTCACTCAAAGCGCTTACAATGATGAGTGGGAAACTCACCTCTACCACCACCAATGTGTAGCACCCACCTGGGTGATGCAACGGCAGCCATTTTGCGCCAGAATGCTCACCACACATCAGCTGAGGTGGAGAGGGAGAGAATGATTTTTTTTTGCCAATTAAACTGGGGGGGATGATTAGATGGCAGATGGCTCTAAGTCATCAAGGGTCTGACATATCAAACAAGCCTTAAATCATTACTCTGATGCCAAAAATACAGTAGATATGGATGGATAACTTGAAGGGTTTCTTTTCCTGATTTATTTTTCCATAGAGTTCAATAGGAAAATTTGTCAGGAGAAACCCTTAAAGTGATTCATCCATATCTACTGCATATCTGGCAGCAGAGTGATGGTTTGAGGCTTGTTTGATACCTCAGACCCTTGATGACTTACAGCCATTTTACCAATCATGTACTCCATACCGTTTCAGCATAATTTACAACTAAATCTAGTCCCACCCCCCAATTCCCATAGAGAGATCCATTCAAACGCAGAGATGTTATAGTATCGCTTGTAAGAGTACCAGAAAATAAGATATCAAGACTCTTTTGATGTTGTTGGGTCACAGACATCAGGAAGTCATGGCATGCAAAGGATATGCGACCAAATATTAAAAATTTAAAGGCACAGTCAACTTAGTGTATGTAAACTTCTGACCCACTGGAATTGTCATATAGTGAATTAAAAGTGAAATAATCTGTCTGTAAACAATTGTTGGAAAAATGACTTGTGTCATGCACAAAGTAGATGTCCTAACTGACTTGCCAACACTATAGTTTGCTAACATGAAATCTGTGAAGTGGTTAAAAATACGTTTTAATGACTGCAAACTAAGTGTTTGTAGACTTCCGATTTCAACTGTAGGTTGCAGTAGCAAAGGTCCACTGAAATGTTATTTTTGTCCTATTTACCTGACAAGGCATATGATAGTACTGAACGTCACATTAATGTTTACTATCACTAATTATGTTTTGTTGGAAGAGGAAGAAGGGGGGAGTTGCAGGCCTTTTTCCTAATTCAGGTGAATGCTCCATGTTGTCGCAGACAAATTGATGCGCCAGTTAAAGGGATAGTTCGGAATTTTGTACATAATGTCTCAATTACGACTTACCCACGATGTAGTTGATTGATGGAAACCATTTTCAGCTAATTCCATGCTGTCCCTTCTTTTGGACATACACACGTTGCTAATGCTAGCGCAACTCTATGGCAACCGGTAGCATCCAGTACCAAACGCACTTAAACACTCCACAGTGCACCCAAAGCAAATAAAATACGACGACAGTCTATCGGGGTTATTTTGAGTGTTTATACCATAATTATTTTTGTTTTTGTGATCAACTTTTTATTGAGTCACCTGCATATAGATATACACATACATATTACCATACACATTAATTGTCATGGTTTATTACCTTTTTCCCTTGCGGTCGTGTTCCTCGGTCGCCACACGTGGGCGCTGCTTCATTGGTGGAGTTTTAGCTCCGTTCCTTCTTCTCGCGAAGAAGTCTCATCAGCGTTGCACAGCTGTACATGGTTGCCGGTGAGCTATATAAGCCTTCCGTTTCCTTCATTCGGGGCTTCGATATTGATTGTTGATTGTGATTGTTTGTTCTATGGTGTATTTTCTGGTATTATTTGTGCTGTTTTGTGTGCAGTTTATTTTACCCTTTTAAAGTTTTAATCATATGATTAGATCTAGGTTTTTAAGGAGACCGTTTTGCTCTGTTGTGCTTTTATTGGAGTTTTGCGGTACTTGCCTTGTGCTTTGAGCTTTCAGGTTGTCCTGTTTTGTGTGCTCATTTCAGTCTCCGCTTTCTGGTCTGTCCTTTGTTTGTCGTTTTGCCTAAATCTATTTCCCTTTACTAAGAGACAGGGCGTTTGTATCATACTGACTTTAGGGTTTTAATTATTCTTAGAGGCAGGCCGGTTATTTTCTATTAAGTTTGCGTTGGTCTTTAGTTACAGCTGTTCTGTTTCGTCCTTTTCACCTGTGGGACGATTTTGTTCGGAACTGTAGTTCTGTTCGTTCTCCGGGTGTGTCCCTCCTTATATGGAGCTTGGACGATGATATGGACATGTTTGCGTTTGACTGCCAGCCCTCGATAGTAGCCTTGGAACTTTAGATCCCCGTTCCTTTCGCCTCTTGGTATACTAATTCCTATTCGTTTTTCAGTGTTTGTTGGTTGTGTGTGTTTTATGTGTACCTTTTATGCTACTCGCCTGTTCTTATGCGTCTCGTTGCCGAGACAGGGCGTTTGTTGTTTCTGGCTTTTCTGTCACTTTGCTCGTAGAAGTATGGGAACCTTGTGCTCTGTTCCATTGGCCTTATTTGGTTTTTTTGCTGAAAACTTGGCGTTTGCGCTTGTACTCATTAGTGTGTGACAGTGAGCCGGTTTGTAGCTTTGGTACGTGTGTTCTTGTCTTGTCTCCTCCCTTAACTGCAGGGTTTCCCGCCTTAGTGGCCTTAGGGCTTAAAGAATCCCCTTGCTGCGTTTGGCTCCTCCCACCTCACACGTCACATCCCCATTACATTAACAAAACTCAAAACTATTTAAAAAATTGCCAGAGCCTTGTTGAATTATAAATGACATCCATCCATTCTTTTTTTACATGTCAGTAGAAATGATCAGACATAATAAAAATAAAATAAGGTGGGAGAAAAAAAAGAAAAAAAAGAAGAAGGGGGTGGGGGGGGGGAAATTAGGGAAAGAGAATACACACATTAATATGCTTAAACCTTTCCTTGCTCAACAGAGTAATATTGTGTCTTAAGTACATGACGCGGTGTCGGAAACCGAAGGGTTTGTGAGAACCGCAATGAGGCCATCCCAAGCACCCACAGTGGAGGCATGTGCTTTGTTTACTATTGCTATGGATCTCTCTATGCTGGCTATATTTCTGTAGTGACCTACCCACTCCTGCACTGATGGGTTACCAGGAGTGAACCATGAGTGTATTATTGTCTTCTTTGCAGCAGTTAGCCCTGCAAATATGATTTTTTTGTTGGATAATCATGTATAGAAGATTCATCATTAAATAAAAATAGTGTGGGGAGCTTTGGAACTGGGAATCCAAGGATCTTTTCAAAAATCAACGAGATGTGAGACCAGAGTTGGGACACCACTGGACAGTCCCAGAATATATGAAGATATGTGCCTACGGCTTTCAGGTTGCATTTTGTGCATTCTGGACTATCAATAAGTTTCATTTTGAATCTCCTATATGGTGAGGCATAAGATTTGTGAATAAATGTATAATGTATAAGTTGGTGTGCTGGATTTTTTGATGCCAAGAATACATTGCTCCAAATGGTGTCGCAATCCAGTTCCAGACCCATTGGTTTGCTTTGTACTGATATTAGTTTGTTGTATATATTACAGACTAGCCCCACTGTAGGTGATTGGGGATTCACCCACCTACTTAAAGGATGAGATGATAAAGGGGTATCCCGACCCAAGGGACACCGTAGGTGTGGAGTGATAACCTCAATTGCAGATATAGAAACCATGAAAAACCAGGTAGGGAATAGCTGTCTCTAAGATCTTGTAAGCCATACTCATTATATACACTACTCACAAAAAGTTAGGGATATTCGGCTTTCGGGTGAAATTTCAGGATGAACCTAAAATGCACTATAACCTTTACAGGTGAAATTAATTTGACCTTCTCTAAACTTTTGAATGCACATGTCCAACTATTCAATGTTTCAGTACTTTTTGCACAACTTGCTGTTCTCTAACAAGGAGCTGAACGGCAAAATTCACAACAGGTGTTTGATCCATGAATCGACCAATAAATTTCCTGGTTCAATTAGAATTGGTATTTAAACAGTCCTCTTCATCATGCTGTTCACATTTTGACATCATGAGACCAAGACGACACCTAACAATTGATCAACAGTACCTCGCCATTGCGAGGCTTCAAACAGGATGTTCTCAGAGGGAAGTGGCCACTGAGCTTAGAGTGTCACAGAGTGTCATCAGCAGGTTGCAACAGAGATACAGAGAGACTGGAAGAGTCACAGAAAGGCATAGAAGTGGACGTCCTTTGGCCACATCCCACACTGATGACCGCTTCATTGTGAACAGTGCCCTGCGGAACCGGATGATGAATGCCACTCAACTCCAGGCACATTTAAGGGAGGTGAGAGGCACCCAAGTGTCACGTCAGACCATTCGAAACCGTTTACATCAGCGTGGTCTGCGTGCTAGATGACCTGCAAGGGTACCTGACCACACCACCAGGCACAGGCGTCATCGTCTTGCATGGGCCAGGGAGCATTTACGCTGGACGAGGGACCAGTGGGCCTCAGTGCTGTTCTCTGATGAAAGTCGATTCACGTTGAGCAGAAATGATGGCCGCCAACGATGTTGGAGACGTCAAGGAGAGCGCTATGCATCAGCCACTGTTGTCACCAGACGACCCTTTGGTGGTGGCGGTGTTACAGTGTGGGCAGGTGTGTCTAGTCAATACAGAACTGCCCTACACTTTGTGAATGGTACAGTGACAAGCCCATGCTACCTGAATAACATCATTAATCCAGTCATTGTGCCCCTGCATGAACAACACAGGCCTAATTTCATCTTCATGGACGACAATGCTCCAGCTCATCGAGGTCGCATCATTAGGGAAAGGCTGCTGGAGACTGGGGTACCTCAAATGGAGTGGCCTGCACTTTCTCCAGACCTGAATCCCATAGAAAACCTATGGGATCAGCTGACTCACCGTGTAGAGGCTCGTAACTCCAGTACCCCAGAACCTCAATGACCTGAGGGCCGCCCTTCAAGAAGAGTGGGATGCCATGCCTCAGCAGACAATAAGTCGACTTGTGAACAGCATGAGACGTCGTTGTCAAGCTGTAATTGATGCTCAAGGGCACATGACAAGTTATTGAGACATTGACATTTTTGTTGTGGTATACCCACCACTGTTGTTGGCTTTTGTTTCAATAAATTGTTTGAGATGAGGAAATCACCATTGCATGCTTCTACTTAAATGCCCTACTTTCATGATACGTATAATATCACTGTAGCGTGAACTTACATTTTCCATAAATTTCACCCGAAAGCCAAATATCCCTAACTTTTTGTGAGTAGTGTATATCCCGTAGTATATGTACACCTCTGGAAGCCCAGTAGCATAAGCCATACTCATTATATATATCCTGTAGTATATGTACACCTCTGGAAGCCCAGTAGTTCTTGGTAAATGGTACAGAACCCTCTAGCAAATTATAGTTGAGCAAGTGGAGAGCTGTCACAAAAAACACTTTTGCAACCCATATGTTTTTGTATAGCAGACCAGATATTTAAGGAGTTGGTAATAATTGGACCAAATTTTTTGGCTGCCATTTTGAGTTTAATACCAGAATACAACAAATCTATTCAAGTCTATGTGGTGCTGCTCGCATCTGCTCAATCTGGCGCCAGGGGGTAACAGAGCTTGTATCTCACCAGGTTCTTAATGCTTTCAATTGAAGTGACCAATAGTACAGTTTATAGTGTGGTAGCACCAAACCTCCAGAAGTTTTGGAGCGTTGAAGTGTATGAAATCGGATGCTGGGTATTTTGCCATCCCAAATGAATTTTGTGGTCATCGACTGCAGTTCTTCAAAATATTTTAGTGGTGGGGGAATAGGGAGCATTGAAAAAAGGAAATTTAATCTTCCCAGGATATTCATTTTGGTGATTGAAATTCTACCTTGCAGAGACATTTTCATAGTAGACCATCTCTGAAAATCAGCAGAGATCTGAAGTTTAAGTTTGTCATAATTATTCCGGGAAATGTTAGAAAAGTTAGAAATATTTATGCCCAAGTATGTAAAGGTAGAATTGTGCCATTTTATATGAGGAATGTAAGGTAAAGTATATTGCTTGGTGTGAGCATTTAGAGGAATGAGCATAGATTTCTCCCAGTTAATTTTGTAACCGGAAAATTGACTAAACTGGGTAAAAACCTGTAATATTTGAGGGAGGGACTCAGAGATGTTAGTAAAATAAAGTAGCACATTGTCTGCGTAACATGATATTTTGTGTTGTGTACCTTGTACATTAATAGGTGAAATATGAGGATCTAATCTAATTATTTGGGTTAATGGTTCTAGCGACAATGCAAAACGTAGGGGGGAAAGTGGGCATCCTTGACGTGTCCCACGTTGTAGGGTAAATGTTTTTGAAAGTAAATTACCTGTTTGTACCACCGCCAAAGGGTTTGCGTATAGTGTCTTAATCATTGAAATAAATTTATTTCCAAAGCCAAATTGTTCTAGCACAGCCCACAGGTACTCCCAGCCCAAGCGATCAAATGCATTCTGGGCATCTAAAGTAAATACAGCAGCAGGGTTTTGATCCAATTCGGAGGCCTCAATAATATGTAATAATCGTCTAATGTTATCTGATGCCATTCTCCCCTTTAAGAATCCTGTTTGGTCCTGATTAATTAATTTCCCTATATAGAATTCCATTCTTCTGACGAGAACCTTTGCCAGTAGTTTCAGTTCTGTGGTAATTAACGACACAGGTCGATAGCTGCTACATTTCAGGGGAGGTTTACCTTTTTTTAATAACACCGTGATTAGCGAGGTATTTTGGTCCCTATGAAATGAGCCTTTCTCAAATGCAAAGTTGAGAGAGTTTAAAATGAGTGGTCCGGCAACGTCCCATATTTCCATCAGCAACTCAGGAGGAAGACCATCTAGACCAGGAGATTTCCCCCTATTCATTGATATTAGAGCTTCTTTAAGTTCAGAAAGGGTAATTGTAGAGCCTAGGTGGTTCGCTTCTTCTGAAGTAAGAGAGGGTAAATTAAGTTTGGATAAATATATTTTGAGAGCGTCTGGGCTGGGAGTAGGGCTGGCCGTGTACAGATGATTGTAAAATAATCTAAAAGTATCATTTATTTCCTCTGGCTTGTGGGTAACAGATCCTGATGGAGTCTCAATTGCGTTTATGAATGAAAAGGACTCATTCTGTTTTAATTTAGCCACTAGGAGCCTGCTTGAACTTTCCCCCTGCGAGTAGTATGTGACTCTGGTACAATGCATTGCAAATTCCGCTTTAGATCTAAGTAGATTGTTTAGCTCAAATTTGAGGGCAGAGAGATTTAGTTGTTTCTGCTTAGACAACCCTAGCTTTTGTTCTGATTCAATTCTATTTATATCATTTTCTAATTCTGCTACTTTTTTCAATTTGGATGAGTTAATATAGGATGCAAAGGATATGGATTCCCCTCTAAGGAAGCATTTTGTTGTTTCCCAGAGTGATTGAGGGTTTGAAGCCGATTTTTAGTTCATTTCTAAAAATGTTTTGAGATTAGTTTTCAGTCGTTTCAGGAATTCTGCATTCTGAAGTAAGGAGTTGTTAAAGCGCCATCTATGGGTCTGATTGCGTGTGGTCTGTTGGAGTTGGAAGCTGTATAGCACGGGGGCATGGTCTGAGATAATAATTGGTAGAATTTCAGTAGAGTTTATGTGGTAATTTAAATATGGGGAGAGAAATATGTAATCAATCCTGGAGTAAGTATTATGGCGGTGAGAAAAGAAAGTGTAATTTTTAATAGTTGGGTTCCACAAGCGCCAGGCATCCAAAATATTTAATTCAGCAATTAATGTATTGATCCCACCAATGGCGTCTTTGCTTGGGTTAGCAGCATTTGACCTGTCTAAGGTTACATTACATACTTGTTTAAAGTCTCCACCTAGCACAAGGAGATAGTCGGTGAAGTTTAGGAGTGTATTAGATACTGTACTCATAAAGTTAGGATTGTGAATGTTAGGGCAGTACACCGAGGTAAAACATATCCTGGTATTATTAATAATTGCATTAACATATGTAAACCTTCCCATACCGTCGCTTCTGCTTGATTCAATTTGTGTGCAGTTTCCTTTCAAATAAAATTAAAACACCCTTCGTTCTATTTGTAGCACAGGAATAGGAAACGCACTTATAAAATTTATTCTGGAATCTATGTATATCCTCCCTTTTCAGATGGGTTTCTTGGATCAAAGCAATCGAAACCTTTTTCCGTTTGAGAAATTGTAAACATTTTGTGCGCTTGATTGGAGTACCTAAACCGCGTACATTCCATGACATTACGTTAAACCCCATGTTGAGATTTGTGCATTTGCATATTCCAGAGTAAAACAAAAATACAATATGAACACACAAAGGTTCTGGCAGAGAAACATTAACAAAAATGATAGGGAAGACATCGCAAAAAACGCCCACCCGCAAGAGATATGACAACAGTCAGCTCTTAGGCTGGAAAATAACATAAGGTTTCGTAAGACCTGTAGCTTCCGACCGTAATTCACATCCCAAGTCCGAGTCCAGAAATAGGTATCAGATATAGACCATAGGCATTAGGCTATTGTGAATTAGCCAGCAACATAGCAACATGGATAGCAAATAACTGAAAGAGTTTCATATTCGAACCCCAATAGTAACGTTACCATAGCAAACTAAATACTTGTGGATATGCTAGGGTGATCCAACAGAACTTAATTGGGTGCTGCATTACTAGTGTCCATTACGTTTTCCTGATCAGTGGCGGTGAACGGCTGAGGGTTGTTTGGGAGATTGTTGTACCTGGAGCTGGCGGATATGGGAAACGGAGGTTGATCTAGAGAAGCAAGGAATTTCTCAGCGTCGTTTGTGGTCTTGAACTGGTAAGTTGCGCCCTTCGCTTTAACTTTCATGATAGCAGGGTAGATGAGAAACGGGCGGAGGCCCTTCGCTATCATCAGCTTCCTTACCGCATCAAAGTCTCTTCTCCTCCGTGCGGTTTCATTGCTGAAATCCGGAAAAAATGCAAGACTGGATTTGGCGTGTTTCGGGGGTGAAGTGAGTGCCCTAGCCTCACGCAGAATTGTGTCCCTGTCTTGGTATCGGAGAAGTCCGAAAATGAGAGTACGCGGTCGGGTAGTGTCACTGCGACTTGAGTATAGGCGGTGGGCTTGCTGGATCTCCACCGTTTTGCCTCGAAGAGACGGCATCCATATAGGGAGGTTTGCCTGAAGAAACTGGATAGCGTTGTCACCCTCCGCCGATTTAGGTAGGCCAACCAGGCGGAGATTGCATCTGTGTGACCTGTCCTCCATTTCAATGAGCTTCTCGCGGAGATCAGTGATGTCTGACTGATGGTTGTTCACGTCCTGTTTAATCACTCGCACGTTAGCGTGCATGGCTTCGACATGGGCCTGTAGCTTGGTGAGCTATATCTTGGTGAGCTATAGTTTGGCAATTGAGGAGTTAGATACCTCAACCATCGCTTTAAGTGATTTGATCTCACCCGTTATCAGCTCCTCTACAGTTTCTCTGACTGATAGCTTCATCATTGCACTTAACCGTTCTTCTTGTTGTTTCAAGGCTAACAAGATGGCCGCGTACGATTTCTCCCCAGCTTGTTCGTATTTAAACTTCTTTTTTATCGGAGAGTCGTCACTAGACGACTATTTTTCGTTTCGTTGACTTTGGTCCTGACACTTTGCAGGGTAACTTAAATGCAAAATAGGTCGGTCTATTATCTGAATTGCAATATATTTTAATAAATTTCAGACTTTAAAGGACAGAGCTCAGACCTAGGTGTGCATCATGCTCGAGCAGCCAACGGAAGTCCTCGTTGAATCCTTTACTTCGTGCTGACCTAATATTCTCAGTGGAAGTACGGCGGTGGAGCGAACATGGCCACTGCAACTTGTTACTCTTCTTTGTTGTTGTAGTCGACCAGTGCCGGCACTACATTCGTAGGTAACGTAAAGTATCACTCCCCCGATAGACTGTCGTCGTATTTTATTTGCTTTGGGTGCACTGTGGAGTGTTTAAGTGTGTTTGGTAGTGGATGCTACCGGTTGCCATAGCATTAGCCATAGAGTTGCGGTGTGTGTATGTCCAATGGAAGGGACAGCATTTAATTAGCTGAAAATGGTTTCCATCAATCAACTACATCATGGGTAAGTCGTAATTGAGACATTATTACAAAATTCCGAACTATCCCTTTAACTAATTACTCGCTCTGTAGGGAACTGACAGTATTTGTGAAACAAATCATTCTGAACAATGTGCATTTGCTGCAAGAGCTCTACCCTGCGTTCTTGTCAATGCATTTTTAAATTGAATAGGCTGCATTGAATTAAAAAAGGATTAATGAGGAAAACCTGTAAGGACAAGATTTCACAATTGATGTTGTCACAAACGCAATAAATTTTTAACTTTCAACATCTAATTACTTCTAAATCCTAGATGTAATTAGCCCTTGAAAGTTTCAAAATTATGAAAGTGTATATAAACCGAATATCGAACATAATGCTATATTTACCGTGGTTCTCTAGTCCACGTATGCAATTATCTCATGGATGACTTTATTACGCATGAGCATTTAATGTGTGCAAGTCTCCATGCCGAATGAGCGCGTCCTCATTCCGTGTGTGCATGTTCCGTGAGCAAACCCTCATTCCGCGAGCACGCCTTCAGTCCGAATGATCACAATCCGCAAGCAGGTCTTCCTTCCGGATGAGAATCTTAATCAAGGCATTAATCACCCCCCATATATTTTCTGGTACTCTTACCAGCGATACTATAACATCTCTGCATTTGAATGGATCTCTATGGGAATTGGGGGGTGGGACTAGATTTTAATGTAAATTATGTGACAGCATGGAATGCATGGTGTCACGAACCAAACACGGGCTGAACCCAAATGCAATGACCAAGAGACAGGGGAACAGAAAAGGTAATTTATTAAAGAGCTTGGGGTAGTCCCAAGCTGTACACAGGTTAACACAATAGTAAAGAGAGGTGAGGAAGTTCTCCGGCACAGCGAACTGCTCCAAGCCGGAGCTGGACTTGGGTAACCCCAAGAAGTTCCAAGCCGGAACTGGGCTGGTACTGGACCGGGCGGTCCAACAGGAACTGGATCACGGGAACGAGGAGGTGTTCCAAACCGGAACTGGACTTGATACGGAAGACGAGTTCCAAACCGGAACTGGACTGGTTCTGGACCGGGAGGTCCACAAGAACTGGATCACGGGAACGAGGAGGTGTTCCAAACCGGAACTGGACTTGATACGGGAGACGAGTTCCAAACCGGAACTGGACTGGTTCTGGACTGGGAGGTCCAACAGGAACTGGATCGCGGGAACGAGGAGTTGTTCCAAACCGGAACTGGACTTGATACGGGAGACGAGAGTTCCGAACTGGAACTGGGCTTGATACAGGAGACTGGAGCGGTTCGAACTCGGACTGGAACTCTGGAACACGGTAATGTCCCAGACCGGAACTGGACTGGAACTGGACTGGAAGCAGAGGTAGGGATATGGCAGGATACGACAGGGCAGAGCAGTGTAGCGGAGCTCAGGTTGGCCCGGTTGGGGTAGCTGGGCCACAGTGGAGGCTGGAACCGTAACCGTAGCAATGGCGGTAGCCACGGCCGGACAGGAACCACTGTAGGGTGGAGAGGCAGAACACCCAACTGCGGGCGCAACGTTAGATGGAAGCAGAGGTACCGCAACACACACAGGGAGTCGTTAACAGCTACAGACTGGCAGGTACAGGAGAAGCTGGTAATTAAAGCAGACAGGGTTCAGGCAGAGACAACCGCAAACAGACAGGGCTGGATAAATACCAACAGTAGGTTCTGGAGCAGAGGAGCACACAGGTTAAACCCACTGAAGTCTTTTAGCGCACAGAACAGGGAAACAAAGGACCAGAATACAAACGGTGAACGTTAACGAACTGGCGCCGAATAGCAGCCAGCCGGAGGGTTAAGTAGGGGAGTGAAATTGAAAACAATAAGGAAAGCGTGAGGAATGTAACCGAGGGTGATTGACTAATTGACAGGTGCGGAATGCATGCAGCAAAGGGGAAAGGAGATAGGTTGAAACCGAAGTGGGGGAACAGAGTGAAACAAACAGAAGGAGCACGCCCAGCCTGTAGCAACGGGGAAAACACGGACGAAGGGAATCCAACATGACACGGGGGGAAAGGGTAAAACATGGAAAACGGACAGGAAGGGAACGGAACGTTACACATGGTTGGTAAAATGGCTGTAAGTCATCAAGGGTCTGAGGTATCAAACGAGCCTCAAACCATCACTCTGCTGCCAGATATGCAGTAGATATGGATGGATCACTTTAAGGGTTGTTTCTCCTGACAAATTTTCCTATTGAACTCTATGGAAAAATAAGTCAGGAAACCCTTCAAGTTAGGAACACCAAACTGGAACATCAAACAAACATCATGGAACATTGTTTTTTTTAAAGTGGACTACAAATCATTAATCATTACTTTAAAAAATAAAAATTGGAATGTGAAATGTATGCTCTATATCCTTATACCACACAGGCTAATCCAGGAACATTTCGGCTCATTCTATAAATCAGATTTCAAGAAATTGCTGATAGAATGGACTTCGGAGACTATCTGTCATAGGGAATTTATTTCCAAAACCAAACTCCACCCACGTCTGACGTACTCACTTGAGTACTCCATTACATGTGCAGTGCATTCTTTTATCACATGCACAGATCATTCCTAGCATCCTGCACACTACTGCAGGGCCCTCTGCATGCACTGTGCATTCTTCCATCACATGCAGAAATAGTTCCCAGCATCCTGCACACTACAGCAAGGCTATGGAAGCCACACTACTGCATTTGAGCCCAAGGATACATCCATTTTGAATCCATTTTTTTTTGGGGGGGGGGGGGGGGGGGGGGTTAGGAAATACATTTCTTTTATTCAACATTCTTTTTTTTTTGTTCAATGAAATAATCCATTAAAGTTCGACTCACAAATGTTTGCATGGATGTCTGCTTATGAAAAAACTAAATGTTTATATTTATGTCTGCATATAACGAGGTAAATACATCTCGTACAAATAACGCCAACATTTCCAGTTTATTCCTGTTAATTTCCATATATTCCAGTTAATTCCCATGGAAAGTTTCCACCTTTGAACATTCACAGAATTTTCCAACCCTACCCGTAACTTGTCTAGAGGCTCTTGGGCGTGGCCTGGGAACTGCATAGTCGGCAGAAAGTGACAATATTCAATCTTAATTTTTTTCAGCTGTGGACGTTTTTAAAGGCTGAAATCTTGGTCGATGATTATTTCAATAACAAGGACAATAAAGAAAACCATGTTTTAAAAACATGGCAACTTGGCAATCCCTTTAATGTTTCTTGCATCAGGTTCACATTTGGCTTTTAAAGTTGGTAAGTAAAAGTTACTACAGTTTGTAATATTTCTGTCATTTTGAGGAGAAGGGGCAGGGTGCTGGGGGGCCGGAGAGGCATCCGTGCCCCTGCCTACGATAGAAACCCAGGGAAAACGGGAGAGTTGGCAGACACAGATTCACATTTTTCAATATATTTTGTGTGTTCCTCTTGCATGAATTTTATGTGAACTCAGATAATTGAGAATGATTATAATAATGGGAGGAGAAAGTGATGATATAAGCAGGAGGAACGGAGATGAGCATCTCATTTGACAAAACACATGTTTTATTTTACATGTGTACACACAGGGTCATCTGGATTCCTCATCCATCTTGAGAGAACCAAAAATTAATCTCATCATGTTCTGTTACCTACGGTACTCAGGGAGAGGTGAGGATGTGGTCTTGCGAGTCATGGTTGGGGACAGGGGTGTATATTACTGTGCGCCTGGTGTATATGTACAGTATGCTAGGTCACTCTGACTTAAGTGTCCAATCGGATCCTTGGCTACAATGGATACCTTTAAACTTTTGTGCATGTATACAAAAAATTTAGTACAGGACAAATTCTCAACTCTTCATTTTAAGATATTTTTATTTGACAAGAAACCATAGTGTAATTAAGAGTAAATGGAGAAAGTAGCTAGTAACATGCTAGCCTTGCAGGGCCAGGGGTAAATGAAAAGGTGAGGGGCATGGTGAAATGGGCATGTCTAATAAAGAGAGTGGATCTGGTAGGATCTTACTCCTGGTCTTTCTCTTCCCCATGTGTGATGATAAAGACCAGGTTCTTATAGTCAAGGTTACCAGCCACATCTGGAGGGAAGACGGTGAACATCTGGTCCATCTGAAAAAATTGTGATAGCACATCATACAGATACACAACACACAAGACACAACTCAGCATGTAATATGGACACACAACAAGCAACAGCACGTCATATGGCCACACAACACACAAGAGCATGTGATACTGATGCACAACGCACAACACAGCATGTCATACGGACACGCAACACGTAACAGCACATCATACACAGATGCACAAAATGCAACTTGTCATACAAATACACATAGGGCCTCATGTATAAATGGTGCATACATACAAAAAGGATGCGTACACCATTTTCCCCACAGATTTGGGATTTATAAAAACAAACTTGTCAAACATGCGTACATTTACACAGAGTATGACTTATGCATACACACATTTTTGAGACTGTGGGAATTCTGATGGTTGGGAAACTGGCATACGCATCTTTTTCGTACGTATACACTGTTTATAGATGAGGCCCATAGTACATAACATCACACAGTAGAGCTCAAGTACATGTATCCATGTATATGCAAATATGTGTTCAGTAATATGTGAATGTGTGTGCCTGAGTGTGTTTGTGTGCATGTGTACATGTATCTGTGTAAGTATGTGTGTGTGTGTGTATGGGAGAATGTATATAAGTCAAAATATGATACTGGGACACATAAACGTGACATAGACACCAAAAAATGTATTGTTGCAAAAACCAATGCAAACACATTTATTTACAAGTTTGACAACTCTCTGACTCTATCAAAAAGAAAGAAGATAGTTCAATAACCGGAAATAGTCTTTTCAGGTCATATAAAATTTACCACAGTAGTGTTAACATGGTGTCTCAATGAGTGCAATGAGTGCAAAAGTATAACTTATTTTTTCTAATTCATTAAAGTGTAGATATATACCCCATCCGAGGCGGTCTACAATGAAACTGGACTTTGAAGCTGTAATCTATTTATGGCTGTGTAATACCCGGTTGATTAGAGGACACCGTTAAGTACGTCATCAATGCAAGAAAAGATTAATTTTCTAAATTAAAAAATTAAAATAAAATCCTACCTTTCAATATGCGGACACGATTATAACACGATGGCTGTGTAAATGCTTTGATTTGGACAATTTTGATAAACTGGTGCGAGGTAAAACGTGAACGGCTTAGGTACGTAACCGCGTGAGGAAGCTTGGACACGCAAGGTTATCAGGGCTGCGTTCAGCCCCGACAAAACGTAGCAAAACGTTTATTTAAACGGAAACGGTGGTGCGTTGAACACCCTGTTATGTTACGCAAGCGTTGCAACTATGGCAGCTGAGAAGGCCACTCTGTGTTCTTTTCGAAGAATTTTTGGAGCCTGATGAAATCGGTTTAAATACGTGTTTAATACTCCAAAATATGCTCGATGTTACAGTCACTGCCCTTGCAGTCCAGAATAGCAGAGAACATCACAATCGAGTGAAGGGGTATGTGGAAACTGTGTCCTAAGTATAGTGATCCAACATTTGACTCGCATTTCAGGATGACAAGGCAAACATTTCAGGTGAGGTAATCCACTTCTTACCTTCGAGACTGTGTTACAATCTATAGGAGCTAATTATTTTATTATGAGTATTAGGCCTATCATTATTGCTGATCACTTGTTGTGATATGCTGTTGTAATATTTACCATTATATATTTAGAGGAGTAGAGTGGAGTTGAAAAGTTTATGGAAGTGTCACTCCACAATGGTACAAACAATAGCAAAAGATACAAACATGTCTTCTAATGTCTTCAATTGTTGCATACACCAAGCTGCAGTTGACGCATTTGTAAAGGACTTTAGTAAGTTGGATCCATTGTGCGCACTGTCTTTTTAATACGGCGGGGTTTACCATCACCGTACGTCGCTGCTGATTGGGTAACACCTCTGACACACCCACCAAATGAGAGAAAACGTACCTCAAAGCCTGTTGCACACCGTTTCACACTGTTTCGAGGAAACATGTCGTTCAACCCGGAAACCATAGCAAAACGGTGCACACCGTTTTCAGATTGAACGTGGCCCAGGCTCCTGTAGCGTCGGCAGCAATTGAAACAAAGCAATTCTTAGTAGGGAGGTCAAACCCGTTTTCGGGATTTTTCAGAAAACATATTTAGCCAGGTTATTTTTCATGTATATTGTCCTAAATGCTACAATATGAACAAATAACAATATACAAACAGCTAGCTTGCCAGAAAAAGGACGTTTGTTCGCTTTAAAATAATTTTTTTAATTAGCCCATGCACTTCCGTGTAATCACTCTCGTTGGACGGAAACACATCATCATCTGTGCTGCTTTTAGGATACGGTTATCCTTATTTTGTCAACAAGAAGAACCGATATTTTGTGGTATTGCTACACATATACTCTACACATTTACTCGTATATATATTGTCATGGGATGCGACATTTAATGAAATGTGTACTCCCAAAACGCCATACGTGCCAAACGTCTCAATTTCAAACTTAGCGGCTCCGGCGGCTTCAGAATTCCATTGTATTCACAACCTTCTTGTAGCCTATTGCTCATCTATTTTGACGTTTGCTTGTGATGTTGAGATGTGTTGCTAGCTCCCATTTAGTGATGGTACTTCTGTAGATTGTTAACCAATGTGAAGCCAACATAACGTTAACATGTAAAATGTCCGTGAATTTAATTTATTTTTTACCAAAGTAATCGTTTTAGCTAATTGTGTATTTCAGTTAGAATATGGTAGTTATTATGTAGGCCTATATTCTCCATCTGACTCTTCATGTTTATTAAGCATTGTACTAGGTAGGAAAATAACGTTACATTATTTCCTCATCCTTGCTGACGCTTACTCATTAAAATACACTATCTCCACCCTCACTATTTGTTGTCTGGGTACCACGCTTGCTACCTGTCAATGCCAAACACCTAATTTTCCCATTTACCTACTATTATTGGCTTGGTGTAACAGACTAAGATGAAAGTCACAAAATAACTAATTTACGACATGAAAGCTTGCATCCTATATCACTACACTCCTCTACTATATCTGGCAAAAGGTTGGCTCGGCATTCTGTATTTCATTAAACTTTTCTGCACTGGCTGAAACTAGAATGTTTTTCTCACAGAACTCGGCATTCAACCCTCCGCTACCGCTACTAACTATATCCTGAACCATTTGTCTGTGTTAGAAGGACTGAGCTGGACGGCTGCCCTCTCAATCCTAAATGTAGCCTAGTGCCATCTTTTAAATATACACATGCAGTGCCGTATTTATCTATACTTACAAAGCATCAGTATAGAGGGTGATGTTGTTTTCTGTCAGAAAAGCATCGTGCACATGCTGCAGTGCCACCTGTTGTGCCTCCAAGACACAATGCAATCACAAAAAGTGGCATTTGGCAACTTCTCTAGCTGTGTGCCAGAAAGCTTCTCTGAAATGACTCTGGCCACCTCTGTGGCTTTATTTGCACTTACCCCCCTAGTTGTCACCAAATCCATGTACACCTTCCTAACATCATCGGAATATTTGCCGTGTTCAAATGTAGATATTCCAGCATGCCCCTGTACAAGCCTATCCAATTCCTCCTTCACTGCCAAATGTTCCCCACTCCACAATTCAACTTGCTGGTTTAAAACCTGGCCTGCCTTCCTTTGGTAGTAATTACTACAGAGGGAGTCCCTTCTCTAAGTTTATCTTTTCTAAATTCTCAGAGGTCCTGAACCCTGCTCTCTGCCTGCACTATTGCCTCATGTTCCTAAGTCTAAGCTCCTCAGTCGCTTGTTGTACTTTATCTAACTTATCCCCCCTGCACTTCAGCTTTTTTTGTAAATTATTGTGGTGATGCTGATAGGGCCTATCAGTACACTTAGCTAACTTATACTGTAGGCCCGTAAACTTAACCTAAGCTTAATAGTTTTCTATTCATAACTTTCTTTTCTTTATCTAACCTATCCCTCTCTGCACAAAAGCATAACCTCTTTAGCCTGGTTTGATCTGTTATTTTGATTGGAAGCTGTTGTATATTTTATAGCACCAATTATACAGCAGCTAATGTGGCTGGTGCCTTTGATTTGTACAGTTTGGCCAACCATGGGAAAATATTCCTCTGTCCTATACAACTTATTAGTCACAGGCAAATGCCAAGCACACATCAATGCCACCTGCACATAAAATTCTTTACAGAAAAGCCACATTCAACAGGCTATTGAGTGTGAGAACATATACAGCATGGCAAAAATGAAGAGACCACATACATTTTTCAGTTTCACACTTCATGGGTATGTGTCTTTATAAAATCTAACCTTTGATATTCTTTCATAAACTAGTGACCACATTTGTTTTTAATTCCAAACAATTAGTTAATTCTGAACATCTTTGCAGACAATGACAACTGGTCAAAGCACAATACACAGTGTTGCTATACACTGAATAATGCAAACTAAACAAGTTTATACTCATACATAAATAATGAAAATAACAATATCTTTGCTCAGGAAGGGTTCAGCGATAAATATTGTGCGAATAACCCCGATATTTCTTCAAAACTATTGGGTGGTCTCAATTTTTTCCATGGCTGTAGCCGCTAGCCTATATTGGTGGTGGTTGAGGCGAGGTTCCTCCTCATCATTGTAAAGCGCTTTGAGTGTGAGAAAGGCACTATATAAATGTCAGGCATTATTATTATACCTTACTGTAGTGACCCAAAATCCCTTGTTTTGGCCCCTCATGACACAAAGACCAGCTTAGCAAGCTTAAGCTTGCACCTAACTATAGTGAAAAGGTAAAAATAAATAAATAAAGTTAAGATTCTAACTTAATATAAAAAATGTTAGCTAGGTAGTCATCTAACATGAAAAATTATGCCATTTTTCAGATTAAAGTTACACCAGTGTTTAAAGCACAAACGCAAGCAATGCCACCTGCCATTCTAGCAGTTGTTTGACTCGGAATCAGTAAGATGCATGTTCCCTTTTCATGTTAATTAAAAAAACACCCATTCACAATATTAAAATGCTTTATACCATACTGTAGACGAGATTATGATGAAGTTCTACATGTAAAAATCTCGTTGTTCATCTGGAGTTTACAGATGATATCGCCCAGAGGAAAACATGGCAGCCAGCAACTTTAGCTGGCACTGGTTATCAGAATTCTCAGTTTTTGGACTCGGAATCTATAAGGTGCATGTTCCCTTTTCACGTTAATTTAAAAAAACACCCATTCGCAATATTAAAATGCTTTATACCATACTGTAGACGAGATTTTGATGAAGATCTACATGTAAAAATCTCGTTGTTCATCTGGACTTTACTGACCTAGCCACTTCAGAAAACATTTCAGAGCGCCTCTTTGCCAGCATATCTTGGACCAATCGGATTTGAACAATCGGCATGATGTCAAGACAGGGGTTGGCCACAATTTAAATAACATTTAATTTCACTATTACAAAATCCCTTCTGGGGTTATTTCCAATAAGGTGGCGAGCGCCTTATTTTTTGGGTGCAATTTTGCTTCTGAAGTGGCTGTAGAATTCTAAGTCCCGCAGGACGCGCAGCACATGTAACGTTTTCAGGACACCTAAATAGACGAAAGTATCGATACATACCGATCGATGAACACCTAAAACATTTCACAGTGAGTTTTTCTTGTAATAAAATGTGTATTAACGACTTCAATGTGGTTGGATGTTTTATAATGACCCCATTGATTTCGGTACAGCGTTAAGTATAGGCACAAATGCTCGTAAACAGAGTCAAATTAGCATAATAATTTCTGGCTTCTAAAGTAAAAGAATAACATTGTTGAAGTGTAAGTACACTTCTGAAACAAATGAATAGCATGAGTACAACGGTAAGAGCGCCGACTTTCAGTCGGTGCAGTTGTGCTCTGAGGATCGGGGTTCACGCCCCGGTCCTGCCAGATCCGAGCATGGCCGGCGCCCTGTGGGAGCAGCAATTGGCGGCTGCTTCCGGGTGGGGGGAATCACGGTCAGGAGCTAGGAGTCGCCGCGCCCTGAAGAGGACGTGGCGCCCTCCCGTCCTACTGCCGGCTGACGGGGTTGTGTACCGGTGATTCTCTAGCGGTTGCTACACGGGGGCAATTGAATTAGAATAGGGGTTCAATTGGCTACAAAATTGGGAGAAAATGGGGAAAAATCAGAAACAAATTTTTTTTTTTAAAGAAATGAGCCCAGACGTCAATTTTGTTTTTTGTTTGTGTGTGGAATGCCTATTGTGATTACATTTCGGGCAGAACGTTCGACCTCCCTATTCTTAGTAGTTTCGTACCAGACAGTAATGCTCTTTTTTTTAGGTTGACCAATCCATCAGCCATGAAACACGTGGGTAAACGATTCATGCTTATGTACGTAACGATTGGGACACGGAAAGAAAGTCAGCACTATATATTCCCCTTGTTTTAAAGTATCGTGGAGTGTATGAATTTGGGCACATATATTTTTTTACTTGGCTTATGCATGACAGAAACAAACAAAGATCGATCCGATATATATTTATTTTTCATGATTGCCGACGGCATTTTGTGTACGTAACTCTCAGGACACAATGAATTACGTACATGAGCCTGATTAATTTTGCTCTCCCATATGAATACGAGCGACAATTTTCACTAAGCAAAGTGGGGTTTAGAAAGGCATATCAAACGTCTTCAAAAATATTTGTTTGAAAGAAATGTAGGCCATTAGGCTAGGTATATATTTCCACATCAATTATGACAGTGTAAAAAATGTCACATTTTCCTGTCCTATTAATGGGTAAAAATCGAAAACAAAGTTTAAATTTACAACAGTTCAAGAAAGTCTGGTCCTGTTTGGACCATTCCAATTATTATCCAACTCATTTTCCTATTAAATTCTATGGAAAAAATGTCAGGAGAAACAATAAGACAGGGGTAGGGAACCCTGGTCCTGGAGAGCCGCAGGGTCTGCCGGTTTTTCCCTACCCCTGTTTTATTGTTTCTCCTGACTTATTTTTCCATAGAACTTAATAGGAAAATGAGTCAGGAGAAACAACCCTTAGGGCTCTATTTTCAAACCAGCGCAAGGGGACGGTATAGTCAAACGCAAGCTTGTTGACAGCATCAACGTCTTAAAACTGGCGCTATGGCGTTTCTCAGCAATACCGCTAGGATCAACAAATTCTCAACATAACATCCTTTCGCTTGCGCTGCAGTGGGATGGGTGGCGCTGTCTGGGGCGTGTTCTAAAATACTTTCGGCTCAGTGACAATTTGAACCAACGAAAACCCATTGCGTTATGATCCGCTGGAACCACCTCTTAGCGGCAACGCAATAGACTCTGGCAATTTGGCAACTTGTTAGTCATGTAGTTCTATGTAGTGTCTATAGGTGATGCCAACATTACACTTCCATTTAATGAACAAATAGCCTATAATTATTATTAATTAATTAATTTTAATTTAAACCACTAGAATAAAACAGGACAGCTTACAAGAAACTTGCGATCATGTAGGCCAATAGCCTATAATATATAAATTACACATTGACACAGTTGAATCATAAGCCTACCATTTGAATCATAATTATGCCTACATCACCTCATGTAGGCTAATTAATGCATTCGCCACCTCCTCCCGTGCCTTCCGAACTTCTGGGAGACGAGGTGGTGTGGATTGTGATCCATAAATTACTAGTCCTAGCCTGTACTTCTGTTGCAAGTATGTCTGATTCCTGTGCGGAAAATCGCTCTTGTCGTTGACGGTCCAGTGCGTTTGGGTTGCTCATTATGAAATTGCATGGAGCGATTGCGTTCCAACTGGCTTTTTTTTAAAGCATGAGAACAACTATTTGATTGGCTACCATAGAGACACACCTTGGACATTTAAACCCAGCCTTTTAGCAATACCGCCATCAGATGCGCCAAGATTGCCGTCATGAAATTACCAAATTTCTCGCCGACACGCCCTCAGAGCGATACCGCCAAGCGATTACTCTTGCGTTCACCATTGCGTTTGGTTTATTAAAATAGAGCCCTTAAAGTGATCCATCCATATCTACTGCATATCTGGCAGCAGAGTGATGGTTTGAGGCTCCTTTGATACCTCAGACCCTTGATGATTTATAGCCATTTAGCCAACCATGGGTTCCATACTATTCCCATGTAATTTACAGCTTAATCTAGTCCCACCCGCCAATTCCCAACTGTCCCGACTTTTTTGGAACATGTTGCAGGCATCAAATGATAAGTCTTGATAAGGTAAAACATTTAAAAAAAAATTTGTACTGGTTTCAATGAAATATATGTAAAAGAGAATTTACTGCTTTCTGCTTTTATGTGCATTTTACATACTGTCCCAACTTTTATGAAATTGGGGTTTGTATGTATGTGTATGAGTGTGTGCAGATGCATGTAAGTATGTGTGTGCATCTGTAAATGCATGGTTTATGTGTATGAATGTGTGTATGTGTGAATGTATCTGCATATGTAAATGCATGTGTGTATGTGTATAAATCTGTGTTGGAAAAAAGTTGGGACAGTGTATAAAATGTAAATTGGGATGGCAGGTATGCCATCCGCCAAGTTATGGCTTGGTGGGGCATGCCCCATACCTATACAGCACAGAGAGTTTGGCATTTTTCAGGGTTTCCTACAGAAGTAACCACAATGACCACAGACTCTCAGCCCTTAAAAACATTAACTTCTGTATGTTCTGACCTCATGTAACCACACAGCATTCAGATACAACTTCACAAATCCACACAATAAAACCCCAAACTTGGGATATTTTGCCATTTTTCTCCTTCTGCTTCTTCTTATTCTTCTTCTTCTTCTTCCCATTTTTCCTGCCATACCCTCAAAGAATAATTCTCCCCATTGGATAACAACATCGCATACCTGCTCTCCCAAGCTTATCGACCAATAAAAACGCTTCAAACTAATGTGGACACATCACAGAATCATGGCATGGTGTTTTCCATGAAGCAACTGTGGTCTACTGGGTAGAGTTGCTCTCACACAGAGGATTGGGGGTTCGAGCCCAACAGGGCGCGAGTTTATTTTCAACAAAAACAATGTACAACTGTTATAATTTTCGTTTATTAGACTTATTTTCACATTAACAAACATTTTTATTGCAATGGCAAAAGACGTTTCCAATATTAGCCTAACTGTTCCAAGTTTCACTTGTACTACAGCGAAATTGTGAAAGTCAGACAACACCACTTCAGGT
Organism: Synaphobranchus kaupii; assembly: GCA_029718625.1. Taxonomy (NCBI): domain Eukaryota; kingdom Metazoa; phylum Chordata; class Actinopteri; order Anguilliformes; family Synaphobranchidae; genus Synaphobranchus; species Synaphobranchus kaupii. The sequence goes on from CM056386.1 coordinate 14,024,717, forward strand.
AACGTTATGCAGTATGGAAACAAATGTAATTGACAAATGGCCTATAGCCTATATGTGACTGTACCAACAGGCTTTGGTATGTCTTCATTCATTTCTTCACTTCAGCTATGTTCAGTTTATCCTTTTCACACATAACACAATGTCACCATGAAATTAACTACAAGGAAAATTTAATTTTAAGAATTTACAATAATACATTAAGAATTGATGATAGCCTACTATAAGCTGTAATCCCTTAAGAGATCGGGTTTATAAACCTCCAATTCCCCAAACATATCTGTTTTATGGTCAGTCACTTTAAAAATTACAATAGCCTGGGAACATGGCTCTAGTCTACGTTAATCTGCAGACAATGTAGTTTACTGCAAACACTTTTAATTATAATAATAATAAGAAGAATAATCTCTGGTAGGCTACTTTCTTAGTAGTATCTATTGTTTTCTTTCTGGCTAAGATTCCTGGGAAATATGCTTTGTCCAATTGTTAGCCAACGTTAGTTTTGCCAGAGAAACGTCAGTCAGCTGCTAGTCAGGAAGCAAGTACAAGCTAGGCTACTATGATGCGAATCAACATGCCTTATACATCCATTGCACTACAGAAAACTAAACTAAAACTAGCTACATGGTCCGGTACCAAAAGATTTCCCACAGGCAACAGTACCGGAAAAAAAACTGCGAAGGAATTATGCTGTGCTTATGAAGTCGGCAGCTCGTAGCCCAGACGTGGAAGCTTGGAGTTACGCATCCGACAAGCCAGTGTTGAATAGCCTAACATTCAAGGTATTTCTACAGAATACCAATACACCTATTTTACAACTGTATTTCCATATTTTACTTATGCAAACTATTTAGGCTGTACTAACTATTTAGGCTGTATGTATTTCTTTCAGCTACAATGTGTTTGCGTCTAGCCTATTGTGCATGCATGTCTCCATATACACTTGGTTAATTCATTTCATGCTTCTTCATGATCCATAATTCAGGTGGTGCTGTTCATTGTATTTCATTAGACATTAAATACAGCTCATCTACAAACTCTTTTAATGTAATTGTGGGTAATAGGAGAAATGTTCTAATTCTCGTCAGTACAGGGCATTATGGTTACGCCAATGTCTGCATGCATTTATTTGGAATGCATGTATTCTGTATGCATGTTTCTCTCAATGTCATTATCTTCATGCATTATTCATCATTAGTTAGCTACCAAAAATAAGTGATATCTGATCAAAAACGTCTCTGATGTAAAAAAAAAAAAAGCCAAGTTACTCACGCATAGCCTAGAGAGCGCTGTCTATAAGTCCTTAATTCCAACTTGCAAAAACTAGGCCTGCCTTTAAAAGTATTGATATCAAAATGTGGCCAAGTTACAACTAACTAATATTGCCTATCGTAGCTCACACTAAATAAATTAGCTCTATTCCAAAGCAATGCTATCCAAACTTTCCTAAATTATTTAATGCAACTTGGCCCTGTGTTTCTTCATTTTACCATCTCAAGAGAATGTGGTCAATGAAACCACAATGTGGTTGTTCCTCATCAAACTGCAAAATGAGAATAATTTATAGTGGAAATACTCTGATTCAGATGTGTTGCACTTAGAAATTAAACAGAAAAATTACTACACAATAGGGCATGTTTGAACAATTGTCTGCATCCACTGCTTTGGGTCTATGAAAAGCACAGAATGAATAAAATGTATTATTATTATGTATTTATTTATTCATTGTATATATTTGGAATATTTGGAATTTTCCTTGTGTTCACAAAATTCTGTTCGCAAATATCATAACTATTATTATGTTAAGAAAATACACAAACATGTCTGGATACTTTTGTAAGAATGCTATATGTACGCTATTTTCTAGCTAAAAATATTACTCATTTTTATCTGCATTTATTTATTCACCCCCCTTTCTCTATTGTACATGATGTTTCTTGATATAAATGTCTGTTTGTGAATTGTAAAGAAATCTGTAGCAGCAGATTTTAAAACCTGTACATTTTCTAAAGTAAACTTGCCAACAAAGTATAACCATATCTTTTCTGGAGTGTAATTATTCATCAACTGTTAAAAACATTCATTGAAATCATATGTTGTTCCATTAGGCACAATCTCTTCACATGCTCAGATGAAGAAACACAGGGCCAAGTTGCATTAAATAATTTAGGAAAGTTTGGATAGCATTGCTTTGGAATAGAACTGGTTTATTTAGTGTGAGCTACGATAGGCAATATTGTTAGTTGTAACTTGGCCACATTTTGATATCAATACTTTTAAAGGCAAGCCTAGTTTTTGCAAGTTGGAATTAAGGACTTTTAGACAGCGCTCTGAAGGCTATGTGTGAGTAACTTGGCTTTTTTTAACGTGAGAAACGTTTTTGATCAGATAAAAACAAAAGCATTGATTTTCAAATCCTTTTTGACCTGTATTCAATTGAAAACCATACAAACACAAGATATTTCATGTTTTACCTTATTAATTTAATTGTTTTTTGTAAATGTACGCTCATTCTAAATTTGATGCCTGCAACACGTCCCACAAACATTGGGACACAGGCATGTTTACATCACCTTTCCTTTTAATCCCTTTGCGCAGATACCTAGTGACCATGGCGCCGGCGCCAAGATTTTGCTCAACTGCCACATTTGTTGCTCCTGCAGACAAACTATGAGTGGAAACCACAAACTCTGTGTTTTATCATTATTGGTAGACGATTCGTGACAACTGCTGAATATGGAGTTTTGAAGTCTCACTATTTTCCTGTAGCAAGTCCATTTAACAAGCAACCCCCCACCCAGTCTTGCCTGCAACTATACCTACCCATGCGTGACATAGTGGACAATAGCGTCTATGTGTGAGTTCATAAATATATTTATTCATCATATAAACTTTTTATTCCGTCATATCAACAAGATAAACCCAACAATAGCCTCATCGTATACCAGAAAGCCCTGCTCACTCAAATGCAAAATAAACTGTGAAAGTTCTAACACTAACATGTATTCTACTAGCAATATATGCTACTAAATATGAAATAAATATACAATCCTACCATTGGTTTTACACATCGAGATGTTCCTTTCAAAATTCAGGGGTCATTTATTGTCTGGTACAATTGGTTTGAGAAATATACAACACTTTATACCGCTATTACACTATCTGAAACGTTGACACGTAATACCCCCATGCCCTGTAAGCCTGTCTCATTCATTACAGTTAATTCTGGTTTAATTGTCGGCTTTTTTATCCAATAGAGTACATTATAACCTTAGCAATGGTATATGCCATGTCTTTTTCGGTGCTTTGAACAATTTACTACAGCCCAGCGTAACAGCAGTTTTCGTTTTAACGATCTGCTATTATGTAAGCTCTATAAAAAACGCATTAGGAAGGGGAGTTTCCCTTTTCCGATATGTAAGTATTTTTGCGTCTAAAATGCCGTTGGTCTCGCTGGCTACATATGTACGTTCCTGTTTCCACTTGAGCACTGTCTTTCCAATATGTTTGATAGCTCTATTGTTATTTTCGCATTTTGAGTGCATTTCACATACTGTAGTGCAATCGTTAAATGTATTTTTGATGTAGGCTACCGATGTTCATTGAAGATAGAACATTTGGCAGCATTTTGCAGATGGTGGAATACTATTTTATGTTCATGTTATCGTACATAATATAGGATATGGCGTACATACTTGTCTCTTAGAGCATGACAAATGCTCATTCCAATTTACTGTGCGCTGATATGTGGTAGATTAAGGTAAAATTTTCCTTGGAGTCATTATGAATAGGAACATAATTTTTTTTTTTAAACTACAGAAAAGTGCAATCCCAGGACAAAAGTATACATATTGTAGAGCACAGGGAAAAGTGATGTTTTATTGTGGTAGAATATTGAATGATTAGGCAACATATTTAGGTGTATAACACTGTGATATCAATGTTTTTTTATCTTAAGCCATCAGAAGGAGCAAATGGATATGCTTTATAATAGACAAAACTAATTTTATTCATTTTATGACATGTTTTGCATAGGGGTTTTGGACCCATAGATATCTACCCCCCTATACTGATGAAAATATAGTAATTCCCACTTGGAAATTATGCAAAAGTGAGTTTTATGAGCCAAAACTGTTGATTTGTAGTTAAATATAACATAATCTTTTTTATTTAGAGCAGTGCACAATTTAGCCATTTGGATAGATTTGGAGACACTAATGGACAACAGGGTACACTGCCTATATTTTACACCATAGACCTTTAGTAGTTCTGCATATCATCCTCAGATTTAGCAAAACTTGGGGACATGGAGTTTATGATCCAGGAAATTTATATATTTTACCGATTTCACTTATGTAGCTCTCAGTATTTTTTTGCAAACTAACGAAAAACAATTTTTTGTTGAATTTCTTTGCAAAGTTTCTTTGCATTTGTGGCACTTTATTTTGACTTAAATTATGAAAATAAACAAATCGAAGTTTGTATTGTAAATGATACACCTGTCTTGTTTTATTTAAGCCATTTACCAAGTTTATGTGATGCTCACACCTGGAGTTATAAAGCCTTAAACAAAGCACCCCCTAAATACACCAAATTTGCCATCTGTGCCAAGGGGTTAAGCCATTACTGAAGAAACCAAACCTCGAACCTGACAAACTGGAAAACTCTAGACCCATTTCAAATCTTCCATTTCTATCAAAAATACTAGAGAAAGCTGTTGCGAAGCAACTTGGTGCATACCTTAGCTCAAACCATATCCATGAAATATTCCAGTCTGGAATTAGGCCCTACCTGTCAGGTTTTAGGTTAGAAAATAGAGAACCAAACGCGACAGATAAGGATTCAGAAAGCGTATCTAAAAGACACGCCACAGAAGCGGAATTAAACCACACCAGGGGAAGAAAGGGAAACTGAAAAGCGGGAGCAAAACTTCCCCAGCTCAAGGCTAACACAAAACAACCTCAAACGAAGGCGAGAATTCGCTAAAACAGCGAGAAACAAACAAAAAGAAAGAACCTCACGCACTAATTGATCTGCGTATATCAGAGGTCGAAAAAACTGAAAAGAAACGAACAAAATAGCAAGCCTGTAACTACAGCTCAGTCGGCTAAGGAGCTGAACAAAGAATAAACAGGCTGCAGGCAAAAAGAAAAGAATAGAGGACGATAGGACAGAAAACCAGAAATTCTAATCCTATAACTTATACAAATGGCTGTGTCTCTGTATAACACCAAACAGATACAGAAGCTAAAGACTTATACCTATACCAATACCGGCTTTCTAGTAATAACTCCACAACAATCTAGAAGCACCAGAAAGCGGAACTTAAGCTCTATTTATAGCCGACGGAAACCAAACACAGGCGTCGGAGATAATGACCCGGAGAGATCCAAACACCGGAACGGAGGAAGAAAAAATCCGATAGAGCTTTAGACGACGCTAAACGGAAAACCATGGTAGAAACAAAAGGAGACAGCCACTAACCATGACACTACCATAGCATTGAAACGGCACTTGTTAAAGTTATTAATGATTTACTATTATCAGCCGACCGAAACTTTCTGTCTGTTCTTCTACTCCTTGACCTAAGTTCAGCTTTTGATACAATACATCATGATATTCTACTGACTCCAGGGTTGTGTTAGACTTAATGGCCAAGCACTTGCATGGTTCAAATCATACTTATACAATCGGAAGCAGTTTGTTAAATTAAATGAAGAAGTATCCAGTTACCCAGTAATGAAATATAGTATTCCACAAGGATCAGTGCTAGGTCCAGTACTCTTTTCACTATATGTGCTACCCCTTGGTGATATTAATCAGGCACATGGGGTAGATTTTCACTGCTATGCAGACCATACACAGATATACATTTCCATGAAACCCGGCGAGGCACTACCACTTTCTCGATTAGAGGCTTGAATTGCAGATATTAAAGCTTGGATGCTTTCTAATTTCCTGCTCCTAAATTCAGAGAAGACTGAAATGCTGATTTTAGGTCCGAAAAAACAAAGGGAGAAATTGTGTACATCTACTTTAAATTTTGATGGTTGCTTAGTTGTTCCAAATTCAGCTGTGAAAGACCTAGGTGTTACTGTAGACCCAGAGACCCAGATCTAACTTTTAGCGCGCACATAAGAAACATGTCTAGAGTAGCTTTCTTTCAGTTAAGGAACATAGCTAAAATTAGGCACTTCCTATCAGAAGGGGACACAGAGAAATTGATCCATGCTTTTGTTACGTCTAGGCTAGATTACTGTAATACCCTGCTATCTGGCTGCCCTAAATCCTTGTTAAATAATCTCCAGTTTGTGCAGAATGCAGCCGCTCGCATTTTGACTAGAACTAAGAAGTATGAGCATATTACCCCAGTGCTAGCATCACTTCATTGGCTACCAATTAAGTATAGGATAGACTTTAAGGTTTTGCTTCTGACCTTTAAAGCTTTAAATGGACTTGCGCCAGTGTATATATGTAATCTGCTTTTATCATATAAACCGAAAAGATCACTAAGTAGATCCAGGCTGCTTAGTAGTCCCTAGAATATCTAAAAACTTGACGGGTGGTAGACCTTTCTCCTACAGAGCGCCACTACTGTACCCTGCCAAAATTTATAAGGGAGTCAGACACAGTCTCAATATTTAAGTCTGGATTAAAAACGCACCTTTATGATCAAGCTTATAACGAGTTGTAGTCGGGAGACAGGACCAGAGAAGCATTTAGCCATAGAGTAATGTGGGGGGGCATCTTTTCCTTACTGTCACCTGTCAACAGCTGTGACCCCATCTTCCTGGGCTGGCTCTTGATAGGTAGGATTGTTTTCTCTCTCATGACTGGATGGGTTCTCAAACTCTGTCTTCATAGCTATGCAGCTATGGATTACTCCTGGCAGGGGCACTTGTCCAACCCCCCCACCCAGTTGGTGCTCCTGCTACTCTATTACACTTTCCCCTTACTGTTTTCTCTCTCTTTCTTCTACATTCTGCCGGCAGGGCTCATGCCCCGCATCTCGAGAGTGGCTATCAACTGGACCCCCTCACCGCTGCTGTCTGGCTTCCTCTCCGTCGCCGCTGCCCCTCCCCTCCTCACACCGCTGCCGCTGCTCCCGCCGGCACCCGGTTCCCCACCATCATTGCCACCACATCTGGACTATCATCTAGCTGCTGCTAATTTTATTAACATGGACATTAACTGTTTTGACCATGTTGGTTATTAAGCCCTAGACCCTGAGCTGACCAGAGGAGGATGGGTTCCCCCATTGAGTCTGGTTCCTCCCAAGGTTTCTTCCTAGCTAAACCAGGGAGTTTTTCCTTGTCACTGTTGCCATTGGCTTGCTCTTGTGGGGGTGTAGGCTGTTTTTTCTGTGAAGCACATTGTGACGACTCGTTGTGAAATGCGCTATATAAATAAATAAGTATTGATTTGATGCTGCTCGTTTTGATAATATTGACGAATTGTATATTCGGGATAATTTTGTTTGTGGTCATCACCATGGAGACGCATTCACAACATATGCTCGGGAATGTCCGTTGGATCTGCAGCAACAAAGTTTACCATCGGAGTTGAAGATGTCGGGACTCTGGACTGATCTAGGACTGCAGGAAATTTTCAAAAGGCCACCAGGGAAGAGAAAGGAGAAGATAATGCGGGGGAGGAGTGAGGCGACGACTGGGAAGGCTGATGCAGTTCGGTGCTCCGTTTCGACAGTGTACAGAGACCGCAACACTGCGTGTATGTCTTTTGTATTGTTGCTGGGGCTACAACTGAAGTTCCCTAGCGGGAAAATGAAAGTTATTCTATTCAATTCCCAGCTGGTGCTTTTGTTTGCTCTGAATGTTCTTTAACGGTTGAGTCATTTCGGAACCATAAGCTAATACATGTCAATAGCCTAGTTGCTGAAATAAGCATGTCTCCGCTGCTGATAATGACGCTGTGTTCGTGTTCTTTGTTTTTTTTGTTTTTGACTACAAGAGTCCCGGTGCTGTGAATTCTCCTTTAGCCTCTGTTCTTTTCATAGTCATGGTCCGCTGACACCATATCAATTGATCTTAAAAACCTTTTCAATATCCATTGCCATTCAGTAGCAACATTTTCAGTGTCTTTTTTTAAGTGAGTAAGTAAACAGAGGCCATGTGAGTTTGTGCGAGGCATACGAAACTCAGAGCCAATGGAAATTAGGAAGGTGTTAATGGACAGCTTAGGCTATTACAGGTATTTAGAAATCGTAAATATGTTGTATATTATATTAAGCGACTTCTAAAACACTTTATTTTGTTATATGGGGGAAAAAAATTTTTTTGGTTTTTGTCTCTATTTTGCGCTCTCCTGTGAATTGCAGAAGTGCGACTTGCGGACCATTTTACCAACTCGTGTCACAAATGATTAATGAACGTGATGGTTCATGCCGAACTGCAGTAGAATAGAATGACTTAAAGAATCTGATAAGCATGACTCACAAGAGTGTGTGTGTATGTGTGATGGCTGATGTCTGGTACCCACCTCTTCTGAGGAGAACCTCTCTGCCTGAGTAGTGAGCATCTCAGTGACACTGTAAAGAGAAAAGGGCTCAAAAGACTGGGCACTCAGTGAATATGTGTGCTCACAAAAGACTGGGGACTCAGTGAATGTGTGTTCACAAAAGACAGGGGGCTCAAGTGAATATGTGTGTTCACAAAAGACTGTGGGCTCAGTGAATGTGGTGTTCACAAAAGACTGGGGACTCAGTGAATGTGTGTGTTCACAAAAGACTGGGGACTCAGTGAATGTGTGTGTTCACAAAAGACTGGGGGCTCAAGTGAATGTGTGTGTTCACAAAAGACTGGGGGCTCAAGTGAATATGTGTGTTCACAAAAGACTGGGGGCTCAAGTGAATGTGTGTGTTTACAAAAGACTAGGGACTCAGTGAATGTGTGTGTTCACAAAAGACGGGGGCTCAAGTGAATGTGTGTGTTCACAAAAGACTGGGGGCTCAAGTGAATATGTGTGTTCACAAAAGACTGGGGAGTCAGTTAATATGTGTGTTCACAAAAGACTGGGGGCTCAAGTGAATATGTGTGTTCACAAAAGACTGTGGGCTCAGTGAATGTGTTTGTTCACAAAAGACTGTGGGCTCAGTGAATGTGTGTGTTCACAAAAGACTGGGGATTCAGTTAATATGTGTGTTCACAAAAGACTGTGGGCTCAGTGAATGTGTGTGTTCACAAACGACTGGGGACTCAGTGAATGTGTGTGTTCACAAAAGACTGGGGGCTCAAATTAATATGTGTGTTCACAAAAGACTGGGGATTCAGTGAATGTGTGTTCAAAAAAGACTGGGGATTCAGTGTATGTGTGTGTTCACAAAAGACTGGGGGCCCTATCTTACACCCGGCGCAAAGCGGCGCTAACGCAAACGCAAGTGTCTTTGCTATCTTACACCCGGCGCTAGGTCCATAATAACGCCTAACGCTTATGCCGTTTAACTAGCATTGCGCCATTAACTAGTCTTGTGCCATCATTAGTGAACTGGGCGTGTTGGTCTTAAGATGAGGAGTGGCCAGGATTCTTTTTGGCGTATTGCTATCTTGAGCCAGCAGAAAGCGCTTGCGCTAGAACCACCACAAACCTGGTCTAAAGTCATGTCGCAGTTGTTTACATGCTATTTTAACGGCGCATATAAGTGCGTCTACATAGGCGTGTGCACAACGCGCATACCCTCCTGTCTGTTACACACAGGGGCGTGCACAGGCATGACTAAAATATCTAGATCACAATGTGAAATATTATTATTGTGTAGGCTATATCAAAAATGCATAATAATAAAAGGTTCCATAGGTCCACATACCTTTCCCTCAGCGAAGGGAAACAATGCCACATTACATTGCTCTCAGCCCACTCCATCAACATCCAGGCGATGTGCGATGGTACGGGACAATGGCTATCCATTAAAAAGGAGCTGATAACAAGCCTAATGCGCGAATTGTCTTTGCACCTAATGCGTGAATTGTCATTCAATGGAAAACTCGCGCACGGCAATAGACGGACATTTAAGTTCTGAAAATGCGCTTCAGATGTCATTACAATACAGCTCTGTCTATCTATGAATACAGCCTGTAAGTAAATAGAATGGTTTGTGACTGAAAAAAGTTCAAAACCTTGTCCAGTGAATATTGCATTTATTGTTTCTCAAATAGCCTAGGCTACAGCGGATTCGCTGTGCATAAGTTTTTTTTCCATAGCCTATGGTTAAAAAACGGAGATGTCACCATGTTAACTAAATTGTAACCTTAGCTATTCTTCGTCCTTCATAATTTTTTTAATTACAGTGACCAGGTTTCCATACTCTCACCATTTAAAACCCAGCTGATTTCACCCGTTATTCCTTAACTGAACAAAACGATTTTAAAGAGAACTAAGCGTCTAATTAGAAACTAAAACAAATTTGCAGCACGTTACACAATTAATTCACAATTAATTTTAATGCCATTCTCTGCACGTGAGCTGCATGTACTCTGCTTCCCCTGCTGTAAGTCGCACGTTTAACGGTCTTCCTGGGAAAGTGGATTGTTTTAAAGGATTACGCTACGAGTAAAACAGGTTGGTCACATTTCCATAAACAGGACATTATTAAACAAGGGGAAATATGCGTGAACTTATGGGTTGCGAACCTGACAGCTTTATTGTATGGCTATTTATTGTCATCATTAAGGCAAAATAACGGTATGTATGTTATTAATCAATATTAGCCTACTATGCAGGTAGCCTAATGAACTTTGGATGAAGCTTGAACTTCGAGAACTCCTTGAGAACAGCCTCTTGGAATTGATGTTTGACACTTTCATTGCATAATCAAACGAAATTCGCTGAACAAGCAGGCTAATTTGGCGTTTTCTAAGGTGAGACTGAAGCCATTGATAGCTTATTCTCAGCTGTTTCAGGTCCTTTTAACGAAATTTAACCGCACATATTTTGTAAAATAACAGCCCTGTCTGGAATTACCGGGAACTCATAGGCTAATGGTTAGTCCGAATAATATTGATCATACTCCATTTAGCCTATTCCTTGATCACACTAAACACGCACGAGCATGTCTGTTTCGCCATCATAAGCAATCCGCCAAGGTGGAAAAGCAGGCTTTTAAAGGGAATGGGATATGACATTTTGATTGGTTTATTGAATGTCATGCCCAAGACACACCTATAATTAATGAAGCGACTAGGTTCAGCCCAGTTGCGCCATGCGCCCTGCTTAGTGCCAAAAAAACACGCCGTTAAAATAGCAAAAGTGGACTTGGACACACCCTAAATGGATTTAGCGCCATGCACTTAGACTAAGCGCCAAGATAGGGCCCTGGGGGGTTCAGGTGAATATGTGTGTTCACAAAGGACTGGGAGTTCAAATGAATGTGTGTGTTAAAAAAAAAACATGTGATTGGCGGCTCAGTGACTATATGTGTTCACACAGAACTCACAATTCCTTCTTCAGAATGCCATTCCCCTCGGGGTCAAACACTTTGAAGGCGTTTAGGATGGTCTCCTCTGGGTCAGCACCTACAGGAACAGTTCAACAATACAATTACAATACATGAACTGCAGATATGTAGTTCCCATATTATATTATATTACTGTTGCTCTTATAAACACACACCTTTCAGCTTCTCTCCAAACATGGTCAAAAAAACAGTGAAGTTTATCGGGCCTGGCGCCTCCTTCAGCATCTCATCGATCTCTTCCTGCTTCACATTCTGACGACCTGCCGAAGCACACACAGTCATATCTGAGGACAGTTCATCAATCAGAATTCACACATGGGGCTCTATCTTGGCGACCTTAGCGCCTGGTCTAAACCAAGGGGCCAAGACTGGGCTTTCATTTTGAAGCTCACTTCCTGGTTGGGCTGGGAGCGGCCATTGTGCCGTTGCTCACTAGCGCCACTGCGGTTGGCTCCAGTATAGGTCTTTCCCCATGTAAGTCAATGGCAGCAATGTGGTCAAAATACTCAGTCAATAAATTTTTTACACAAAAAAATGTAATTGCAATAGGTGCCTAACCGTCGAGTTAATTAGTGGTTAGCAAGGTGGTGATGCATTGCGTCTAGCTTGGCTACCGAGCTCAGCTGGTATGCTATCTAGTTAATCAAATTAGCTGATGTTAGCTGAATATAAATTGAAGATAACTGAATGAACGTTAATTATGTGACGAATACCACACATTCAATGCGAATAAATGACACAAAATCGAGGATGAAAATTAAATGTTATATTATAAAACATTAGCAACTTAAGGAAGTTTACCGCAAGTTTATTTTGCAAAATGGTGGGTTTGGTCAGGTCATGGGCTTTATATAGTTCTGTGGGCTTTATAGTTCTGTGGCTTCTCCACTCCGAACTGTCAATCATACTGTGCCCGGGCCATATCCGGTTGACCCTGCTCCAAGCCAAGATCACTTTGGCTCCACGGAGCAGGTGCAGTTTGTACAAACGGCCGGCGAAAAAGACTTCCGAGCTTCAATTCAGTTTTTACGAGGCCGTGGAAAGGCAATGGGTGACGTCACAGTGGCTTTGTCCATATTTTTATACAGTCTATGGTCTAAACGCATGGCGTTAAGTGCATTTAGGGCGTGTCCAAGTGTGAAGGAATTTTCTGTTTTACAATATGTGTGTATTAACATAGAGACAATCACATGATTATCATTTCTGTGAACACTGAGTAGGCCGTGGTTCACTCCCTCTTTGTCTCTCCTTCACAAACTGCTGAGACAGGCAGATGTTTTTGTTACTTGTTCTGAAGGTTATTGATAGTTATAGAAAGACTAAACACCAAGAAATGGATACCCTTGTCTCTGTATGTTTAGAAACCGCCCCTTGTGGCAAATCAGTAAAGCAACGATATTGTGTATAAATCTCCTCTGTATGCTGTTTCTAGGTCAGAGAGATTCTGATGAGACTCTCTCTCATTCTGAGTTTATCTCTAAATAAACTGAAATTCTTTTTCTTATTCTGTTACATCGTTTCGTTGTGGTTCTGTTTGAACAGACTTGCTCACTGTGGGTTGAAAGGGAAAAATCCACGACAATATGGCGTAGTCGGCAGGATTGCTAACTTGATTTTCTCCTACGCAGATTTCTCTCAAGTCGGAACGGCTTAGACAGTGCGCACTGCCGGGAGTTCAAACCCCAAGACCGCAACCCACCTTCTCACAGAGAGGTAACTGTAACCAGTAACCTAGAGGAAGGACGGCGGCGACCAGACCGAGGAGAGTAAGACGTCTGTCTGGGATGATCAATACGCAATCCATAGAAAGAGAATCACAGGTGAGCCACCACAGCAAAACGTAACTTGAGGCTGTATTGCGCTCAAATTCTAAAAAGTTTGATTAGTGACCAACGGGTCCGTCACTCTGTGGAGTGATTCAAACTGTGGAGGCTGTATGCTGCTCCCACCCATGGACTAATATTTCTCTTTTTCTTTCTCTTGTAATGAGCTCTGAAACATTTTTGTAATGTGGTATCATGTATTGTCAGTAGAGGCAAATGATATACACGGACCAGTACAGGAGAGGCATTTTTGCAGAGGAGATGATTATGGTCATTTATACCTGTACGAGACACTTAATGAGGTTGACGGATTTGGAAGTGGTTTTTCTGTTGTAGCTATACCTAGAGGTGAGTGGTTAAAAGAGAAGGAAACGGCATTAATAGAAGTTAGGCTAAACGTTCACCCTGAAAGTGAGGGCAATTATCCAGAGGATAGTGCAGAATCTGAAACTGATTATGACTAAAATAGGCCTAATTAAAAGAAAAACTTTTTTTTTTTAAATAATAAAAAAAATAATTAAAAGGCATAGTTTGGTTGTGGGACAAACGCACGAAAATGGGTTCTAAAAATTCAAAGAAACAGGACTCTGAATTTACGGGTCCAATGAAAATAATGCATGACAAATATGGTCCGGCAACCACACACCAGCGTGTTAAATGGCAAAAGTTAGGGTTCCCTGAAAAAGGCTCTTTTAGCCTAAATCAGATTGATAACCTAAAAATGCGGCTGCGGTCATATGAGGTTAAAAATAGTAAACGTAAAAATAAATGGCAACCCGACTGGGATGTAGTAGATTTGTGGGAAAAGGAATCAAAATTAAGGCAGGAAAAACAGACCAAGGGAGAAAATAAAAATACTGTGGAGAAATCCCAACATAGTAATTCAGTGCAATCTCCTGTTGTGCATTCCGGCAGCTCTTTGTATCCCAATGTAGCACAGCTTGCAAGCATACACAAAATTAACCTGGACTTGGACTGTCCTGCGTGTCCTCCAGCTTATGTTCCACAGCAAGCGGCAGGAGCTCACGGACATCCCTCAGCCCCTGCTCCCCAGGCAGTGCATTCCAGTGCTGCTGCACAACCATCTGCGAGTGGGCCGGCGACCAGAGCGAGACCTGCAGCTTCAGTAGGCCCAGATTCCACAGTACAGGTAACTTCCCATAAGGGCGAACTGTACGAGGTAGAGATGCCTACCATCCATACAATGATGGTGCTACTTCTAAGTATGTGAAACAAATAGATACTTTGGAAACCAGTATGAAAACCGAATTCCCTGTTCGTCTGAACTGGGAAGCGGTCAGACAAGTTAAACAAAAGCCTGGTGAAACTGTTAATGATTTTCTTGAGAGACTTTCAGAGAAGTACGACGCACACAGTGGAATGGACAAACCGGAAAACAGCGAGACTCTTACTCCGTACGAGACTCAGCTAACCCACTGTTTCCTGGATGGATTGGATAAACACCTTGCAACCGCTATTAAGACCTCCTGTGTTGGCTGGCAGACTCGGAGACTTAAGGACGTTCTCCGTTATGCTGTTCACTGCGAAGAACAGGACCGCGACAAGCAACACAAAGACAAAAAGAAGAGCGACAAGATGACCTCTCAGCTGCAGCTGGCCCAGCTCCATTCCTACCAGGGGAACCGAGACGGTGCCGGTGGACAGCAGCAGCAAAGGAGAGGCCGCAGCAGACGTGGAGGACGGAATCAAGGGAACAGACAGAGACCCAACTCCCTGGGACCCACTACCATGGTGGATTATGATGTTTGCCGAAAATGTGGAAAAAAGGGACATTGGGCTCGCGGTTGTAAATTTTCCGGTAATGCTGATAATTGGGACACAGCACCCCACGGGAATGTTACTTTCCAACATCCTGGGGGTCAAGCTGGATTACCTGGACAATGACATTTTGTGGGGGACGTGGAAACGCATGCGGACAAGGGTGAGTTCGCTGGGTTCCTTTACCATACGGCTCCAAATGCGTTACCACTTTGGTCATTAAAAGTTGATGGGCGAGCATTAGACTTCATTGTGGATACGGGAGCTGGTCGGTCTGTAATAACAGCTAAATCATGGGATTCAAAACTTCCTCTTTTTAGTGGTAAAACCATGCTCAGCCAAGATGCTGGTGGAAATACCACGACAGAGAAATTTACAGCTCCATTACTGGTGCAAGATTTCAATACGGGCTCAAATATTACTTTGAAACATGCGTTCTTGTTCTCCCCTGTATGTCCGGTAAACCTGCTTGGCAGAGACTTAATGTGCAAATTAGGTCTGAGTGTGCAGTGTACTGATGACGGTTTAACTATTGACAGAGCTGCTACGGCAGAAACTCTAGAAATGTTTTACTATGCTTGGGATCTGGACAGATCCTCAGTCACAGCTAAAGCCATACAAATGGCCAGAACTGAGTGGACAGGCACTGGCGACAGACTGACAGAATTACAACTACATGTAACAGCACATTTTAGTCGAGGTAGAGATTGGGAATTTGAGAAGAATTGGTACGGTGATTGTAAATTAAATTCGACATTGTTTTTTGTTGGTCGCGATTTCTGTGCATTGTCTGTACAATTGAGCTCAGCACAGCAGCAATTCTATTCCATAGCGGGAAGTGCACCCCATGTTTCACTGTGCAAAGCCTCAAATAAAAAATGGGAGGACACAGGGCCATGGGTGAAATTATGTTTGGACACCACGGACTGGGAAAAGACAGGGGAATTTTCAAAATATTCTCCCTCTCTGCGTGTCACTGCGCACCAGTTTCCGAACTCTCTGACAGCTGTCTGCAGCATTCATGAGTTGTTGTGTGACACCCAAGCCTATTTGCATTTGTCAGACCTGAGATTCCCTCTCAATTGTGGGCAACGTCCCAAAATGATGTGGGGCTCATAGCTGGAGTTACTCCACTTCAAGTAACCCCTAAATCTGAATACAGACCATGCAAACGTCAATATCCCCTACGCCCAGAAGCCGAAGACGGCATTGTCCCCGTATTTAATGCATTATTAGAAGCTGGTGTTGTGGTTCCCTGTCCTGACTCTCCATGCAACACTCCTATCTTGCCTGTAAAAAAGCCTGATGGGTCTTGGCGGTTCGTACAAGATTTACGAGCTGTGAACAGCGCCGTTCAACAGCGCGCTCCCGTTGTGCCTAACCCCGCGACCATTCTAGCACAGGTCCCGGGTAATGCTAAATATTTTTCTGTGATCGATCTAGCGAATGCATTCTTTAGTATTCCTGTTGATGTAAATTCCCAGTACTGGTTTGCCTTTACATTCAGGGCAAAAAGGTATACCTGGTCTCGATTACCCCAGGGGTATGCTGAATCACCAGCAGTTTTTTCAGCAGCGCTGCAGGAAAACTTAGAACAGTTCCAGTTTTCTTCAGGCCAAAGTACTTTGATTCAATACGTTGATGATCTCCTCGTCTGCTCTCCAGACGAGCACAGCTGTATTCAGGATTCACTTGAACTGTTGACATTCCTAGCCACAGAGGGCCACAAAGTTGAACAGGAGAAACTGCAATTTGCGTTACCTACTATTACCTACTTAGGACACACTATTTCTGCAGAAGGCAAATCTTTGGGAACTGACAGAATCCAAGCGATTCTTGACCTCCCTAAACCGGTTACAAAAAAGCAGGTAATGTCTTTTCTGGGCATGACAGGGTACTGTAGGCAATGGATTTCTGATTACGCTGAAATCTCCCAACCCTTGCAAGATTTGGCACATGGCCAATGATCTAGCGGCTAATGATAATGTCACATGGACAGAGCTTGCTGAAATTTCCTTTCAGAAGTTGAAACAACAATTAGCCTCTTCTCCTACTTTGGGCCTGCCTGACATGATTAAACCTTTTCTTTTGACTGTTGATGAGAAGGGCGGCTACATGTCTGCTGTTCTTTTGCAAAAGCACGGTGATAAACACAGGCCTGTGGCGTACTATTCTCAGCGACTTGATGCTGTTTCTAGGGGCCTTCCTCTTTGTTTGCGCTCCATTTCAGCAGCGGCTTTGGCGGTAACTGCATGTGCATCACTTGTTGCTTATCGTCCTCTCACTGTCCTTGTTCCTCATGCGGTAGCAGAAATTCTGTTAAAACAAAAGACAGCCCATTAGGCAGGGGATTAGGCCCCCCGAACCTAGTGGGTAACAGGCGGCGGCGGAATTGCAAAGTTCCGAGGGCACGTTAAAAACGTTTTTGTAGTGCAGGGGAGAAGACTGAAGGCCCCCGTGTTTGATGAAGTATGAATTGACATACTGCCGTGGTACCGTCTAGTCGGCGTAGTTGTCGCATGTAAGTATGCAGGCACTGCGTGGTACGTGGATGACAGTCCACACCTAGCAGAGGGGCATAAGAGACGACCTCTGTGAACAGGCAAGGCTGGTGAAAACGGTCAAAGTTTCTATACCCATAGCAAGGTGGGATAGGGATCAGACCGTCGGTTCCCAACCGGGTGGCTGGTTACCACTACGGGGCTCGGTGTTTAGACGCCGGGCTGGGGATCGCTATCGACTGGGTCACCGGCCGGTCGGGTCGCATAGAGCAGTAAGACCATGTGTGGCGTCCCTGAAGTGGAGCCCTTGGCCGCTGCGCTCGGCTCAATGTACAGTCAGGGCTCTGTAAGCTGAAACCGAATGCGTTAGTAAGCGAGCAGTGCTTTCTGTGATCAGGGTTTCTGAAAAGGAAACGCCTGGGAAGCAGAGAGGCTGAGGGTCCTTCACTCCGAGGAGTCGGGTGGAAGGAACTCAGTGGAAAGGGGTCCAGCTCGAATGCTTCACTATCAACATGTGTTGCTCTCTTTGCCAAATGTTACAGTCAAGCGATGCAATGTTCTGAATCCCGCTACTCTTTTACCTACACCTAAGGATGGGGAGCCGCATAATTGTGTTCATGTGTTAGATCAAATTCTCTCCCCCCGTCCTGACCTCGCCACCACTCCTCTCTCAAATGCAGACTTTGATATGTTTGTTGACGGTTCTGCCAGTCGATGTCCCCTCACAGGTGACAGTCAGGTTGGCTATGCAGTAGTGACACAACACCAGGTTCTGGAGTCAGCCCGCCTTCCTGGACATCTCACAGCACAAGCAGCTGAACTGTTCGCTCTTACACGCGCTTGCCATTTGGCTGAAGGTAAAACTGTAAATATTTTCACTGACAGCAGATATGCTTTTGGAGTTGTGCACGACTTTGGAACTCTTTGGCAGCATAGAGGCTTCCTTACCTCTACAGGGAAAACTATACAGAATGGACACTTAGTGAGCTGCCTCCTACAGGCAATTATTTTGCCTGCTGCCATTGCTATATGTAAATGCTCCGCTCACACGAACCAGACTGATGCTATCTCTCAAGGTAATGAACAGGCTGACTTGGCTGCCAAGACAGCTGCAATCGCCCCCCCTCACACAACTCTCAGTCTGCTCACACAGGCTGCTGTTCCCACAGACACTCCAATGGCCTCTGTACAGGACTGCCAAGTTGGGGCCACACCCCAGGAAAAGGCCAAATGGAAGCGGGATGGCACCTACACTGATGGGGTCTGGCTAGGCCCTACTGGTAAACCCTGTTTATCTCGTTTTTTATTTCCCTATTATGCTAAATTGACTCATGGACTGGATCATGTGTCAAAACGAGGGATGATATCTTTAATGTCCAGACACTGGGACACAAGCGGATTTTCTACTTATGCAAAAAACTTTTGTGAAAAGTGTGTTATCTGTGTTGTAAATAATGCTGGGAGGGGCCAGAAAGTTCCAAATGCGGCCCACCCGGCTCCACAGGAGCCTTTCGAGTACCTGATGATGGACTTCATTAAACTTAACCCATGCAGGGGTAAGAAATATTGTTTGGTGTTTGTTGACATGTTTTCAAAGTGGGTTGAAGTTTTTCCTACAGGGGAAGCTGATGCTGCAGCAGTGGCGAAAGCCCTACTAACAGAGCTTATTCCTAGGTGGGGGATCCCGAGGAAGCTGTCTTCAGACAGAGGCTCACACTTTTTAAACAAGGTGTTGGACAAAGTGACCGAGCAATTGGGGATCAGGTTGAAGTTCCATTGTGCTTACCACCCTCAGAGTGGAGGGGCGGTAGAGAGGGCAAATGGAACAATTAAGAACCGGTTAACTAAAGTGATGGCAGAGACAGGTCTGGATTGGGTCCAGGCCCTGCCAATTGTCCTTACAGGTATGCGGGGGAGGGTCCACGCTGCTACAGGGTTGTCGCCCTATGAGGTCATCACAGGGCGGCCCATGAGGACTGGATGTCACCCCCCAGGGCTGATGCTGGACAAGGAGCTAGCTGACACTCGCATGGTGAGTTACTGTGTTCAGCTAACCAATGTTCTGAGATCTGTGCATCAACAGGTGAAAGCAGCTCTCCCAGACCCAGCCAGCGGGCCTCTACATGACCTGCAGCCAGGAGACTGGGTGGTGATAAAAGACTTCAGAAGGAAGAAGTGGCACCAGGCCAGGTGGAGGGGTCCTTTCCAGATACTACTCACCACGCCCACAGCCGTGCGAGTGGAAGGCCGTGCTTCTTGGGTCCACGCCAGCCACTGCAAAAGAGCTCCACCAGCGCCAAGGGAGGGATAAGGGTGAGAGACCCACCTCGACCGACGCGCAGGGACGACTAAGTTCTCACGGAGTTTAAAAACTCAGAGAACCACCACTTCAAGGAGCACGTGACGGTAATATCTGCTCCCAACATGCCAGACGACAGCAGGAACACAGAGGGGTACAACCCTTTGAGAAGATTAGGCTGCAGCCTGAAGGTAGGCCTATTGATACTAGGCCTCATTACACTCATCACTGTTCTGCCCATTATCCTGATTCATGAGACATTCTACACCATTAACACCAGTGAACCAAATGGTACTGTTGTAATGACTAGTAGGACTAAAAGGTATGTCACCACCGGGAATGAAGCTTGGCTGACACCAGGAACTGTGAAGCATCATTATGCTACTAATTCTTGGTGGCGTTATGCTGAGTGGACTGCAAAACAGCACTTTAACCGGTCTTGTTATGTTTGCTCTCACATGCCTCATTCCACAGCAGGCCCTCTTCTTCAGGTGCAGAATCTGAAGAACGACCTCTCAACGTGTTTGGTGGGACTGAGTTCTCACCCAGGTGTGGGAATACGGTGGGATAAAGCTGATTTCTCTGTGCCATTAAATCTGTCACTTTTGAGTACTCCAGTAGTCAATACAGATTGTTCTTTCCTGAAAGATTACCTAGCATGGCCACAGGTGTCATGGAAAATGCCTGGTCCAGTCGTACTTAAACATAGTATGAAGTTTGGAATGTGTATTATAGGTAATGGCTCTAATGCACTAGGTCAATTAGACAATGTTCAGTGTAAAACTGTTTTCTGTGACTGTCCGCCCAGGCATCCTGATAAGTGTTTTGACTGTCTGAGTGATTCCTATAGTCCTTGCAGAGACTACCCTGACATGGCTGATGAGATATGTAGGAAGAACTGGTCACACGCAATCTCATTACCTTGGAATAGGGAACAAACTGCAAACTTTTCCGGGATAACACCATCCTCTCGCCTTGGGAGCCGACTGTTATCTGATTGGTAATTGCTTTGTGGGCACTCTGCTCTCCCCCCTGACTGGAGTAGAGTTTGCGCCCTCATTGCCACATATGTGATTCCTGACTCAAGCTGCCATAGGTCAATACTTACAGCAATATGTTCCTGATCCTGAACAAGATAACGTATTCCTTCTCCGACAACTTCCTGAGTTTACTGACGACCCTATATAAAGTATAGGCCTGAATTATGTACCCACCTTGTCACATGGTTGGTGGGAAGACAGACAGTGTTGTAATGTGAAGAGATAAAAGGTTGACATTCCAGGAGTTGTGAAAAGTCTCCATTACATGATGGGTTTTTATTTTTTATCTTTCTTTTCTTTCAGACTTTCTCTTGATAGTAATAATTTTATATGTTAAATAATCAGTAGTACATTATAGTGAAAATTATTTTTATATTCAATTTTATTCAATCCTGTTACTATATTCACTATGATTTCATTTTTTATATTTTAATTTTTCCTATGTTGATTCTTGTTATTAATCAGATATGGATGATGTGCGATAATTGCTAATATCCGGAAGCGACGCTTGATTGCCTTAAGAGGGATCGGGGGATTATTTTTTCCGGAACTGATTGGGTTTTCTGGCTCTGTGCTAGTTTTGTCCCATATAAGTCCTGAATCTGCCGGTTTTTCAATTCCCCCTGGATTATTGGAGTATTGTACATACCCATACGAGATTATTGTATTTGGTCTGTATAATCATGTAATCATTTATGATGTTATTAAAATGAATCACTTACTAATTGATTGAGTATATTAGGTAGATTGTAACAGAACATTGTTTGTTATCATGAAATGATAAAAGGAAGGAAGGAAAAAGAAGGAATTTTCTGTTTTACAATATGTGTGTATTAACATAGAGACAATCACATGATTATCATTTCTGTGAACACTGAGTAGGCCGTGGTTCACTCCCTCTTTGTCTCTCCTTCACAAACTGCTGAGACAGGCAGATGTTTTCATTACTTGTTCTGAAGGTTATTGATAGTTATAGAAAGACTAAACACCAAGAAATGGATACCCTTGTCTCTGTATGTTTAGAAACCGCCCCTTGTGGCAAATCAGTAAAGCAACGATATTGTGTATAAATCTCCTCTGTATGCTGTTTCTAGGTCAGAGAGATTCTGATGAGACTCTCTCTCATTCTGAGTTTATCTCTAAATAAACTGAAATTCTTTTTCTTATTCTGTTACATCGTTTCGTTGTGGTTCTGTTTGAACAGACTTGCTCACTGTGGGTTGAAAGGGAAAAATCCACGACACCAAGTCCACTTTTGCTATTTAGACGGCGTGTTTTTTGAGCGATAAGCACAGCGCAACGTGGGCTGAACTTAGTTTCTTCATTAATTATAGGTGTGTCTTGGGCATGACATGCAATAAACCAATCAAAATGTCATATCCCATTCCCTTTAAAAGCCTGCTTTTCCACCTCGGCGGATTGCTTATATGTTGGTGAAACAGACATGATTTTGCGTGTTTAGTGTGATCAGGGAATAGGCTATATGGATCAATAGTATGATCAATATTATTTGGACTAACCATTATGAGTTCCCCGTATTTTACAGAATATATGCGGTCAAATTTAGTTAAAAGCACCTCCAACAGCTGAGAATAAGCATACCAATGGCTTCCATCTCAGATTAGCCAAATTAGCCTGCTTGTTTAACTAATTTCATTTGATTATGCAATGAAACATTGTCAATCATCAATTCCATGAGGATGTTCTCATGGAGTTCTCAAAGTTCATTATGTGCATTATAATATTGATTAATAACATAAATACCGTTATTTTGCCTTAATAATGAAACTATTATATACACTAAAGCTGTCAGGTTGGCAACCCATAGGTTCACGCATATTTCCCCTTGTTTTATAATGTCCTGCTTATGGAACTGTGACCAACCTGTTTTACTGGTAGCATAATGCTTTAAAATAATTAAGTCCACTTTCCCAGGAAGACCGTGAAAAGTGTGATTTACAGCAGGGGATACAGACCTGCTCCTGCATGAAGTTAAATCACACATGCAAAGAATGGCATTAGAATTCATTCTGAATTAATCAATACTACCACCCACAAAACAATATGGACCCGGACTCAGGAAACCCATGCAAACGAAAAAAGAAAGATTCTTCAACCGACACCGATGATCTGCAAACAACGGAAATTCAGGTTAGTCTGCTGGCCAGTATAAATAAAAAATTTGATATACTGTACTATTATCGCTACACAAGGAAGTTAAAGACATTCGCAATAGCCTGGAATTTGCCCATAATAACATCGCAACACTCCAAAAATCGAACCAGGAACTACAAACCTCTGTAAAAATACTCACCAAACAAATGCATACTGTCACTATAGAAAACAAACTGGTAAAAGAAACTATCATTGACCAACAAAGCCGTTCCATGCG
Organism: Synaphobranchus kaupii; assembly: GCA_029718625.1. Taxonomy (NCBI): domain Eukaryota; kingdom Metazoa; phylum Chordata; class Actinopteri; order Anguilliformes; family Synaphobranchidae; genus Synaphobranchus; species Synaphobranchus kaupii. The sequence goes on from CM056386.1 coordinate 14,048,018, forward strand.
CGATAACCTTATCTTCTCAGGCATCCCCGAAAAAACACCCGACAATCGGGAATCATTCATCAAAGACTTTGACAACTCACCTGAAAATACCGTCCGACACTGTCAAAAACATCACTTTCCACAGAGTTCACCGCCTTGGCAAACGATCAGACAAAGGTCCTCGACCCATCATTGCAAAATTCGAGCACTATCAGCAAAAAGAACAGGTCAAAAGCAAAGGAAAGGAACTTAAAGGCACCACATTCGGACTGAACGAGCAATTCCCACGAGAAATAATCGAATGATGGAAAATACTCTACCCTATCTTAAAAGAAAACCGGAAAAACAACAAACGCGCATCACTTGTAGTTGATAGACTGTATATCGATGGACAGTTATTCAGTAACACAAAAATCACACCATGGCTCTTCTAAAAATAACCTCTCATCAAAAACCTCTCATAAACCTACTACCTGACATTGTCCCTTTGTATAAGGAAACTATATTGCCTGTTAAATAACTCAATGTTCCTCTCTATCTTTGTGCATCTCTTGTTTTTTGTTGTTGTTCATGTTCTGTGTCTATACCATTCATTTTTATGTCCAGTCACATGTGTGTATTCTGTAGTTTATTATGTGTATAGTCAGTCTCAACCAGTTATTTCATACAGCTCCAAGCATGCGCTCACTCCCTCGCTCTCTCTCTCTTTCTTTCTCTCTCTCTCTCCACCAAATCTTTTATCTCTACTACTTACCCATCTAGTTACTTCTCCTCTTCCCTCCTTACCCCATCTTTATATATGTTTATCTTACACCACAGACAGAACTCTCTTTTTTTTTTCCTTCCTCCCTCTTCCCTTTTTATTTATTTCATATTTAATTTTTTCAGAACAAGACATACTCAATACACAACCATGCAAACGCTCAACTTGGTAACATGGAATGTACGTGGCTTCCGCACTCAGTCTAAAAGAATTACAACTATCAATCATCTTCTAAAATTAAAAGCTGATATATTTTTCATACAGGAAACACACCTAACAAACTCAGAATTACAATATCTCAAATGTAAACAATTTGATAAAATATTTTCTTCAACTTACAACAGTAAACAAAAGAGGTGTTTCAATTTTAGTAAATAAAAACATTCCATTTGTCCATAATACATCTATTATTGATCCAGAGGGAAGATTTATCATCATTAATGCATCCATTAACCACACAACATATACATTTGCCAACATTTATGGCCCCAACAATGATGACCCATCCTTTTTTCATAACTTTTTCTCCTTACTATGTGACTCAACAAATATAATAATAGCTGGAGACTTCAATACTGTTATCAACCCCATAATTGACCGCTCAAGTACCTCCGGTAGCTCAAGAAACTGGCACTCCACTGAAACTATAAACCAATACATGAACGATTGTGGACTTGGCGATAGTTGGAGAATGAGAAATCCATCACTGAAAGAATATTCATATTTCTCCTCCCTCCATCAATCCTCCTCCAGAATTGACTTTTATCTTATAAGCAACTCGCTCACCCAATATATCACAGAAAACACAATTCATTCAATCATGATCAGTGACCACGCTCCCGTTTCCTTATCAATAAACACCCAAGTACATATTAAGCCTCCTACAAGATATTTTAGAAGATCCTGATTTCAATTCAATGTTTAAAAGAGAGTGGTCATCCTTCCTGGAGATGAACGACTCTCCAGAAATCTCACCATCACTGTTATGGGAAACAGGCAAAGCTGTAATGAGAGGTAAAATCATATCATATTCATCATATAAGAAAAAACAGCAACAAGAACTGGAAAATACATTAGAGCAAAGGATTAAACATCTAACAAGCCAATATATCAATAACCCCAGTGAACAAATACAAAATGAATTGAGGCAAATTAAAACCCAACTAGAAAGCATTATACACAAAAAAACAGTTCATTATTCAACAACTCAAATATGAAAACTTTCAATACAGTAATAAGTCAAGTAAATATCTAGCAAATCTACTACAACGCAAAAAAGAGAAAGCAATTATCCCGTCCATACTCAACTCTGCAGGTACTATTACCCAGAATCCACAGGATAATGTCTTTCAAAACTTTTACACCAACCTATACTCCTTGGATCACGAACCCAACCAATCAGAAATAGATACCTTTTTAAACAACCTAGACTTACCAACACTACCTAGAGAGCAAGTAAACATTTTAGATGCACCCCTTACCTCTGAAGAACTTAATAAAGCCCTGGATAAAATGCCAAATAACAAGTCACCTGGACCAGATGGTTTTCCAGCTGAATTCTATAAATACTTCTGGGATATTTTTTCACCACTATTTTATAGAGTAACTACAGAAATCAAAACTACCTCCACCATACCCAGGCACATGAATACCGCGGTAATGACACTCCTATTAAAACCTAATAAAGACCCAATCCACCCTTCCAGCTACTGCCCTCTTTCACTAATCAACACTGACTTAAAAATTATTACTAAAACACTAACGACCAGAATAGAGACAGTCACCCATATGCTAATTCACCCTGACCAGACAGGCTTCATCAAAAACAGATATGCCTCTGATAGCATCCGTAGGCTTTTTAACTTAACCTCTTGGTGCCAAACGCCCCCTAGCGGTAACGCCGGCGTTACGGAAATTATTACATTATACATTTCATTAATTTAATAATATATAATAAACTGCTCACCTCAATATTTTGATTAAATATCCTTAAGATATATCCATTCCTTCTGGGAAAGTGGTTTTTAAGCCCAAAACGTCGGGATAAAACTTCGTAAATAACGTTGGAAACTCGGACCTAATTCTCAAATATGTATTGCAGCTTGATGTCACACCATAAACAATGTGCTGGTAAACTGTTCTGCTTAATTGTATTTCACAAAACTTTGGTTTGAAAAATCATTATACCTTTAGGCTTCAAGAAAAAATACTTTAAAACTTTCATACGGCTGTACATAATTTTTTTTCCAATTTTAAACCGACTTGTGCTTTTTTGCACTTGATTACGACTCGTTCGGCTGTGTTCACTTTGGCGTTGTGAAACTCAGCCAGTTTCTGGAGTACCAATCCCATGGCTTAGTATATGTAAGCCAGAGTAGTTTTGAACTTGCTTGCAGAGATTTATGCAAAACTGTCGTCAATTGGGTGTATTTCTTTGACTGATAGCACAATAGGCCTATCTGAAGTGGGAAAAACCGTCTTCCACCCGCCTCCACTCTGAGTATTATTTGCTTTCCATTTGGTTTTAAAACTGTCTGTCAAATATTCCAGGCAATAGCCAAGACTCTTATCTTTGAAACAAGCCCTCATTCAATACAATAGCCGTCGTAAAAAAAGGAAATCCTGCCCTGCGTATAAGGAAGTGCCAACCCACGCGTAATTATCGAACCAAGATGGCGCAGTGTTTTTACCTTGTAGCGTAGCACGCTACATTCCGTTTAGCAAAGCACAATTAATTAGGTAAGGCCCGCAGTTACATTTTTTTACTTTAGAGTATTTTTGAGACAGTTTTTGTGTAGTTATGTCGAGATTTTTGAGGCGTTTATCCGTGCACCAAGTGCTAGACAAACTGGATAAGCCAGAAGATGTTTTTGCCGAGGGAGACTCATCCTGTCTCAGTGACGCTGAATCCACTGATGACCGAGATGATGTTGCTGACATGTAAGTTGTTTTATCATACTAACAGTGTTATGCTATAAAAGCATTGAATTTCGCCATGGAAGGTAACGTCGTTAGGGCTGGTGGTATTACAGATTTTCTCGATATACCAGTGTGAATTCACGCAATGCCATGCGCGTTCGTAATTACATTGTCAACTGTATTTTATTGTTTTTCATACAATTAATATTACAAATTGCACATTCCAACGGTATGATAAATAATTTATGAAGTAAACTTAGGGTGTATTGTCTGTGTTGACAAACTCGCACGTGTTACGTGGCGTTGCCAACAACACAGATGTTTGTGGAAACAGTAAGTTTGGTGTAAGCATCGAAGGAAATGTGCAATTTAGCTGCAATGCGTGAATCCCTGTGTTTCTTCTGTGAAGCTAACTAACCTTATATACTTATGCATAAAATCGGCCCCTCTCAGCTAAATTAATATAGATAGTATTACCTTTACAGTGGCAAGTTAGCAAGCAAAATTACAGGTAACAAGCAGCTAGCTATCTATTTGTGTCTGAGATGAGCTACTAAATCGATTTTTTTGAGTGTGAAATGGCTTCTGGAAGTGTTTAGTAAAGTCATTGTTCCACATGAGTAAATTGTTCTGTATGCAGTACAGAAGGCTGTGCAGGTAAACAAAATGGCAATTTATGCATGGTATGAGGGAGAGAACATGATAACATGAGGGAGTACTTGTTTATTATTATTATTGTTGATTGTTGTTGTATAAGGGGGACTAATGGGTATATCAACATGGTGGACAATTCCATGGACAGGGTTAGTGGGGTTTGTAATGATGCAGATTGCTCTCCTGAGGGAATGTGTAGTCTAAATGGCTTCTGTATGAATGGTTAAATAATCTCTCCTCACCCTCCACCCCCATGTTTTGATCCTTTGCCTTTTTTTTGTTTTTAGTTCTTTTTTTTTTAGCTTTTTGGACCCTGCCATTTTGTACTTTCTTTGTGTAAATACGGTAACTTCAGCAATTAGAGGGCAAGGATCTTTTTATTTGTTACAGCAGGGGTGTTTTTATTTTTTATCTAGGAAACTGGTGGATTTTTTTATCCACTGCACTTTTAGTAGTACACCTTAGTGCACTTGTATATAGTTGATATATGTTTGTCATGTATAAAGTTTTGCCTTCTAAAACCCAACCCCAACGTCCCTGTCATAGGAGGTGGCAACAGAATAAAGGACAGGACTGGCAAGCAGTAATGTGTAGGGAAGTTTCATACTATTCCCATTATTCATTTGAAAACCTGTTTGCACATTCCTGGACTCATTTCTGGCTAATGGGGCTCTGGTGCAATACACAAGATTCACTGTGCTGCTACATGGGTTTTGACAGCTTTTTGTAACATTGGGTAAGTTGTGTAATATGAAGAGCACCAAGAACACGTCTAAAAATGAACTTTTATTGCCAATATTGACAAATTATCTCATTTTATTGTAAAAACCTAAAAAATAAATCATATTGAGACCTTTCTGGAACATTGCCATTTTTGGCACATTTGGCACCATTTGGCACCATTTGGATAACGAAAAAGGTTCACCTGAAAAAAAACCTGTAAAATTTGAATGGTTTGAGATATTGACACCAGATTGTTACCAGAGGTAGGCAGCATATTGATGAATCAGATAGAGGAGTCATTTCCTCCATAGCATTTGTAGCTCCCCAGGTAAAAAATTTTAAACTTGAATGTAGGTACCCGTTTTTTAGTTTTTTTATATTTTCTGTACATAAATTGTTGTAGTTAAGTATCAAAAACTGGATTTCTATGAGTTCTCACTGCTTAGTCGTAATACTGCAGGTGTCTGCTTTAATAAAAGCCATGAACCATATTTGTACCATTTATAGTTTTTGAGATAACCACCTTTGTTTGTCACTAGTGAAAACAGGCAAAAATTGGCCTATTTTGCCCTCGGTAGGAAGAGGTTAATCAATATCTCACAAGAAAAACAAAACAAAACCATAATTGCGTCTTTAGATGCCGAAAAAGCATTCGATAAAGTAAACTGGACCTTTCTATTTAGCACCCTGCGCAAGTTTGGTTTTGGAGAGTCGTTTATCCATTGGATAAGAACACTGTACACATCACCTAGGGCCACAATAATCACAAACGGGGTCACCTCACCAAGCCTCACACTTCATCAGGGAACCAGACAAGGATGCCCACTCTCACCATCACTATTTGCCATTTTTATTGAACCACTCGCAGCAGCAGTACGACAAAACAATAAAATCAAAGGAATTCAGGACGCCAATTCAGAACATAAAATGAGTCTTTATGCAGACGATTTATTATTGTACTTTCAGAACTCTTCCGTGTCACTACGAGAAACTTTCAATATCATTAACAACTTCTCCACAATCTCACACTACACAATAAACTGGAATAAATCAATCATACTACCATTGTCTGAAGACGCCTGGGATTCTGCAACCCAAGATTTTCCCCTCCCACTTCACATTGGCAATATAAAATATTTAGGTATTAATATCTCTTCCAGGCTGTCAGAGCTCTTCAACCTCAATTATACCCCTTTGCTAAAAAAAATAGAAGATGACCTCAAACGCTGGACCAAGCTCCCACTCACTCTCCTTGGACGAATCGCTACAGTTAAAATGAAAACCCTACCTCAGATTAATTATTTGTTTTCAATGCTCCCAACCACCCCCACCGACAAATGGTTCAAAACACTTGATTCCTTAACAACTCAATTTTACTGGAAAAACAAAAAACCAAGAGTTTCACTTACAACATTACAAAATGGAAAATTACAAGGCGGCCTAGAAGTACCAAACTTTGTCCACTACTTTTTGTCAAATCAACTCCAATATTTATTCAAATCGACCCAAAACCACAACTTCAATAACCCATGGCTAGAATTGGAACAAAATCAATGTAAAACCACCTTAATAGCAGACCTTCCATTCCTACCACAATCAATCAAGAAACTGAATTACTGTAAGAATATCACAATATCTTCAACTCTGACAGCCTGGTGGAAAACTAACAAAATCACTAAATCATTGCTAGCACCATGTAGATACACCCCAATTTGGCACAACCCAGACTTCCAACTGCACCACACCCCTGTTTACTTTCCAGCATTGGTTATTTATTCCAAAATAACCAATTTATATAATTCAATACACTAATCCAGAAGTATGGGGTTGGGAGAGATCAGTTCCTCCACTACCAACAATTAAAATCCAATTAAATCTAAAATTAACATAACCAACAACACACTACAACCTTCTAAGCTAAGTGACGAGATCATGAAAATCACAAATTCAAAAAAAATTATCTCAAAACTTTATAAACTTATATCCATCTCAGATACCTCCATAACACTCCCAACTACAAAATGGGAAAAAGACTTGGCTCTCTCTCTCAACCGTGATTTCTGGATACAAATTTGTAAAACATCTTCTTGATGACCACTAACACAAATTTACAACTTATACAATATAAAACTATCCACAGAACCCACATCACTCAAAGTAAAATGTTTAAAATGGGATTTGCTGACGCAGACATCTGTTCACAATGCACTCTGGGCAGCACAGATGATTATTTTCATGCCACTTGGGCCTGCCAACCAGTTCACTCCCTTTGGATAGCAGTAATTGAGAAACTCTCCACTATCTTGGATTGCAGAATCCCATTGTCCCCATCACTCTGCCTGCTGGGAGATATTACACAAGTCACCCTCCCAACTAAATACAGAAACCCATTACTTATTTCTCTAACTATCGCTAAGAAAATAATCTTTCAAAACTGGAAATCAAAAAAATCTTGTCACATCACTCACTGGATCAACCTACTTACAGAACACATTTCTATAGAAAGAATAACAGCCTCCAGAAAAAACAATATATCAGTCTTTAATGAAACCTGGAATACATTCTTAACTCATCTAAACTCATAATAGAACTCATCCAAAAACCAAACCCACGTACATGACCGTATTTATTTATTTATTTTTTCCCACATATCAATTTGCTCTACATGTACAGACATGTAGAGCAAATTGATATGTGGGAAAAAATAAATAAATAAATATGGTAAATTTTTAAAAAAAGGAGAAAACAGAACAAATAAATAGATATAATAGCATATAGAAAATATAGCAGATTTTGTTTGTGGTTGCAGTGGCTACAGATATGTAGTGTAAACAAACAGAGACCCTCTGTTTGTTTACACTACATATCTGTAGCCACTGCATTAACTTGCTTTATTTTATTTTTTATTTGTATTATTATTTTTTATTTTTTTTTGTGTTGTTGTTATACCCTTCCCTCTCAGAGGCTTTAACACGACATTGTTATGAAATATAATTACAAATAAAAATAAAGCTGACCTCCCAAGGAGGGGTGGTGGTGGCGGGAAATAAAAAAAAAAAAGAATTATTTTTGAATTAATTGTGTAATGTTCTGCAGATTTGTTGTCATTTTTAATTAGACTCTTAGTTCTCTTTCGCGCATGTAAATTGGGGCAAATGACATTATCTAATTTTTTTCAAAATATGTTGATATGTTTTCAACTAATAGTTTCTGTTGAATTTTACATGTTCGAAATAAAGACATCAATCAAAAATCACAAAAATCTAAATCTTTAAAATCCTTTCAGCAGGGTTTTAATAAGATGAGAGTATGGAAACCTGGTCACTGTAATTTAAAAAATCACACCCAGGTGGTGAAGTAAGCGGTGCAGGTTTTGAGCAATCATATCAAAAAATGCAATAGAAAATGTGTGTGTTGTTTACATGTACAAAAACAATGGCCTCTGGTTTGGTGATATTTTTACATTATGCTTCTTATTAATTAGTATACTTACAGACATTGCATTTAACAAACATGTAAAAGAGAGATAGAGATAGAGATAAAAGGACAGCAATTGGTATTTCAGAAGAAACAGGAAATATGACAGTTAGTACTCTGATAACAAACAGGAAAGATTACAGTTATTACTTGAACAATAACAATGGAATTCCAAACTCAACAAGAGGGTGCATGGATTGTTGGGCCATTCCATAACTGACTGGGTCCAGCAGAACACTGGTGGTAGATTTTGTATTGATTTTGCTTCGGGGGGTTGCTACGGCGACTCACCTTGCTAACAGATGGAATGTTCAAAACTCCACTCTAGCGGCAGTTGGTAATTTCAATTTCGAACCCATTTTCTAACTTGTGACGACGACTACAGTTTTTAAGGTACACAGACATAATATGTATCAAATGTTCATGTGGTTCCCAGAATTCCTACGGTGTAAATATCTAAGCTGTGACATTTTTAGTTTGTAAAATATTCAGTGTTGTTTGAAAACCATGCTCCCCATTCACACAAATGGTGGAATGTTCAAAACTCCACTCTAGCAGCAGCTGGTAATTTCAATTTCAAACCCATTTTCTAACTTGTGACGACGACTACAGTTTTTAAGGTACACAGACATAATATGTATCAAAATGTTCATGTGGTTCCCAGAATTCCTACGGTGTAAATATCTAAGCTGTGACATTTTTAGTTTGTAAAATATTCAGTGTTGTTTGAAAACCATGCTCCCCATTCACACAAATGGTGGAATGTTCAAAACTCCACTCTAGCAGCAGCTGGTAATTTCAATTTCAAACCCATTTTCTAACTTGTGACGACGACTACAGTTTTTAAGGTACACAGACATAATATGTATCAAAATGTTCATGTGGTTCCCAGAATTCCTACGGTGTAAATATCTAAGCTGTGACATTTTTAGTTTGTAAAATATTCAGTGTTGTTTGAAAACCATGCTCCCCATTCACACAAATGGTGGAATGTTCAAAACTCCACTCTAGCAGCAGCTGGTAATTTCAATTTCAAACCCATTTTCTAACTTGTGACGACGACTACAGTTTTTAAGGTACACAGACATAATATGTATCAAAATGTTCATGTGGTTCCCAGAATTCCAACGGTGTGAATATCTAAGCTGTGACATGTATATTTTTTGAGATATAGCTGTCTGAAGCTGGGCATGCTTTTCTCAAGCTACTATTGTATTACCGGGCATGTGACGCCTAGGCAACTCCTGATTGGTTTAAATCTCATGCTACGAACGGACGGACGGACGGACGGACACACGTCACGTCAAAACCATTCTATTTACTTACATGCTGTAGCCCTAGATGAAGTGAGCTGTATTGTAATGACATCTGAAGCACATTTTCAGAACTAATGTCCATCTATTGCAGTGCGATAGTTTCCATTGAATGGCAATTCACGCATTAGGTGTAAATGACAATTTGCGCATTAGGCTTGACATAGGTGTTATCAGCAAAGTTTATAATGGATAGCCATTGTCCCGTAACAGAAGATTGTCCCCCCAGAAGATTACAGGAATTATTGGCAAATATAGGCTAAATCATAGCTTGATCCAGGATAATTGTGAATAGTCTATACCTTACACATACCATCGCACATCGCCTGGATGTTGATGAAGTGAGCTGAAAGCAATTTAATGCGGTATTTCCCTTCGCTGAGGGACAGGTATGTGGTCTTTGACCTAAGGGCTGTAACGTTCCCACTCCCGTCCTATTGTTTCTCCGTGTTTTCCCTTTCCCCCTGTCTCGTGTTTGTCTCTCCGTTGTCCGTTTTCCCCCTTGCTGCAGGTTGGGCGTGTTTTCCCGTTTGTGTCACTCTGTTTCACTGCATTTATCTCAGCCTATCCCATTTCCCCCGTTTCGCATGCATTCCACACTCTCCGCTCTGTTAATCACTCTTGCATACATTTGCACGCGGCACCTAATTGATACCAATTAAATGTTTGCATTTAATCACCCGGTGTTTTCTGTCCTGTGCCAGTTCGTTAATGCTCTTTGTCTGAAACCTCTGGTCCTGTCTGGTTCCTTGTCTAGTTACTGCCTTAAAGTCTTGTTCTGTGCCGGCATTTACTCGCCTTGCATTTCTGCCTAGTCTAAATCCGCTCAGTCTGGAACAGCATTACCCGCTGTTCATTGTTTCGTCTTGCTATACTAACTCTGTCTGCTTCAGTCTGCCAGCCTGCAGTCGTCTGTAATCCCTGCCTGTGTTGCGGTTTCCCTGCCTCCCACCTGACGTGTGTGCATGCAGCCTGGGCTCCTGTTCATCCACTCTGCGGCGGTGCCCGCTTACTGCCAGTGTTGCGGTACTGATGTGCTGTCGCTCCTGCCTCTGCTGCCGCCCTGCTGTTGCTGTGCTGCTACTGCCGCTGCCCTACTGCCATGCCTGCATCCTGCCCGGATCCCGCTCCACTGTCCTGCTCTAACCGCTCCCCCTCCCACTCATCCCCTGCTCCACCAAACCGGTTGTCCGTCTCCATAACCTTCCCTGGCTTCTCCTGCTCCCACTGCTCCCCGCATCATCATACCTGGACTGTCTGTCATTCATGTTCTCCCTATGCTTCAGGAGTTTGGTCGAAGCATAACTTATTAGAGCTACGCGCTCCGATGTCTGTCTTGCTCATCCAGTTCCGGCTTGGAACACTAACCACCTTTTGCCTTTCTCCCCATGCTCAGGACTACCCTGATCATAAATAAATATTGAGTTTTGGCATTCCTGTCTACGAGTCGTGCATTTGGGTCAAGTCCACTTCCGGGGTCGTAACAGAACGAACTGGCCAAGAATGGACCCAGCCGACTTGGAGCAGATCCGTCACGCCTTCGCCTGCCAGACCGCTGTCAGCGATCAACTGAGCCACCGCATGGATGACGTCTTGGAGACTCTGAAGAACCTTTCGGATCAAATGAGTCAGATGAGCCTGTTGGATATCTAATATTTAGATATATATAAGTCAAGCACCCCCCCCCCCCCCCCCCCCCCCTGCTCTCTATCTCTGTCTCTCTCTTACACATTAACCCCCACCAACATCAAAGATAAGCCAGTCTTTGAAATGACCCCCCCCCCCTCCCCCACACCTTAACCCAATCAGGGCATGGATCCCCTCCCTGTCAAGGTACTTTATGAGTGTACCGCAGAAAAAGAATTTAGTCAATTGTGGAGTTTGTTTGGAGAAGTCATTCTTTTTGGTTCCTCGTGCGTTTCCTTTTGTTCCTGTTCAGCTAGAGGGTAAATAATTTGGCAATTTTTGGCTTATCTCTCTTATACTGGTATATCCAAATTAATGTCTGGTTTAATGTCTTCCATCTTGTAAATTATAAGTAGTCAGCCTGCATTCCTTCGTGAATGTATGATTCCCAGTCATTATTCTAATTGAATGTTTTCATTTAATAAAATTACTTAATCTCAAGACCTGATTTAGACTTTGTTTTGGCTTGTTGGTTGATCCACCAGGTTACTGTTCGACTTACCTATCAAAGAATTCGGCGATTTAATTGATGATTGTCATTTTTAATAATAATAATTAAATTAAATCACGTAAAGCTTATTTTGAATGTAGGTTAAGTGAGGGGTTCTAGCACGCAATATCGCTTGTGTTCAGTATTCAGAGTGCTGAACGTTTTAACAAGGGCATTGACTGTTGGAACCGCTGGATTTAGAAAATACACATTTTACCTAATCCTCACTTACCCGACATAATTGGAGGTCCCACCAAGATAGGTTGTCCTATAGCATACTAAATTTTACTATTGAGTAAACTGCGGTAAACTCTGAGACAAGTTCAAATCTTTTTCTAATCGACTGGTCTTAGATTGATTGATTTTATTTTGAAAAAAAAAAATATATATATATATTATTATGGCATAACAGACAAAGAGAGAGATGCCTCATTTACCCTCCACTGCTGGCCTACCAGCATTCCCTGGCCAGTCAAGGTTGGATCAGCAGTGGTATCTCATGATATCAGAACGGCAATATTTGATAGCCCAGTGCCCAAAATTTGGAGAACAGCTCAAGGCAATGGATCAGCTTAAGGAGGAGGCGCTTTACAACCTGCGGACTGAGTATTTGGACTATCTGATTTGTCCAGATAGTGATGAAACCAAGCGCAGGATTGTGTCGTACCTAGAGAAAAGACAACATTTTCTCTACCTCCGGCGGTCAAAGCAGGCATGGGAGGAGGTAAACCAAATGTGGAAACTGGCTTGGGAAAAGCACCACTCTAAGTCAGGAGTTACTGCCAAACCAGTTTCTTCTGTGGCAGTCCAGCCTGCGCTGGAAGGAGCAGTGCATGGCGTCATTCCAGCCATAACCCAGGCACCACCCCCCACCGAGGACAATACAGCACTCTCCATTGACTCATCCCCACCCCCTTCAGGCTTGGACAATTCTGTGGATTTTGTCACCTCCACAGACAATGTAGCTGCCCCCCTGGTGAGCCCCCCTTCCCTGGAGGAATTTGGGGGAAACAGCTCTGTGTCTTGTATCACACCAGCCACCACAGAGGATGTGACCCCACAGGATGTGGAATCCGCTGCTGCAGTCCTCTCAGCTGAGCCAGGTGAGGAGACGTCGAACCCCTGGAGGCAGAACCTGCTACTGCAGACACAGCAGCCCAGCCTGGTGAGGAGACCGTCAAACCCCTGGAGGCAGAACCTGCTACTGCAGACACAGCAGCCCAGCCTGGTGAGGAGACCGTCAAACCCCTGGAGGCAGAACCTGCTACTGCAGACACAGCAGCCCAGCCTGGTGAGGAGACCGTCGAACCCCTGGAGGCAGAACCTGCTACTGCAAACACAGCAGCCCAGTCTGGTGAGGAGACCGTCAAACCCCTGGAGGCAGAACCTGCTACTGCAAACACAGCAGTCCAGCCTGGTGAGGAGACCGTCAAACCCCTGGAGGCAGAACCTGCTACTGCAGACAGCAGCCCAGCCTGGTGAGGAGACCGTCAAACCCCTGGAGGCAGAACCTGCTACTGCAGACACTGCAGCCCAGCCTGGTGAGGAGACCGTCAAACCCCTGGGGGCAGAACCTGCTACTGCAGACGCAGCAGCCCAGCCTGGTGAGGAGACCGTTGAACCGCAGGACGCGGGACCGGCTTCTACAGGCCCATCAGCCCTGCCAGATGGAGAGGTCTACGCACCCCAACAGGTGGAGTCAGCCCCCACAGACCAGTCCACCCAGGCCGAGGACCCCACACCACCCCTTGTGGACTTTTCTTCCCCTCCTGCTGCTTCCCCTCCTGCTGAATCCGGGGAACCTCTGCCTGCTGCACAGACAGAAGGGGTGTGCTCTGTGGACTCTCCCACTTCCACAGTTCCTGTGATGGAGGAGATAGGGGGACTTCTGCGAAAGTCTCGCTCCCCTATCAGAGCTGTAAACAGACCCCAGGAGAAATGGAGCAGGAAGCCAACCCCCGGCCGTTTTACGACTCCTCTGGCCCTCAAAGTCTCCGCCAGAGTGTTGTCTTGCACTCCAAAGCAAGATGAAAGCAGCCAATTTAGAACAACAGTTTCCCCCACCCTTGTCTCTCCACCCCCGAGCCACACCTGCAAACTTCGCACACACACGTCATCCAGGGAGAGTGCAAGAGCCCCTTTCCGACGTCAGAAGTGTTCGGAGAGCAGTGATGGACTGGATGCCTACGAGCGACGATCAGCCCAGCTGCCCAGAGAGGGAACTCAAGCCAAAACAGACATAGACCCCTGGACAGAGATGAGACGGGCGTAGTTAAGGGGCATCCACATGCGGAAGAAGCAAGATGACAGGATGCCTCCTGTTATCCCGGTTTGCTGAACGCTGTGGCCCTCCGCAGCCAAAGGACTGCCAGTAACCACACTGGGGTTCTAGGAGGTAAAACTGGCACTCTGCATGCCCCTGCCCCCCCCCCCCCCCACCACCACCCCCCCCACATCCCTACCACCACCTTTTAACATAACACAATGCCCATGTTTTTAAGTCCCTTTTCTAAAGTGTAGGTGCCCCTCCAATGCTGTTCCTGGACACTTGTGGACAAGTCTGCCCTATTCAGGTGATTATTTGGACTGGCAATCTTGTGGATGGTAAATCCTGTCCGTAAGGTTCCCCTGAATGGACTAAGTGCTTATAACATGCAGTGTTCCCCTCTTCACATGTTGCTGTGAGTGATAAGGCCTAAACCCTAAAGTCCCACAGTCTTCTCCTGCCACTCCCCGAAGGACCCCCAGAGGCACAAGTGCAACCGGACCCATACCCTGCCGCGGGAAGCTAGCCTAAGCGACTGCCGTCGGCAGTCCACCCAACTGGACCCGAGCTCAAGGAGCCAAAACGGATTCCGACAGGGAAAGAGGTGCTTCCCCGCCCGTCAGTAGAGAGGTCTTGACCGCACTTTTCCGCCTGTGGATCGTCCAGCTGCCTGTCACAGGAGACAGAGCCCCCCGCACGCTGTGCAGAATTGGTAGAGACACTGTGGAATTAGGCTGCCTTTCACTCACACAGTTACAACATTAAGGGGAATAAGCACTGCATGTTAACCAAGCAAGTCCAGGGAACTTCTTCCCTTGCTAGTCCAGATACCCTGACACTGGAGAAGGAAGAGACTGAACCAAGGTGCCATGACAGCAGTGACAAAAAAATAAAAATGTCTGCACCACACCGGATCATCACAATGGGACTATTAAACTGGACATGGACTAATTGTTTTAAAGATGGTTAGTGAACCATTAGGACACTTGTTTTCATGCAGCTATCATTGTACAATGATATATATAATGTCCAAAAGTGTGGTTGTTATGATGATGGAACGATAGGCTCTTAGCAGCTGCATGCACCTATTGTTCCAAGAGAGGGAATGACGGGATGTTGCCTAATGTCTTTTGCTCTTTCTCTCTCTCTCTCTCTGTCTCTCTCTCTCGGCCTCTCTCTGTCTCCTCCCCCCCCCCCATCCCTACCACCACCTTTTAACCTAATACCATGCCCATGTTGTGTTTAAGTCCCTTTTATAGAGTGTAGGTGCCCCGCCAAATACTGTTCCTGGACACTTCTGGACAAGTCTGCCCTATTCATGTGATTATTTAGACTGGCAATCCCGTGGATGGTAAACCCTGTCCGTAAGGTTCCCCTGCATGGACTGACAGCGGTCATAACATGCAGTGCTATCATTAATTGTTCCGGTCTTCACATGTTGCTATGAGTGATAATGCCTAAGCCCTCAACTCCCACAGTCTTCTCCTGCCATTCCCTAAAGGACACCCACAGACACAAGTGCAAACAAGTGCAACCAGTCCCACACCCTGCCGCGGGAAGCTAGCCTAAGCAACTGCCGTCAGCAGTCCACCCAATTGGATCCAGGCTAAAGGAGCCAAAATGGATTCCGACAGGGAAAGAGGCGCTTCCCCGCCCGTCAAAAGAGAAGGCCTGACTGCACTTTGCCACCTGTGGATCGTCCAGCTTCCTGTCACAGGAGACAGAGCCCCCGCACGCCGTGCAGAACTGGTAGAGACACTGTGGAGTAGGTTGCATTTCACTCACGCAATTGCAACATTAATGGAAAAAGCACTGCATGTACTGCATCTTGTCCCTTGCCAGTCTAGATATCCAGACACTGGAGAAGGAAGAGACTGAACCAGGGTGTCATAACCGCAGCGACACAAAAAGAGTGTCTAATAGAGATATCTCTCCGCACCACACTGGATCATCGTGGGACATACGTCAGTGTGTCCATATATCTGCTGGCCAGCAGATCACAAAGGGACTATTAAACTGGGCATGGACTAAATGTTTTAAAAATGGTTGGTGAACCATTTGGACAGTTGTTTTTGTTGTTAGCAGGTAACTGCATCTTCAATGTTCAAATGTGTAATGTGATTCCTATTTGGTGATGTAAGAATAGGTTTTTAGCAGGTGCATGCACCTATTCTTACAAGAGAGGGATGTAGGATATCTAATATTTAGATATATATAAGTCAAGCACCCTCCCCCGCTCTCTATCTCTGTCACTCTCTGTCTCTCTCTTACACATTAACCCCCACCAACATCAAAGATAAGCCAGTCTTTGTCATAAATTACCCCCCCTCCCCCACACCTTAACCCAATCAGGGCATGGATCCCCTCCCTGTCAAGGTACTTTATGAGTGTACCGCAGAAAAAGAATTTAGTCAATTGTGGAGTTTGTTTGGAGAAGTCATTCTTTTTGGTTCCTCGTGCGTTTCCTTTTGTTCCTGTTCAGCTGGAGGGTAAATAATTTGGAAATTTTTGGCTTATCTCTCTTATACTGGTATATCCAAATTAATGTCTAGTTTAACCCTATTTACTTTGGCCCATTTGGCCCAATTTTCGCCTAGTTTTTACTAGTGTCAATTAAGTGCCAATATCTCAAAAACTATTCACTGCACATCCATGGTTGAAAGTTTCAATGAAAGAAGAGGCTTGTACCATTCAGAAATTTGCATCAGAATAAATTTATGTAAAAATGGTCACATACAGTTTATACATAATACACATAAAAAAACAAAAAAAAAGTACAAAACGCCTTGTGTTTTTACAGTTTAGCACTGACTATTTCAACTTCAAAGTACTGGAGCAAGCCAGAATTCCTTACACTAGTGCACTGATATGTTGTCCACAAGTGTATAGAATTTGGTAAAGATATCTACAGGCTTTCCTTATCCATTGGTAATTTTTCCAAAACTGTGCCCAGTGTCCCAATATTTATCCAAACCTCTCCAAATATAAAACATGTGCATATCTTTCTGTCCAGGCATGTCAATCATCAGAAAACTTTATCTTTCTATTGAAACAGTTTTTGTAATACAAAATGTAAAGAAAATAAACCTACACATGTTTTGTATATATGTGTATGAGAGTATGCTCTTACAAATTGTGCCGAAATTGTGCCCAAATACCTCTCCGAACAGGATTACTTGCCCTAATGTTATCCAACCAATCTGCTTTACATTTAAAATGGCACTGTAATTCAAAATTAGATTTACCAGAGCCCCATAAGCCAGCAGAATAACAGGTTTATCTATAACAAGCCTTCAACTTGACTTTTTACAGCAAAAGTAATGAATTATACATCACTATTTGGCAAACCTGTCTGTTACCACCTCCTACGACAGAGGTGTCAGGTGGGGGAGGGGTGTCTTCACTGTCCTCCCTGAAAAAGACAGATTCAAGTACATTACTAAGTAGAATCACTAAAAAATGAGAACACAAATTATCTCAAAAAAACATATGGCAAGTATTAGAATTAAGTGGAGAAAAAAATTTTATTTTATAAAAAAATTTATATATATATATATATATATATATATATATATACACACACATATATATATAATATATATATACGTATATACATTAAAAAATCTTACATCCACAGTACGTCTGATATTAGCTCCAACATAATTAGCAATCGTAGCTAACTAGGATTTATGAATTAGTTTGTCAGCTTGCACGAACAAAATTACATTATTATAATACTGTAATGTCTTGACTGAACCGTGAAATAAAGTACTGAGAATGGATGTCGTTTCATGCGTAAATTCAACAACTAGCCCTTGTGTTGGTTTCTGCACAAAGAAACAGGGAATGAACGCTAGAAAACAAACAAACAAACAGTAGGCGCTCCTTACCAGCCTGTGAAACCATAGCTAACTAGCGAACTCCTGCAAGAATCCATTTATCACCAAACTAAATATACTCTAATTAATAGCGCTCCATACTGTTGATGATTATGATGATGATGATGATAATAACAATAATAATAATAATAATTTGTATTATATATTTTTAAAAACACTTACAAGTCATTGCTCTGCCAGAACACAGACTTCTTCACCTCTGGGAAACTTCGGTGGAACACCTCCAAAACCTGAGCAACCGTGAAATAAGCGCTCTTCTTTCCACCGTTGATTGCCACGTTCGCGTATAAATGATAAAATAATCGTAAACTTTGAAGCAGCAAAGACATCACCAGCGCAATTGCACCATACAACAAACCTCCGTAAATATCATCTGGATATACTAAAAACAGCAATCCAGGCCGTCCCTTCCAGATACTCAGTAAAAATGGCCACAGGCGTCATCTGATGCTGTCGACAGTCAGGAGCGCACAGCCGATTGCGCAATGGGCTGTCGTTACGCGTGGATACAGCGCCGTTCCCAGTCGCTGGAATATGACATCTTTTACTTCATTTAAAGGGGTAGGAAACCCAGTCGAAGATAATCCACGTGTTTTACGTTAGATCATTCCTGAAGCAGTCTAGTAATGGTTTTACACAACGGTGGTAACGTAGTACAAAGGTCAATGCGATGGGTACGCACCATGGAAATCGAGAGTTTGCTGGAGAATGGATTAATGGATTACGAAAAAGCGTTCAGGATTCTTCAGAAAACAGTTATAACTACATAACCAGGTAAAATATTTGGTTGATTAAACATGTTTACGAAGAGCTTTTGTAGAAAATAAAATATATTTATACAAAACCGGAAGCATATCGGTTGTATGCATAGTGAAGTGAGCACAGGGAAAAAACACATGTTTATTTATACAAATGTTCAATAACATACAATTGTTCCTAAATCGGATCTTGATTTTTTAGCGTGTTGAAATGGTACCAAGAGCTTTTGTGATATGCATTTTATTGCCTGTGACTGCGGCGAGGTGTAAACAGTGGGTTGGGCTATTAGCACCCTGCTGCTTTATGGCTCTGTAGTGTAACCTGAGAGCTGATAAGCATATAAAGGAATGTGTTTGCAGGCTGTGACTGTTTTTAACAATTTTGCGTCGAAAGTTCCGTGTTTTATTAACGTTATAATTTAGAATTTAAGAGAAATATGAACACTATAAAAAATAGGGACGGATACGTCCCACCACCAGGGGGCCAAAGCCTATAGAGTTAATGTCTTCCATCTTGTAAATTATAAGTAGTCAGCCTACATTCCTTCGTGAATGTATGATTCCCAGTCATTATTCTAATTGAATGTTTTCATTTAATAAAATTACTTAATCTCAAGACCTGATTTAGACTTTGTTTTGGCTTGTTGGTTGATCCACCAGGTTACTGTTCGACTTACCTATCAAAGAATTCGGCGATTTAATTGATGATTGTCATTTTTAATAATAATTATTAAATTAAATCACGTAAAGCTTATTTTGAATGTAGGTTAAGTGAGGGGTTCTAGCACGCAATATCGCTTGTGTTCAGTGTTCAGAGTGCTGAACGTTTTAACAAGGGCATTGACTGTTGGACCCGCTGGATTCAGAAAATACACATTTTACCTAATCCTCACTTACCCGACAAGCCACCATTCCCCTCCAGCTAGTGCTGTCCGGTAACCACCACGAAACCATCCAGTTTTACCTAATCCATTCCAAGCAATCTCCATTGGTCCTCGGTCAAACCTGGTTACGCCTCCATAATCCCCACATCAACTGGCGTTCCGGCCAAGTTCAGGACTGGA
Source organism: Synaphobranchus kaupii (assembly GCA_029718625.1). Taxonomy (NCBI): domain Eukaryota; kingdom Metazoa; phylum Chordata; class Actinopteri; order Anguilliformes; family Synaphobranchidae; genus Synaphobranchus; species Synaphobranchus kaupii. The sequence goes on from CM056386.1 coordinate 14,068,009, forward strand.
GCGCCCACTGTCCAGCTAACTGTCTGCGGTCAGCCCTGCCCCTCCGGGGGTTAAGAACCTTTCCGAACCTGATTTAACCTGTGTTCCTAACCGCTATCATGATCTGTCTCAGGTTTTTAGCAAATCACATGCTGTATCCTTGCCCCCTCACAGACGTAGGGACTGCTGTATCGAGTTGCTGGCAGGAGCCAAACTACCCTCCGGTTGCCTCTACAGTCTGTCGGGGCCTGAAAACGCTGCAATGGAAACCTACATCCACGACTCATTGGCTTCAGGTATCATCCGACTTTCCTCATCCCCGGTGGGGGCGGGGTTCTTTTTCGTGGCAAAGAAGGACGGGTCGCTCCGACCCTGTATCGATTACCGAGGCTTAAATGAAGTCACAGTACGCAATAAATATCCTCTCCCGTTAATCAATTCTGCTTTCGAACCCCTACATGACTCCACCATCTTCACCAAGCTCGACCTCCGCAACGCGTACCACCTGGTCCGGATCCGCGAGGGGGACGAGTGGAAGACGGCGTTCAACACCCCTCTTGGCCACTTTGAGTATTTGGTGGTCCCGTTCGGGTTGACTAACGCCCCAGCCGTATTCCAGTCAATGGTGAACGATGTCCTGCGAGATCTTCTAGGACGGTCTGTATTCGTTTATATTGATGACATACTAATTTTCTCAAAAACCCCACAGGAACACGTCATTCATGTTCGCCAGGTTCTCCAAAGGCTTTTGGAGAATCAACTATTCGTCAAAGCTGAAAAATGCTCCTTTCATGCCTCATCTGTACCCTTCCTGGACTTCATTATAGAGGAGGGGAGAATCTGGGCGGATCCAGCGAAGATCCAGGCAGTGACAGAATGGCCCCAACCGGCCACACGTAAGCACCTCCAACAATTTCTTGGCTTCGCTAATTTCTACCGCAGATTCATCCATACTAGAGTGTGACAGCTGCCCCCCTCACAAAACTAACCTCCACCTTAATCCCCTTCCTTTGGAATTCCGAGGCCCAACAGGCATTCGATCGCCTAAGAGCCCGGTTTTCCACGGCCCCCATCCTCTGTCATCCTGGCCCGGATCGCCAGTTTGTCGTGGAGGTGGACGCCTCCGACACTGGCGTAGGGGCCATTCTGTCTCAGCGATCCATCCAGGACAACAAACTCCACCCTTGCGCCTACTTCTCCCTGAGACTCACCCCCGCTGAACGAAACTACGACGTCGGGGATCGGGAGCTACTTGCTATCAAGCTCGCCCTGGAGGAATGGCGTCATTAGCTGGAGTGGGCAGGTAAACCCTTTGTTGTCCTGACTGACCATCACAACCTGCTTTACATTAAGTCTGCTAAAAGACTTAACTCCCGTCAGGCCCGGTGGTCATTATTCTTTAACCGATTTAATTTCACTGTAACCTTCCGTCCTGGGTCCTGCAATGTCAAACCTGATGCTCTGTCACTAGTTTTTTCCCCCCTTGCCAGACCTGCTGATCCCGAGCCCATACTACCGACTTCCTGCGTTGTGGCTGCGGTCTCCTGGAAAATCGAGGAGGTCGTGAAAGGCCGCCCAGGCCACCCACCCGGATCCCCGCAGTAACCCTAATTCTGCCTTATTTGTCCCCAATTCCGCCCGCTCTCAGGTCCTTCAGTGGGTCCATGCCTCCCGCCTGGCCTGTCACCCAGGGATGTGCTGTCGCTCCTGCCTCTGCTGTCGCTGCTGCCGCCCTGCTGTTGCAGGTTGTCTGTCTCCATAACCTTCCCTGGCTTCTCCTGCTCCCCGCATCATCATACCTGGACTGTCTGTCATTCATGTTCTCCCTATGCTTCAGGCTTTTGGTCGAAGCATAATTTATTAGAGCTACGCGCTCTGTTGTCTGTCTTGCTCATCCAGTTCTGGCTTGGAACACTAACCACCTTTTGCCTTTCTCCCCATGCTCAGGACTACCCTGATCATAAATAAATATTGAGTTTTGGCATTCCTGTCTACGAGTCGTGCATTTGGGTCCAGTCCACTTCCGGGGTCGTAACAAGGGCCCTTTTATTATTATGCATTTTTGATATAGCCTACACAATAGCCTAATAATGTTTCACATTGTAATCTTGATATTTTTAGTCATGCTTGTGTGCGCCCCTGTGTGTAAGACAGGAGGGTATATGCGCATTATGCACACGCCTATGTAGACGCATTTACAGTTGTAGTTGGAAGTTTACATACACTTAGGTTGAAGTAAATAAAACTCATTTTTAACCAATCCACAGATTTCATGTTAGCAAACTATAGTGTTAGCAAGTCAGTTAGGACATCTACTTTGTGCATGACACAAGTGATTTTTCCAACAATTGTTTACAGACAGATTATTTCACTTTTAAATTACTATATCACAATTCCAGTGGGTCAGAAGTTTACATACACTAAGTTGACTGTGCCTTTAAACAGCTTGGAAAATTCCAGAAAATGATGTCATGGCTTTAGAAACTTCTGATAGGCTAATTGACATTATTTGAGCCAATTGGAGGTGTACCTGTGGATGTATTTTAAGGCCTACCTTCAAACTCAGTGACTCTTTGCTTGACATCATGGGAAAATCTAAAGAAATCAGCCAAGACCTCAGAAAGAAAATTGTGGACCTCCACAAGTCTGGTTCATCCTTGGGAGCAATTTCCAAACGCCTGAAGGTACCACGTACAAACAATAGTATGTAAGTATAAACACCATGGGACCACACAGCCGTCATACCGCTCAGGAAGGAGATGCGTTCTGTCTCCTAGAGATGAACGTGCTTTGGTGTGAAAAGTGCAAATCAATCCCAGAACAACAACAAAGGACCTTGTGAAGATGCTAGAGGGAACAGGTACAAAAGTATCTCCTGTATATCCACAGTAAAACAAGTCCTATATTGACATAATCTGAAAGGCTGCTCAGCAAGGAAGAAGCCACTACTCCAAAACCGCCATAAAAATGCCAGACTACAATTTGCAACCGCACATGGGGACAAAGATCTTACTTTTTGGAGAAATGTCCTCTGGGTTAATGAAACAAAAATTGAACTGTTTGGCCATAATGACCATCGTTATGTTTGGAGGAAAAAGGGTGAGGCTTGCAAGCCGAAAAACACCATCCCAACCATGAAGCACGGGGTTGGCAGCATCATGTTGTGGGGGTGCTTTGGGGACCGGTGCACTTCATATATGCAATATAAAAAATGCATAATAATAAAAGGGTCCATAGGACAAAGACCACATACCTGTCCCTCAGCGAAGGGGAATGCCGGATTAAATTTCTTTCAGCCCACTCCATCAACATCCAGGCAATGAGCGATTGTATGTGTAAGGTTACATGTATAGAGTATTCGCAATTATCCTGGATCAAGCTATGACTATTATGCCTATAGAAGTATGCCTATAATTCCTGTAATCTTCTGGGGGGACAATCTTCTGTTACGGGACAATGGCTATCCATTAAAAAGGAGCTGATAACACCTATATCAACCCTAATGTGCAAATTGTCATTTACACCTAATGCATGAATTGTCATTCAATGGAAAACTTGTGCACTGCAATAGACGGACATTTGAGTTCTGAAAAAAATGCTTCAGATGTCATTACAATACAGGTCTGTTCATCTAGGCCTACAGCCTGTAAGTAAATAGAATGGTTTTGACTGAAAAAAGTTCAAAACCTTGTCCAGTGAATATTGCATTTATTGTTTTTCAAATAGCCTAGGCTACAGTCCCCGGGATTTGCTGTGCATAAGGTTTCTTCGATTACCTATGGCTAAAAAACTGAGATAAATTTCATCATGTTGACTGAATTTTAGCCTTATTATTCATCCTTCATATTTATTAAATTACAGTGACCAGGTTTCCATACTCTCAGCTTATTAAAACCCTGCTGATTTCACCTGTATAACTAAAAAAAACGATTTTAAAGAGAACAATTAATTCACAATTCATTTTAATGGAATTCTCTGCATGTGCGCTTTAACTTCATACAGGAGCAGGTCAGTTTCACCTGCTTTAAATTGCACTTTTCATGGTCTTCCCGGGAAAGTCCACTTGTTTTTAAAACATTAGCTGCTAGTAAAACATGTTGTTCACATTTCCATAAGCAGGACAAGGGAAAATATGCCTGGACCTCTGGGTTGCCATTTTGCCAACCTGACAGCTTTATTGTATTTAGTGTTTGTTTGTTTGTTTATGACTACTTTGTGTTGTAGTCTTTTCTTGTGAATGCTACTTGTCTTTGTGGAGGCTATTTTGTTTAATGTGCTCATGTGATACCTGGAAGTAGTTGTGTAAATATGGATACAGGACAATGGAGAGGAGATCTACATCTTACACCCGGCGCAAAGCGGCGCTAACAAGTGTCTTTGCTATCTTACACCCGGCGCTGGGTTCATTATAACGCCTAGTGTTCACGTCGTTTAACTACCATGTATTCTTGTGCCCGTTGCAAGTGAACTGGGCGTGTTGGTCTTAAGATGAGTGGCCAGGATTATTTTTGGCGTATTGCTATCTTGAGCCAGCAGAAAGCGCTTGCGCTAGAACCACCACAAATCTGGTCTAAAGTCATGTCGCAGTTGTTTACATGTTATTTTAACGGCGCATATAAGTGCGTCTACATAGGCGTGTGCACAACGCGCGTACCCTCCTGTCTGTTACACACAGGGGCACGCACAAGCATGACTAAAATATCAAGATTACAATGTGAAATATTATTATTGTGTAGGCTATATCAAAAAATGCATAATAATAAAAGGGTCCATAGCCTACCTTTCCCTCAGCGAAGGGGAATGGCACATTAAATTGCTTTCAGCCCACTCCATCAACATCCAGGCGATGTGCGATGGTACGGGACAATGGCTATCCATTAAAAAGTAGCTGATAACACCTATATAAGCCTAATGCGTGAATTGTCATTTACACCTAATGCATGAATTGTCATTCAATGGAAACTCACGCACGGCAATAGACGGACATTTGAGTTCTGAAAATGCGCTTCAGATGTCATTACAATTCAGCTCTGTTTATCTAGGAATACAGCCTGTAAGTAAATAGAGTGGTTTGTGACTAAAAAAAGTTCAAAACCTTGTCCAGTGAATATTGCATTTATTGTTTTTCAAGTAGCCTAGGCTACAGCGGATTCGCTGTGCATTAGGTTTTTTCGATAGCCTATGGTTAAAAAACAGATAAATGTCACCATGTTAACTAAATTGTAACCTTAGCTATTCTTCGTCCTTCATATTTTTTAAATTACAGCGACCAGATTTCCATACTGTCAGCTTATTAAAACCCAGCTGATTTCACTCGTTATTCCATAACTGAACAAAATGATTTTAAAGAGAACTAAGCGTCTAATTAGAAACTAAAACAAATTTGCAGCACGTTACACAATTAATTCACAATTAATTTTAATGCCATTCTCTGCATGTGCGCTGCATGTTCTGTTTCCCCTGCTGTAAGTCGCACATTTCACGGTCTTCCTGGGAAAGTGGATTGTTTTAAAGCATTACGCTACGAGTAAAACAGGTTGGTCACATTTCCATAAACAGGACATTATTAAACAAGGGGAAATATGTGTGAACATATGGGTTGCCAACCTGACAGCTTTATTGTATTTAGTGTCATCATTAAGGCAAAATAACAATATTTATGTTATTAATCAATATTACTATGCAGGTAGCCTAATGAACTTCTGATGAAGTTTGAACTTCGAGAACTCCATGAGAACAGCCTCATGGAATTGATGTTTGACACTTTCATTGCAGAATCAAACGTAATTCGCTGAACAAGCAGGCTAATTTGTTGTTTTCTAAGGTGAGACTGAAGCCATTGATAGCTTATTCTCAGCTGTTGCAGGTCCTTTTAACGAAATTTAACCGCACATTGTAAAATAACAGCCCTGTCGGGATTTACTGGGAACTCATAGGCTAATGGTTAATCCGAATAATATTGATCATACTCCATTTAGCCTATTCCTTGATCACACTAAACACACACAAGCATGTCTGTTTCGCCATCAAGCAATCCGCCAAGGTGGAAAAGCAGGCTTTTAAAGGGAATGGGATATGACATTTGGATTGGTTTATTGCATGTCACGCCCAAGACACACCTATAATTAATGAAGCGACTAGGTTCAAAGCATCCCTAATGCTTTTCCTGTAGGCAGCTGATTTATTAAGATATCCATACATACCCAGGGCAGTGTAGGTGTCTCTCAGGTCGTTCTTGTCAATAAATCCATCTCTGTTCTGGTCCATGATCGTGAAAGCCTGGCCACAGGAACCATGGCAGTTAGGTGGTGAGCAAATTCAACTCATGTGGAGTGCTTTATCATAGATATACGTATGCCTCATTATAGTAAAAAGAGAGCGGTAGAGAGAGGATAAAGGAGAGATAAAGAGGCAATGGGAAAGTAATAGAGTGAGAGAGCATTTATTTTTATTTTTTTCGACAGACAAGAAGTAGAGGCGGACAGATGGAAAGGCTCTCACTTCCTGAAACTCCTGGATTTGGGCCTGCTCGAACATGGAGAAGACATTGGAATTTGCCCCCTCTGCCCTCTTGGCCTTTTTGGGTGCCTGTGATGGGGGACAAACAGCACAGTCACCCCATCGTCATCATATGGTATGGGCTAGATTTGAGTGTGCACAATCTACCCCCCCTACCCAACCCACAACCTCACACAGGTCCAAGCAGTATCTTCCTCACCAAAACAGAAAGTAGTCTAATATGCAGACACCTGTGTATTTATGTAAGGAATAAACCACAACGGGCTGTCCCGTTATTTAAGCAATAACACTTAAAGAGGGTGAGGGAGTGCTGTTATACTGTATATCAGCATTGCTATGATTCGGTCATAGGTAGAAAGATCAGCCATGCTGAGTATAACAGCACAACCGCGAGTGTGATATTGCTTTTATACAATAGTTCTACTGTCCTATAAAATATCTATCAAGAAATGATTCAGACAACAATTATGATTTTGTTGTTTATTTGGCTCCGCCAACAAATATAGTTCCTTCAGAATTCCAATTTTTTAAAAATAGTTTTTTTTTTTTTCCAACTATGTATAGCCAGGGTAGTTAACATAATTAATTATGCGTTATGAGGTGAGCCTCATATGTATCATTCTAGACTACTGGTTTTGCTGCTAATATCCTTTCTCTACATTGCAGATGTGTAGCCTACTAATTTACCTAAACCTATTAGCCAGCTACTAACACAGGTCATTACTTTTACATTACTTTTGTAATTAAACAATATCAACTAACAACTGAGATAGAGTCGGCAGTGGTGCGGCAGTGTAGTATAATGGTTAAGGAACTAGCCTTGCAATCGATTCCCACGTAGGACACTGCCGTTGTACCCTTGAGCAAGGTACTTTACCTGAATTGCTTCAGTATATATCCAGCTGTATAATTGGATAATATATGTAAAAGAAATGCTAAAAAGTTGTAAGTCGCTCTGGATAAGAGCGTCTGCTAAATGCCCATAATGTAATGTAATGAGTCAGAGTTTCACCAGCAACTTCATTGCCTGGATCGTCCGGATCCCGAATCGCAGTGTCTGCGATTTAGTGTCTCACCAAAAAAGGAATAACATAAAACTGCTGGTAGCATTGCTACTAAGATACTGGGTATCGGTTTTTGTTTGTTATTGCTAAACTTAAAATTGGCTAATCGTTTTCATATAGCATATAGTGCGGTCAGGCACTCGGCGTCTCTTACAGCTATCCCTGGCTGGTCCCGGAAGACTGCCGGAAGCCATTACCTGCCCCCGCTTCGAGATCTTTCAGTCACCCTTATGATGATATTATGGCATTGTATTGTCCCACCTTTGACATATGTGTGATACAAAGTTCATTATCTAGGCGGCAGTGTAGTATAATGGTTAAGTATAATGGTTAAGGAACTGGGCTTGTAACCGAAAGGTTGCAGGTTCGATTCCCAGGTAGGACACTGCCGTTGTACCCTTGAGCAAGGTACTTAACCTGAATCGCTTCAGTATATATCCAGCTGTATAAATGGATAATATGTAAAAAAAAATGCTAAAAAGATGTGTAAGTCGCTCTGGATAAGAGCGTCTGCTAAATGCCTATAATGTAATGTAATCTACTCACCACCGCGTTTAAAACAAACTTGAATCGTATAATTAACGGAGTTTGAGAAACATAACTACACTACCCAGAATCCCCGGTCGTACATCACCGGCTCCCGCTTTTGCTAGCTAACGCAGTTGCTAGCGGCCTCTTTGCTAGCGAAAATGGTTATTACTCTGTCTGCTCTTGTAACTTATTATGGAAGTAGCTACCGGCCAAAGAAGTAGTTACCAGTCGCTCTGCTAGCGAAAATGACTATCACTTTGTCTTATTATGGAAGTGAAACTAATAAAAGTATCACCAAGGGCGAGAATCACTATCAGTCTGGCCATGTCGAAAGTGTTGAGAAGAGTCTTCCTGCAGACATCCACCGTTAAGCCCCACGTCCACCGCCAGGGCCCTCTGGGCCTGAGCATGGAGGGAATATACGGCAGAGGTGAGCATGCGCTAGCCGCGGGACAATGGACGTAGTTCGCGTGCAATTTCAAACGTTTTCAAGGAAGGTCGCAAAAGCGAAACCGGGAAGTTATTATTTTATTTTATTTATTTATTTTTTTTCTCTCTTGAAATTGCTGTATTGGATTTAAAACCGGGACAGACAATCGAAAATAATAAACGTGTTTGGTAGGGTCGGGTGGTTACCCCAACATCATGGACCCGGGGGAGAGCGGGGGGTGGGTGGAAGCAACAGGGAAAGAGGAAGGATAGGAGTGAGAATGGTTCAGGAAGAGATCAAACTATGTCTCAGGAACAGACGGCTAGACCCAAGCTGCAAAAAGTGATGGCTACTCGGGTGGAAGGGCTCAAGATGGGGTTCAAATTTAAAATAGGGAATGGAAGCCCCAACCTGCTGAAAATAGCAGCGGCTTTGCGGGATGAGATGGGTGACCTCCAGAGTGCTGAAATTTTAGCAAATGGGAATCTAATCATAATGTGCAAAAATGCAGATCAGCGGGACAAAGCTATGGCTCTGCGGTCGTTGGGGGGAAAGGAGGTGATTGCGTATGATCCAGATGTGAACCTCAGTGCCAGGGGAAGAAAAGGGGTGATTTATGGAGTATCGGCGGAGATAACTGAGGCGGAATTGATAAAAAATCTTAAAGGAGCTAAGGTGTTAACAGTCTCTAGGTTTCGGAGCTTCAGGAATGGACAGAAGAGCGATAGCACGGCAGTGCTAGTAACATTTGATGAGGAGGAGTTGCCAGCAAGGGTGAGTTTAGAGTTTTTAAGCTTCTCAGTGAAGGAATATGAGCGACCACCACTAAGGTGCTATAAATGTCAGCGATATAGGCATGTGGCGGCGGTGTGTAGAGGTGAAAGGCGTTGTGGAAAGTGCGGGGGGATCATGAGTTTTCGGAGTGCCGAGGGTCTGTACCAAAGTGCTGTAACTGGTGGAAGTCATGTCGCGGCGTACAGGGGTTGTGAGTTTCATATACGGGCGTTGCAAGTGCAGAAAATAAAAGAGACTGAGAAAATTACATTTGCGGAAGCGGTGAAAAGGGTACCTGTGTTGCCGGTGACAGGGCGTGTAGCAGCGGGAGAAGGGGGATCCAGGGGGAGTACAGCGGTGAGGGTGCCGGGGTTACCGGCGCCGGCCCCAGTGCCGGCAGGGTCAATAGTGGTTCAGAGGAAGGAGTTTCTGGGGTTCTTATTCCAAATACTACACATGGTTAAAAAGGTGAAAGAAAATATTAGTAAGTCGGATATTACGTTGAATGTGGTTAAAGAGGCAGATAAGTTTTTTGGGAAAACAGGGATTCAGCCAGAGGAGTTGCATTCATATGTGGCATCGGTGGAGCGTAAATCACGGGAAGAGGCTTTGGAGGAGTGTTCATGACTTTTTACTTACTGCAATGGAACGCGAAAAGTTTGATAGCAAATGGGCAGGAATTTAAAAGTTTTTTAGGCACTATTAGGCACAAACCAGAAATAATTTGTGTTCAAGAAACATGGTTGAAGCCGGTTTTGGATTTTGTAATTCCAGGGTATGTTGCTCTCAGGGAAGATCGGCTAGAGAAGGCTGGGGGTGGGTGTGTGTTGTTTGTTTTGGAAGGCATACAGTATCGGAGGATAGGGTTACAGACGAGGCTGGAGTGTGTGGCAGTGGAGGTATGGGGTTCGCAGGGGAGGATTAGTGTGATAAATTTTTATAACCCGTGCCTACAAATTAAACATTAGGGACTTGAACAACATTATGGAAGCTGTGTGGGGTGCGGTGATTTTAATGCTCATAACCCGTTGTGGGGTAGCACGCACAGGGATCGAAATGGCAAGGTGGTTGAGGAATTATTGGATTTATATGGATTGGTGTGTTTAAATGATGGGAGGCAGACTAGATTTCAGTTGAATAGTGGGACAGGTTCATGTATCGACCTGACGCTGGTCTCAGGGGAGCTGGCGAGGAGGGGGGATTGGGACACTTTGGATAGGTATTCAATGGGGAGTGATCACTGTCCGATTCTGTGTAGGTTTGGGGTTTGGTTGCCTCTGGAGAAGGATGAAAGGCCTAGGTCGTTTGATTGGAGCAGGGCTAGGTGGGAGGAGTTTGAGGAAAGGTGTACTGAAGGAATGGGTAGGGTTGAGGATGGGTCTGTGGATGTTTGGAATGAGACATTATGTAGAGTGATTACCCAGGCAGCGACTCACAGTATTCCTAGGAAGGGGCCGGCTAAAGTGCGTTGCATAGTGCCATGGTGGAACAGGGAGTGTGATGAGGCGATCAGGGCTAGGAATAAAATGTATAAGAGACTGAGGCGGTATCCCGTGATGAATAATATAGTTGAATATAAAAGGTTGAGGGCGGTGGCGAGACGGGTCATAAAGGCAGCTAAGAGGGAGTGTTGGAGGAAGTATTGTGGGACGCTGGGTATGGACACACCTGTTGGTGAAGTATGGGGAGTGCTCAGGAAGATGACGGGGGTCTATAGGCGGGTGGGTATGCCTGTGCTTCAATCAGGTGGTAGGGTGGCTATAAGCGATAGGGAAAAGGCGGATATGTGCGTAGAGGCATTCCGTGTGGTGCATAGTGAGGCTAATGTGGGGGAGGAAGGCCTCAGGGCTCGGGCAAGGATGGAGGAGGAGATGACTGAGAAGCTGATGAAGAGTAGTGACAATGATGGAGCTGGAAATTTGTTTTTTAAATTGGAAGAGTTGCGTAGAGCTATACGAGGGGGAGGCAGCACAGCGCCAGGGCACGACAACATGTGTTATGAAATGCTAAAGCACATGGGGGATATGGGGTTGGAGGAAGTGCTAGCACTTATGAACACTGTTTGGGGGGAGGGGGTGTTGCCAACCTCATGGAAACACGCAGTAGTGGTGCCAATTTTAAAGCCAGGTAAGGATCCAGCCTGCCCGGAATCATATAGACCTATAGCACTCACGTCTGTGCTTTGTAAAGTGATGGAACGGATGGTCACAGATAGGTTAATGTACTACTTGGAGAGGAGAGGGTTTTTTGTTAACTATCAGAGTGGGTTTAGGGTGGGGCGGGGTACTATGGACTTGGTGATGACATTGGAATATGACGTGGGGAGGGCATTGGCTAACAAGGAAGGAGTGGTGGCAGTGTTTCTGGATATTGAAAGGGCATATGATATGTTGTGGAGGGAGGGCCTGCTGCTGAAGCTATATGATGCTGGGGTAAGAGGAAGGATGTTAAACTGGATCCAGGAATTTTTTAGGGGTCGTACTATTCAGGTGAGGGTGGGTGGGGCGCTCTCCTCAAAGGTCGCCATAGAAAATGGGACGCCGCAGGGCAGTGTTATCAGCCCAGTGTTATTCAATGTCATGGTGAATGATATGTTTCAGGAGGTGGGGGAGGGTCTCGCGTTGTCCCTCTTTGCTGATGATGGGGCATTGTGGAAAAGGGGTAGGAATATGCCTTTTGTCCTAAAGAAGGTCCAGGAAGCAATGGGCAAGGTGGAGATGTGGGCTGGTAAGTGGGGCTTCCGGCTGTTGGTGGAAAAAACAAAATACATGGTATTTGGCTGTAAGAGGAAAGGACTGGATGGGGGATTATTGTTGTATGGTGTGCCATTGGAGCGAGTTAGGGTATTTAAATTTTTGGGGGTCTGGTTCGATGAGCGGCTTACGTGGCGGGTGCATGTGGAAAAAATGGTCGGAAAATGTGGTAAAGTGATTAACGTGATGAGAAGCTTGGCAGGAAGCGCTTGGGGGGCATCAAGGGCAACACAGAAAATGATTTACCAGGCTATGGTGCGTTCAGTCCTGGACTATGGGTGTATGGCGTTTGGGTCAGCAGCGGAAACTACGCTGCACAAGCTGGATGTTGTGCAGGCTAAGGCACTGAGGGTTTGCAGTGGGGCATTTCGCACCACCCCGGTCTCTGCAATGCTGGTAGACATGGGGGAGTCCCCGCTGAGGCTGCGGCGGGCCAAACTAGGCCTAAATTATTACATCAAGGTGCGTGGATGTCACCCATGGCATCCTGCGGGGAGGCTGTTGATGGAGGCATGGGAGTGGGGAGGTAGGAGGGGAGGAGCGGGTAGGGGTAGCTATATAACTCAACTAGGTGGATGGGGGAGAGAAGTGGGGTTGGAGGGTGTGGTGGTGGGGCCCCCGGTATGCTGGCCAGGTGTGCCTCCGTGGCTATTACCCGAGCCGGAGGTAGATATGGATGTTATGGTAGCATTACAGGCTGGGGACATGGGTGGGCCTGCAGGGGTGGTGGATAGGTGCCTGCGGCGGAAATGGGGATCTCACCTGCACATCTATACAGATGGGTCAAAAGATCCGGCCAGTGGGAGGGCGGGGTTTGCCATTCATATTCCTAAATTGCAGATCATCCAGGGTAGGCGGTTAACAGACAGGGTTTCAGTTTTCACTACTGAGATAGTGGCGCTCTTATGGGCATTAGAATGGGTGGGGGAGGTGGGAGTAGACAAGGCAGTCCTGTGTTCGGACTCTGCCGCTGCATTAGCGGCCCTGCAGGGTGGGGGAGAGGGGGGCGAGGCCAGACCTGGTGGCGGAACTGCTAGTGGCTTTGTATAGGGTGGTTCAGGGGGGGTGTGAGGTGGGATTCTTGTGGGTACCGGCTCATGTGGGGGTGGGTGGGAATGAGACCGCTGATGCAGCTGCTAAGGCTGCACTGAGGAGGGAAAGCATAGATGTTGTGGTTTCCCTGGGGGTGTCTGAATGTAGAAGTATAATTAGAGAGGGGATTATCCAGATATGGCAGCGGGAATGGGACCAGGAAAGGAGGGGTAGATTTTATTATAATATCCAGCCGTCTGTGAGAGGGAGCAGGGGAAGTCACTGGTCTATGAGGAGGGATGAGGTCATTATGACCAGGTTGAGGATGGGGCATTGTGGGTTGGCAGGGGGCTTAGTGAGGGTAGGAAAGCATATGGATGGGTTGTGTGGTGAGTGTGGGGTGCTGGAGGACGTCCAGCATGTGTTAATGGACTGTGGGAAATATAGGGAGGAACGGAGGGGATTGTTCAGGGAATTACAGGATGTTGGGGTAACCACCTACTCGATAAGAACAATGTTGGGTCCGGAGGCATGTTGCAGAGAGGTGGGGAGGAGTGTACTCAAATATATATATTTAACTGGCCTGCACCTGAGGGTGTGAGGCGGGGAGTGAGACAACTGGTGGTGATGTTAATAAAGACCTGTGGAGGGCAGCAATACACCGGAAGGTGTCCAGTCTGCCGGAAAGAAAGAAGAAGAAGAAGGGGCCTGAGCATGGACCTGGAAGTTGCGTCATGACATGTGCCCTGGCGTCACTTCCGACCACGTGCATGGACCTTTTCGTTACTTCCCCATTCTGTTTGCAGAACACACTAAACGAGCCGGACGTGTCTTCATTTGTCCAAGCAAGTTTGTTCTTTTTTCTAATAAGTGAATTTCAACGAGCCGACATCTGCCAACAAGGTAAATGATGCCAATGTACTGTTGGAATCAATGACGTTAACGTTAAGCAGCAGACAACAACTTAATACTAGGAGTTGGCTAGCTAGCTCACGTTAGCAAATTAGCACTAATGTTACTAACTTGTATGTTGTTTTTTTCCATTGCTATGTTTATTTGTAGCGCAGCAAACGTTTGCAATCGTGATAAGTCATGAATCATAATGTTTGTGTAATGTAACTAGCTAACGTAAGCTAACGTTAAGTAGTAGCTAGCTTTCTAGCCATTAGTGTTTGTCTAATGGCAGTTAAGTAACGACATACTTTATATATTGTTTGTTTTACAAACATTAGCACTAAAATTAATATCAGTTTCATGTGTTGCTAATGTAACGTTAACGTTATGTATGTAACGTTAGCCGCCTACTGTAGTTAGATGCCAGCTCTCTGTTCTCAAGTCGGTCTTTTAACGTTTGCTTACTCGCTACAATTGTTTTTTGTGGGGGGGTGATAAATGGATTCCTTTGGCCTGGTCAGTAAATAGTCCCCCAAGCTATTGTAGAGCAATGGCAACCTTGGCTCTCCAAAGCTATCTATAAAGAATATAAACATGACTGGGAGTTAGCCAGTTCATGCTTTTATAGCCACAATCAGAATCAACTCATGAAATTAAAAATATAAGTACAGATAGCCAACATGTAATGTTATTATTGGCAATCATTATTTGTACAAACATATTAAGTTATTGTACTGTATTAAATAGAGCCATTTTAAATGTTACTGTACTTATTCTGTTATGTTTTTTTCTTTTTCTTTACAGATGCATCATTCCATTCTCCAGGGCAATTCAAATTTAGAACTTGACAGATGCATAACCTGCTGCAATTTATATCACTGTCCACTTTGCCTGACCTTCAAACCCACAAAACTTAATCGATTGAAGTCTCATGTATATTTCCATCTAAAACATGCACTGACTTTCAAAGGTATGTTTGTTTAAACAATTGTTAGATTTTAGTAATTTCAAAGTGTGTTTAGCAACATGTTTCAGTTTAAAGTAGAATCTGAATGGCCCAACATATTAGAGACTTAGGTGCTGAACGGCCTGGGAAATGAGCTATGTTAATTTCCTCCCACTACCGCATTGTTAAGTACTCATTGTCACCTGCATGAATGCCCCCCCGTTTTCTGGGAATCCTAGCCTGGTAGAATAACGTGTGAAATAAAGTTATTGATCTAAGCCCTGAGACAGGAAACTAGGAAGAAGAACCAGAGATAGGAGTGAAGTAACATAGCCACAAGACTTCCCTGTCTAGCCTACCTTTTGTTATCACCTACAACATTTCCTGTTTTCTGTGTATAAACGCTGGGCCGGTTTGGAGTGTAAGTAATGTTAGACTAGAAGCTGACATAAACATCATGCTAATAAAGAAGTTATAGCTACTGTCTTTCATCATTACATTACATTATAGGCATTTAGCAGACGCTCTTATCCAGAGTGACTTACACAACGTTTTAGCATTATTTTTATTTTTTTTTACATATCCATTTATACAGCTGGATATATACTGAAGCGATTCAGGTTAAGTACCTTGCTCAAGGGTACAACGGCAGTGTCCTACCTGGGAATCGAACCTGCAACCTTTCAGTTACAAGGCCAGTTCCTTAACCATTATACTACACTGCCGCCCATCACAGAACCGATTCAAGACCCTCTTATTTCTCGAACGTAATTGCAAGTACTGGCAACGAACAGAAGTGTCATTGAGAAATACGAAGCAATTCTTCACCATTTAAACAATTAGATGGTGTAAGATATTCGTACTGTCAACAAGATGCATTATGGTTCATTTGTAAGTTAGTGGACACTTTCATGCAAGACAGTCCAAAAGAGTTTTCCAGCTGCCCCGTGTCCTGGGAATGGAGGAGCGCGAGGTGGCCGAGGCCCTCATTGCGTACACCCGGCTCGCTGACGTGGTTGGGGAAGCAGAGCACGACGAAATTGTGGGACCATTTGTTTTTATTTTCAGTAACCAGCAGGATATGGAGCGATTCTTAATTGAAATTGTGGACCACAGGCGTTACATAATTTTCTGTCTTCTTCCCTTACAGCCTGAGGAGGTAGAGTAAGGACTACTCGTGTTATATAGTGTACATAAATATATATATAGTTTTAGACTGCATGGGTGTTCAGTGTGTCGTGTAAGTTCTTATTGGTTGTCCTTTTTTCCCTTTGTTATTTTCTTATTAGACTATTTGATATTCCAAAAAAAATAAAATAAAGTATTTTACAAATTATTAATTTGTGTGGTTGCTAAAGTCTATGGCTGCCTAATCTGTTCTTCTGTCATTCCATAATTTTGGGTTATTTGTACTTTTAAAGTTCCCTGGTAGACTATCATATAAAGTGATGAAGAAAATGTTAGCCATATTCCCTATTCCTATATCACACATACACCTCAGCACAAATAAACCTTGCATAAGGTCATGGAATCTGTCCATGGTTCTGCAGTGCTTAAAACATGCCTTCTGCCAGAAATTGTACAGTGCTGCACAATCATTTGTATTTAGTGTTGCACAGTGTTTAATGGTATGGACAAAGAGTTCAACATTGGGAACAGTCTGCTGGCTTGTATTGAGATGCCTATTATACCTCAAAATAACATTTTCAAAAATCTAGCAAGGTTCATAATATGCATATAAACCCTTAGATCACTACTGAGTTTGTAAATTAAGTTTGGAACTGTGATGACTCCATAGTTGGATACATCAATAATGTCGATGAAGCTGTAGTGTAGACTTGCAGTGACTGCTAGTAGGTGTGGTTGAATCGTGTTGAAAGCACTGAGGATGTAGTAGTACTTTATTGATCCCACAATGGGAAATTTCTTCTTCAATCGTTACACTCCAGTAATACACAGTAAATATAACACGTGTACATTATTACAGGGAAGCCAGACCAGAGAAGGGATCAGCGATTCTTTTGTTAAAGTAGACAGTGATACAATTTGCAGCAGGTTGTGGGGCTTAACGGTGGATGTCTGCAGGAAGACTCTATTGGAGAAAGTGTCAGCTTTATGGCTTTCACTCCAGCAGTGGTGGTGAGCGAGTAGCCCGGATGTTGTAGTCGTTTTAGTTGTTTTTTTGAAAACGTGTTTGTTGTTTATTTGTTGGACATAATTTCAAATTACCAATTTAATAAATTATTTTAAAATGTGACACTTGGGTGTTTAGAACATCTAGCTGCCTGAATATAGAACAAAAACATTTTCAGTCCATTGACTCCCATTAAATTTTTTCCGAAAAGTGGCACCAGACGGGCGGGACTACGGAGCTCTATAGGAATATTTGCATTCCTTTTTCTGTCTTTACCCGAGTGAGAATTTGTTTTTCCACAATCTGTAAACGTGTGCGCTCAGTCGATTGACTAAGTACTGCAAGGAGTGTCTGAGTCTACCCTGGGTGTGGTCGCACCCCAGTGAGATTTTTTACAATCTGTGAGCATGTTGCTCCATTTGGTTTGTATACAGCGAAGATGTTTGCATCCTTTTCTATATTTTGCTAATCCTTTGTCTAAATCCTGGGTGTGGTTATCCCCCAGTGAGATTTTTGTCACAATCTGTGAACATGTGCGCTCCGTTGATTGATTAAATGCTACAAGGAGTGTTGCTGATTCTGAGTCTACCATGGGTGTGGTCGCAATTTTCCCAATCGGTGAGCATGTGTGCTACGTTGATTGGTTTATGTGGCAGATTGTGAGCATGTCGCTCTGTTTTCTGCCCCTGCATTTCCCCCTACTGAAGTTCACCCATCCACAGGTACGTTATTGGGTGTCCTTCATTTTGCTCCAGGCATGAGCACCTTGTGCACGAAAGGTGGGGGAGCCATGCAGATAGCTTATAGTCACACCAGGTGCCTTGGTTTAGGGCACCTGCAGGATGTGTTCTCAGACCTCTGCCCATGCTGCGTGGGCATGTCTTTGGAGACCAAGCAGGCCAGATTGGATGCATTTACAGTTGAAGTCGGTAGTTTACATACACTGAAGTCATTAAAACAATTTTTTAAGCACTCCACAGATTTCATGTTAGCAAACTATAGTGTTGGCAAGTCAGTTAGGACATCTACTTTGTGCATGACACAAGTCATTTTTCCAACAATTGTTTACAGACAGATTATTTCACTTTTAATTCACTATATCACAATTCCAGTGGGTCAGAAGTTACAATACACTTTAGTTGACTGTGCCTTTAAATTTTTTATATTTGTTCGCAGATCCTTTGCATGCCATGACTTCCTGATGTCTGTGACCCAACAACATCAAAAGACTCTTGATATGTTATTTTCTGGTACTCTTACAAGCGATACTATAACGCCTCTACATTTGATTGGATCTCTATGGGAATTGGGGGGTGGGACTAGATGTAAATTATGCAGGAACAGTATGGAATACATGTTTGGTAAAATAGCTGTAAGTCATCAAGGGTCTGAGGTATCAAAGGCTATTATCGGGTAAAATATGAAGTTCCTATATGCCACCGTTTTTCCGTATTTCATAAAAGTATATCGACCACTCTACAGTGTGATCTACATGAAAGTGAATCGGGTTGAATATACTGGACATTTAAATATATGGTTACAGTTCACCAAAAACTTTTATACTATCACAGAAACAATAAAAAAAACACATAAGGACCTGGATATAGGTAAATTAAACTGTTATTTTGCCTGCTCACTTATTAGTTAATTTCTGTCATCATCACATAATTTCCTTCTGGGTCATTCCATGTCAAATCACCCAATATTTTGTGGGGCCCATGCTCTTTGGTCTCGGATTTTGCTGAAAGTTTTACCAAATGTTCTATAGGGAAAGTTTGAGTACTGTTGTCCAAGTAGTTTTTGAGATATGGCCATTTTACTGGGCATGGTATGTGTCACATTTTGCCCAAAATTTGCGGCCGTCTTATTTTGGGCTATTTCCAGTACCCCATATCTTTGCAAATACAGCACATAGAGCAATATCATTGGTGATAAACAATGATTTATATAGACTTTATATAAATCAAAATATCAATGATTAATGTTAAAGGGATAGTTTGTAATTTTGGACATAATGTCTCAATTACGACTTACCCATGATGTAGTTGATTGATGGAAACCATTTTCACCTAATTCCATGCTGTCCCTTCTTTTGGACATACACACGTTGCTAATGCTAGCGCAACTCTAAGGTAACCGGTAGCATCCACTACCAAACGCACTTAAACACTCCACAGTGCACCCAAAGCAAATAAAATACAACGACAGTCTATCAGGGCTATTTTGAGTGTTTATGCCATCATTTTTGAAGTCAAACTATCATTGAATCCTTTACTTTGTGCTGACCTATATTCTCTGTGGAAGTACGGTGGCGGAGCGAACGTGGCCATTGCAACTTGTTGCTCTTCTTTGTTGTTGTAGTCAACCAGTGCCGGCAATACATTTGTAGGTAACGTAAAGTATCGCTCCCCAGATAGACTGTCGTCGTATTTTATTTGCTTTGGGTGCACTGTGGAGTGTTTAAATGTGTTTGGTAGTGGATGCTACCGGATACCTTAGAGTTTCGCTAGCATTAGCAACATGTGTATGTCCAAAAGATGGGACAGCATGGAATTAACTGAAAATGGTTTCCATCAATCAACTACATCATGGGTAAGTCGTAATCGAGACATTATGTCCAAAATTCCGAACTATCCCTTTAAGTCTCATTGGGGACCTCGGTTTACCCAGTGAGACCCCTCGTTCTCCTGTCAGCTTGGGACACTGATCCTTACTATGGCCCCTATGCCTACAGTATCGGCACCAGTACCCCGCGATTTAACTCTTCCCGTTTGGTGGAGAGATGACCTATCAATCTGCATGGGTTCCTCCTGATCCACGGAGGAAAACGGTGGAGTGCTTACTGACACTGAAGGCTTATGCCGAACCAGGTGTTCACATTCCCTGATGCGGTTGTCCAGGCGTATAGCTGTGGTAACCAGGTCACTGAACATGGCGGGTGGCTCGAGCATAGCCAAAGCGTCCTCAGCGGACTATCAGGCCAACCTATCTCCCTGGCTAATGCTCGAAATGCAATCGAGAAAGCCACTACGGTGTCAGTTCCCTGGCGTAAGCTGGTTAATCTCCTGGCTGCCTCCTCGCCTGAAACTTTGTGATCGAAGACCAGCTGCATCTCCTTCATCAGCTGAATCGAATCACAAATACAGGAGGCGTTGGCCCGAATTAAAGGGTCAGCCCAAGCGAGAGCTTGATCGCTCAGGAGGGATAAAATAAACGCTACGCAGGATTCTGAAGTAGTAAAACGGGAGGGTTGAGCTTGGAAAGAAATTAGGTACTGTGTGAGGAATGGGCAGCATTTCCCCGGTTCCCCACCATAACGCGGCGGTAATTGGAGTTTGGGCTCCTTAACCCTATTTACTTTGGCCCTTCAGAGGCAATTTCCTGGTTTCTACTAGTTTTATTTAAATGTCAATACCTAAAAAAATATTCCCTGCACATCCATGGTTTTAAGTTCGAACTGAAGAAGAAGCTGTATCATTCAGAAATTTGCTACAGAATACATTTATTTCAGAATAGTCACATACAGTATATATATAATAACCATAACATATGCCGCCTAATGTATTTAAATACGTTTAAAAAGTACGTACGAAAAAAGAACGTACGAAAGCGCGTGTGTATTCACACAAGTACAGCAACGTATTTCAGCCCTAAGTGCGAGGGGTGGTCGCTGCGGAAATGTCGACTGTACGGGACTTTGGCGAAATATAACAAGATAAACTCTTCAGGGTTTATCATAAAACAGCTGTAGCTGAATATACTGGTAAGTAGTTGGTTTCTTAAACATATTTATACGAGAGATTTTGGAGAAAAAAATTAGGTGTCTTCTAAACCGAAAGTGCATCAGGTACTGTATATAGTACAGTAAGCAAGGGAAAACGGCGATTGCTCATTTGTACAACGTTTTAAAAAAATATTATTGTTTCTATACGTGAACATGATTTTCGTAGCGTGTATAAACGGTGCATTTTATGCATTTTACAGTCTGTGGCTGTAGCCAGAGGAGGGTCGTAAGGACTATTAATAACGCCCTCCTAATTTATTGCACTGCTGTGTAACTGGAGAAGCTGAGGTTTTCGCAAGAGCCTACCCTTTTTAAAAATACTGCGTCAAAATTTACGGGGTTTTCTTAAAGCTGTAGTTTATATTTTCAGATGAACATGAATACTGTAATTGAGACGCATGCATCTCAACCACTAGGGGTGACGTTTATAGAGTTAATAGCGCGTGGCGTGGGTATGGGAGGTGTTTGTACTTGTGCTACTAAAGGAGGATTTACTGCCACAGAAAGTCTATAAAGACTCTGTTATTTTGCAGGCATTCTCCCTGGCTCTGCAGTTGTTCCATCAACTGACTTTGTTGTAATTGCAGAGTAAGGATAGCCTCCTCAGAGGTAACTCCTATCACGCCCTGGCTAGGCAGTGCTTTATGTGCTTCCTTAGAAGTCGCTGGCCCTTCCATAGTGACTTCAATATTCTGTGAGGGTTGTGTTAAGGTTCGGAGAACCAGACGCGACCGATAAGGATTCTAAAAGCGTATTTAGAAAGATACGCCACAAAAAGCGGAAGTAGCCGCACCAGAGGAGAGGAAAACAGGAACTGGAGCAAAACCTCCCTAGCACAAGCCAAATCAAAGCAACCTCAAAAGGAGGTGAGTCTCGATAAATAAACAGCGAGAATGAATATCAAAAGAACCTCACGCACTAAATCATTAGGTGTAACCGGAGGTAGAGAAACAAAGCAAAAAATCAATAAAACGTGTGAAGGAAAAGAACAGAAAAGAAAAACCTGTTATCCAGAGCTCTTGTGGCAAAACAGCTGAAACAAAAGGTAACAGGTAACAAGAATAAGGATAAAGAGAAAGATTGGAAATAAAAGAGAAAACCAATCTAATCCTAATTCTCTAACCGGACTTCGTACGAACCAGAAATACAGCGACCGAATTTCCTATACCTTACCGACTTCGTTGTCAACATAGCAAAGACAATATCTAAGTGTCGGAAATGTGGAAGTCCTGAGCTATTTATAACCAGCAGGAAACCCGAAACAGATGCAAGGAATAATTGCCGGACGAGATACAAACACCGGGACGGAGGCGGAAAAAATCCGATAGAGCGTCCCGACGATGGCAAAAGGAAAACCAAACGGCGAAACAGCAAAGGCTGCTAATAACTGTGACAGGTAGGTTGTGTTATTATTGTTTATGATGTCACATAGTTTTACATTAGTGGTGCTGAATTCAGAATTAAAGGACCTGTAATCTCTCCTATTCTGGTTTAATTTAGTTTATACCTAGTTATCTAGAAACCTATTAGGTATTGGCTATAAGCTAAGCCTGCATAAGGCTCAATGATAAAGTATGGGAGTCTGTGGAAAAAAGTCCCTGCCTGAGGTGACTTGGATTTGTATATCATAAGTAATGACAATGGTGGTGAGCTGTCTATCTATTACGGCTAGACTGTAACTTTACTGGGAATTTATACTACACTATACTATATAATACACTATAAGCCCAGGTAACGAGGAACGTTTGGGATCTTTAAAGAATGTTCCCTATACAGCCCTGAAATGTCATTGCAGAACATTACATTGGGAACATTCTGGGGTGTATAAGGGAATGTTACTCCAAGATCACAAAAGAACATTCCAGGAAAATCCCATAAATGTCACAGACGTTGCAATGCGTTCCCTGGATGTCGACATGTTGAGTTCCCTTCAAGTCCTCAGAACATTCCTAAAACTTGATTGCGGAACTTCCCCTTCACATTCCACGAACATTACAGGAATATTCTATGTAACATAAGTGGAACATTCTAGGAATGTTTGTCGAAATGTTCCCTTTGGGTTTCCCTAATGCTTGGATTTAACGTTCCCTTACTGTGAGACATTGCTAGCATTCCCCATACATTCTTGCCACGTCATTACAAAACGTTATTTTGGGAACATTCTGGGGTGTATATATAGGGGAATGTTACTCCAAGATAACAAAAGTACATTCCAGGAACATCCCATAAGTCACAAACGTTGCAATGTGTTACTTGGATGTCATAATGTTGAGTTCCTCTCAAGTCCTCAGAACATTCCCACAACTTGATTGTGTAACTGTTATTAGATCATAGGCCTGTTCTTCTGCTGCCAAGTAGATGGTGATATGTAGTTCCCTTTAAACATATTCTTGTGGCATTTTGGCTTTATTGGACAGTAATCAATGAGAGACTAGAAAATCAGAGGGAAAGAGAGAATGGCCTTTGAGGTTTATCTTGAGCTGGATTTGAGCCCATGTTATGGAAATCCAGAATCGCTGATGACATGCAACTTACCTGGTTGAGCTACTAGAGGACCTTGCCCTTCCCTGCGAGCAATTTTCAGGCTAAAAGCTAAAATAAACGTCTATTGCAGTCAGTGAAAGGACCTCTTAAAATGGTTCCAAAGTAAAAATGTTTCTACATCTATTTGTAGACCTCTTTCAAGAGTTCTTGTATAGACCACGTTTCAACCAAATTTTTTTATGTAAATAAACACCACAGCAAGCAGGAATCGAACTCACAAACCTCAAATCTGAAGACAAGTGCTTTTCCACTGAGCCATCGAGGCCACGTGTTTACCTGTGTGTTTTAGTATTTAATGAATGATATCACAAACGAGCATGAACAGGCAAGTTGTTGACTCTCAGGTACAAGTCCACACACATGTGGCAGAAATTCCTGCAACATTATTTTTGGGTAAAAACTGCCTATGATAGAAACTTGTGCCATGTTGTTTGCCCAAGCTTCTTGTTGCAACAAATTGGCTAAATGTTTTGACATTTTAAGTGATACACTTCATGCGGTGAAATTGCATCTACGTGTTCGCCGGATTTCGCTTGCCAAAGCAATGACATTTTGAGAAATGCATCCACATTAATCCATATTGTTTCTCTTTGAATTTACAACTGAATCACATATGAAAATGATAACATAAAATGTGCACATTTATATTGTAGATTTTAGCCAGTCTAAAAATGGCCAAATGAGCGCTTGGATGGTATTCCATATTTCACCAACATTTTAACATTTATATAGGTTTGTGCTCAGTGGGTATATGTAGATGACACCACCATTGTAGTTCCGCCGACTTTTCAACACAAAAATGCTCACTGGGTAGCCTAACAGAAAAAAACAATGGTTATTTAGTCTTCAAATGCCTATTTTGTAATCATATAACCTCAAAATCACGCTTGGATTTTTGTCTCGGAAGATCAGGCTAAACAAGCTGTTATTGGCGTGTCAAAATAAATATTCATTATTTTACGTCTCTTTTATTTATTTAAATCGGTAGCCTATTTATTTCCACTCGCATTTATTTCAACGCGTAGGCCTATTTATTTCAAGTCGTAGAACTATACATTTCAAGTCGGCATGAAAGGGGTATGTTCAGCTATGATCATTGTTTGCTCAGTCCTTAAATATAAAAAAACTAAATACCGCTCACTTATGCGTTGTTTTATAGGTTACATATAGGCTAATATAATACATATACAGATCCTTTCCAAAAAATTAGAATATCATGGAAAAGTGAAACTTTCATAGATTATAGATTCATTACACACAAAGTGAAATATTTCTAGCCTTTATTTAGCCTTTCATAATTTTGGCTTACAGCTCCAGAAAACCCCCAAAACAGTATTTCAAGAAATTAGAATAGTGTGTTGAAAATCAGCATTTACTTCAGTTATTTCAGAGAATTAATGTTTTAGACTGAGTGTCACACTCTAATCATCTAATTTGCTCAAAACACCAGCAAAGTTTTTCTACAGGTGTGTCGTTAAATTGGACAGGTATCTCAGTTTGGTTCAGTATGGGGAAGACTGCAGACTTGACAATTGGCCAGAAGACCATCATTGACACCCTCCAGAAGATGGGTAAGCCACAAAAGGTCATCGCTAAGGAGGCTGGCTGTTCACAGAGTGCAGTGTCCAAGCATATCAATAGAAAGTTTAGTGGAAGGGAAAAATGTGGCAGGAGAAGGTGCACAAGCAAAAGAGATGACCGTAGGCTTCAGCGGATTGTCAAGCAAAGACGATTCCAAAATTTGGCGGAGATGCAGAGGGAGTGGACTGAGGCTGGAGTCAGTGCTTCAAAAACCATCACGTACAGAGTGTGGCACTCAGTCTAAAACATTCATTCTCTGAAATAACTGAAGTAAATGCTGATTTTCAACACACTATTCTAATTTCTTGAAATACTGTTTTGGGGGTTTTCTGGAGCTGTAAGCCAAAATTATGAAAATGAAACAAATAAAGGCGAGAAATATTTCACTTTATGTGTAATGAATCTATAATCTATGAAAGTTTCACTTTTTGAATGGAATTATGGAGAAAAAAAAACCTTTCCATGATATTCTAATTTTTTGGAAAGGATCGTATAAGTCACATAAAGATCAGCGTATTTTGGTAGTGTACTGACAGATGCAGACTTCCCCTGAGAAAATATGCTTGGTCTATAACTCCCTTTGCTGAACTAATTTTCATGTTATAAACGTCAGAAATATCTGCATAACACAGGTAGGCTACCTTACTGCCAAATTTTCCAGAGCAGCTAGCATATTTGCAAAAGGCCTTTTAACGATTATAGCCTACAGGAGTTCAAAATGTTGAGGTTTTTTGTTGTAAATTAATTTATAATTTCAGAGAAATTATATGAATAGGTTGAATATAATTGTATGAATAGGTTGCTACAATTGGGACGTCAACAACTACCACTAGGGGGGCACCGTGCATAGGGTAAGCGTCATTAACAAGGGGTAGCCTAATAATGAACGCACACCCACAGTTTCTTACTCCAGGACATCGCATTCTGCAGAAATATAACCCAGTTATAATTAGCCTACAAAATGAGCTGGAATTCTTAGAGCAAGTTGCAGTAGTCTATTCCACGTGGCTTTTTACAGGTTTAGATACCTCCGCTTTTCTTACCAACTGGTTGCCTACGTTTCAAACTAGGCTATGCAATTTTACTGGGGTTAACCTACTCGTAGCAGGGGAAAAATAGCCTCGTTATCCAGGAGATCAGCTTGACTGAGAATATAGTGTTATAGAATTAGATGTGCACCAAGTCATATAGCGAGGCTATATTGAACTGCGACGTGCTATATAATGCAATAAAAATGAATATTATTATAAGTTTGGAGCAATAACTGCTCAGTTATCTATGAAATACATTTGTATAGGCTATTATATGTCATGCAGTCTAGCATTATTAACCCTCCACTTAGGCCTCGTCCACACGTACACGGATATTTCTAAAAACACATTTTTCCCCCCTCCGTTTAAAAAGAATTCCCGTCCACACCACACCGTTTTAGAAAATCTCTCCGTCCACACGACAACGCAAAAAACTACATTTTTTGCATTCATTTTGCATTAATTGTTTCAAAACAATTTTTTGAGTACAAGAGCCCATGTAGGCTTTGGTTGTAAAGTAGTCGTGTATCGGGAGACATAAAACCATCCACGAAAATGACAAGCAACAAGTCTATAACGTAATTCTGTGCGAGATTTTCTAAAACAATATACTACACTTTTTTTTTTTACCATGATACGTTGATAAAAGAGGGTATCAATGACAAAATATAGTCAGTAAAAAAATAATAAGTTCACTAAAATAAGAAAATAACTATTCTAATGGTCTGTGTCTCTTGGCAAATTGATTTATAACAACATTTGCCACGCGCAAATTGAGGTCATGATGTCAGCGTTTTCCAAAATCTCCGGTTCACCCGTACACACGAATACACGTAGAACGGAGTTTTTAAAAATCTCCACCCTGGAAGGTGTTTTCCAAAAGCTCCGTTTTCAGCGACCTAAAACTCGTTTTCGTGTGGACGGGAGGCCAAAACGCAGAGAAAATACTACGTTTTTAGAAATATCCATATACGTGTGGACGTGGCCTTAGATATTTAATGCATAGCTTATATCATAATCAGCTCTGACAACATTTTGACAACTCTTGTAGGCTATGAAAGGACGTTTTACAAATAGGCTAGCTTTTCTGGGAAATTAGTAAATAAGGTGTTATGCAGATATTTCTCACATTTATAACATGAAAATTAGTTCAGAATGAAACGAGTAATAGGCCTATATTTTATCAGGGGAAGTCTGCATTTGTCAATACACTAGCAAAATACGCGGATCTTGAGGTTATATGATTACAAAATGGGCATTTGAAGACTAAATAACCATAGCTATTTTCTGTTACCCAGTGAAAAGTCGGCGTGTAGCGTTCAGGTGAATGCTAATAAGGGTTAGCGTCCGTTTATGTCAAAACGTCTCAACCTAGATTTCTCCAGTCCGACGTCAGGATTCCACCTAATTGAGGTTGGTTTCATGAGTTTGTTTTAGGCTACGGAAATCCTTCTCCAATGCCAGTGCTAAGTCGTGCGTACGACTTAACGTAGCCTACTACGGCGGAGGCCCCGAAAGGCAAGTTAAAAACATTTTTGTTTTAATTTTTTTTTAAAGTGTATCTCGTAGGTACATACAAATTTTTTTCACCTTGCTTTTCAGGGCTTCTGTAGGTTTTAGTTAAGGGCCAGAAATATAGTTTTAGCCAATTGAACACAATTAAACCCAATTCAAGTGAAAGCAAAAAATTCTCAAGATAAAAAAACCTAATTTTGAAATTTCCTCTAAAAGGGACAGCTACAACATCCTTTAAAAAGTCACTTATAAGATACTTGCAGTATTTCTTTCGCACAGATAGCAAATGCAAAAAATTACTGTTGTTGAGCCCTTATGTTAGGCACTTA
Organism: Synaphobranchus kaupii; assembly: GCA_029718625.1. Lineage (NCBI taxonomy): Eukaryota > Metazoa > Chordata > Actinopteri > Anguilliformes > Synaphobranchidae > Synaphobranchus > Synaphobranchus kaupii. Next base: position 14,095,849 of record CM056386.1, read on the forward strand.
GACCCTGCATTTAAACCTTTTAAATGAGCATCCCCCCTAATGTTATATATAATGTTCCTGGCACGTTCCTGGAACGTCATATTGAATGTTTGAAGAACACAAGAGGAAGGTTCCCAGAACATTCCCCCTATGTTACATGGAATGCACCTAGAATGTTCCCCTCATATTATATAGAATACTCTTAGAACGCCAGAGGAAGGTTCCCAGAACGTTACCCTCATGTTACATAGAATGTCCCCTTGGTGTTTCATGGAATGCACCTAGAATGCTCCCCTGATGTTATAGAAAATGTTCGTAGAGCACAGGAGGATGGTTCCCAGAATGTTATCCTCATGTTACATATAACTTTGCCCTGATGTTTTATGGAATGCCCAAAGAATGTTCCCCTGTGATGTTACATGGAATGCTCTTAGAATGTTCCCCCAATGTTATAGAGCAAACTGTTCATAGAGCAAAAGAGGAAGGTTCCCAGAAAGATACCCTAATGTTATTATAGAACATCCTCTGATGTTCCATGGAATGCTCCTAGAATGTTCCTCTGATGTTATATAAGCTGTTCGTAGAGCGCAAGAGGAAGGTTCCCAGAATGATGCCCTCATGTTACATAGAATGTTGACCTGATGTTTTATGAAATGCCCAGAGAATGTTCCCCTCTGACGTTACATGGTAGAAACGTTGTGTGAAAGTTCTTAGAACCTGAAAAAAAAATCAACCAGGGAACGTTTAGAGCAACCTTAATAACATACAGGGAACCTTCCTAGAATGCGATTTCGTTAGCTGGGAGCTTTCATGTGTGGCCTAGCCATTCATTACGTTGGGTGAAAAAGCATAGCTAATATAGGGTCATAAATGGATGAAACGGCAGGTAGTTGTCCTGTATAGTAATTCACGGGCTGGCATATGTTTATATAGGAGATAATTATAGTATTTGTAATAGTAATAGTTGTAGTAATTCATATGACGCTGTCGGTTGTGTGCATGTTCTCATACATTGTTAGTCTGACTGGTTGGTAATAAGTTACCTTTTATGATGAGAATGGGATGTGTTTGACATTTTTGGCACTGGAAACTAAACTGAGACAAAGAAATTGATTATCTAAGTGTCAGTCCCTTCATTAATTGCTTCCTCATATGACATAAAAATATGCTTCAAATGGACACTAAAGCTGTGTTCATGTTTGTACTGTATAGTGTGGATAGCTTTAGATAGCTTGGATACTTTGCATATGTTTCCATGGGTTTGGAAAGGTTTGGGTATGTTTTTGGACACCTATAACCATTCCCTAATCTTTTTCAAAAGTTGGAAATGATCTAATCATATAGATATCTATATACAGATCCTTTCCAAAAAATTAGAATATCATGGAAAAGTTTTTTTTTTTTCATAATTCCATTCAAAAAGTGAAACTTTCATAGATTATAGATTCATTACACACAAAGTGAAATATTTCTAGCCTTTATTTGTTTCATTTTTCATAATTTCGGCTTACAGCTCCAGAAAACCCCCAAAACAGTATTTCAAGAAATTAGAATAGTGTGTCGAAAATCAGCATTTACTTCAGTTATTTCAGAGAATGAGTGGAGTGGCTTGACTCGAGGAACATGGTATGCATCCATAAAGTCATAGCAACATACTGTGAGTAGTACGCTACAATGTACAGTTGGAATGGTTGTTCTATGTGGAAGCATGTAGGAGGAGATGCGTTCTCAAAATACCTATAATAATAATAATAATAACTAGAGAAGGTGCAATTACTAAAGTAATTGCAAGTTGGGCTGTAGCTACAACTTCAGGTCATGTGTGCACATGTCTGTTACCGTCAATGTATTGACAGTGGATCCTTGCGTGCTTCTTTTATGCTCCCGTCCATTCCCTTGTATTTGGTGCCCTCTGGTGGTCCAGTTAGATTTTGCAGTCTCTCGTGTTCCATGGTGGAGATCTCATTTTAGAGACGGTGAAGAAGCAGCGTTAATTAGACTTTTTCCTCGCACACGTTGTTTAAAAGAACACGATTAAACATAGGCCTAAATAAGTATGGCAGCTACCATTTCAGTATATAAATGTGCATTCATGGATTTATACAAGCATACGTTTCCAAATGACGCATTTTGGCTACATTTGATTTCAGATGTTACACTGCGATATTATGAACAATGGGATATGTCCGTTAATACGACACAGCCATTCGTTTCACGCATCTAGAGAAATGGTTGTGAAATAGCCTACATCAGATGCTGCCATTAATTCTTTCAGATTATAACAGTATAGGCTATAGCTACAGTAGCCTATATTTAGGTTACGCAGCTCTGTGCAGACATCGGGCACATCGCGATTCTGGAACAAACCTACAGTAAACAAAATATCACGTGAAAAAACATCTAGATGTCGGTTTTAACCTGGGTGTTGCTTCATACTATAAGGCTAACGTTACAATGCAGGCAAGAGTGATAAAACACGGTCATGTAGCAGTGTTTTTTTTTTTGTTACCGACTAGGCTGTGATATTAATACCAACATTTAGTGCATCACTCCAGCTCGCGCTGGTTTATCAAAACGCCTGTCTTCCCAGAGATGCGCTTTAAGTATTACATGATGAATAGGCTAATACACTAGACTTGATAATAAACTGCCTTACAGTAAATATAGGAATGTTAACAAACAGAACAGCGCATTTTTTCAGAGCGATGTGAACACTCCAAATGCGAGAGCATGTAGCCTGTATAGGCTACGTTTTAAGGTTACCTTACAAGTTCGCTACGGTTAGGCAAATATTATTTTCTACAGTATGACGCAGTCTTATTTATTTGGTAAATGTGCATCTACCTACCACTCGTGAATTATCCACATATAGCGTAGCATTTCTCATACAGTTGCCTATATTGAGGTTACGTACCTCTATGTGGAGACATCGCGATTCTGGAATGAGGCTACAGTAAACAAAATATCATGTGAAAAAACATCTAGATGTCTGTTTTAACCTGGGTGTTGCTTAATACTATTAGCCTAACGTTACAATGCAGGCAAGACAGATAAAAAACAGGCATTTGGCGGGTGTTTTTTCTATTTTTAGACTACGCTGTGATTTCAATAACAACATTCAGTGCGTCACTGGAACTCGCGAGAGCGTTTGGAATAAACGGACTGCCTTCCCAGAGATGCGCTTTAAGTATTACATGGTTAATAGGCTAATACACTCAACTTGATAATAAACCGACTTTCAGTAAAGTTAACAGTACATTGCATGTTTTCAGTTCAAACTGCAATTCGGACAGGAGGCAGCCTGTATGCTACGTTCGAAGGTTACCTTACAAGTTCACTACGGTTACCCAAATATTATTTTCTACAGTATGAGGCAGTCTTAATTTGTTTTAAATGCGCATCTACCTACCAGTCGTGTATTATCCACATATAGTGTAGCATTTCTCGCTCGGTAAGGTCGTGTAGTATCCACATATCGCGCAGCATTTGTCGGTCGGTAAGACCTTCCATGGCCGCCATTACAAAGCGAAAAAAGGCAGGGAATGCAAACGGTCACGTGACATGTCACATTGGCCAATCAGGGAATAGACCTAGTGGCCAGGACATGCAATTACTGGCATTTTTACGTCTTAAAAGTATAATATCTCTAAAAGTATAAATGTTATGCATCCATAAAGTCATAGCAACATACTGCGAGTAGTACGCTAAAATGTACAGTTGGAATGGTTGTTCTATGTGGAAGCATGTAGGAGAAGATGCGTTCTCAAAATACCTATAATAATAATAATAATAATAACTAGAGAAGGTGCAATTACTAAAGTAATTGCAAGTTGGGCTGTAGCTACAACTTCAGGTCATGTGTGCACATGTCTGTTACCGTCAATGTATTGACAGCGGATCCTTGCGTGCTTCTTTTATGCTCCCGTCCATTCCCTTGTATTTGGTGCCCTCTGGTGGTCCAGTTAGATTTTGCAGTCTCTCGTGTTCCATGGTGGAGATCTCATTTTAGAGACGGTGAAGAAGCAGCGTTAATTAGACTTTTTCCTCGCACACGTTGTTTAAAAGAACACGATTAAACATAGGCCTAAATAAGTATGGCAGCTACCATTTCAGTATATAAATGTGCATTCATGGATTTATACAAGCATACGTTTCCAAATGACGCATTTTGGCTACATTTGATTTCAGATGTTACACTGCGATATTATGAACAATGGGATATGTCCGTTAATACGACACAGCCATTCGTTTCACGCATCTAGAGAAATGGTTGTGAAATAGCCTACGTCAGATGCTGCCATTAATTCTTTCAGATTATAACAGTATAGGCTATAGCTACAGTAGCCTATATTGAGGTTACGTAGCTCTGTGCAGACATCGGGCACATCGCGATTCTGGAACAAACCTACAGTAAACAAAATATCACGTGAAAAAACATCTAGATGTCGGTTTTAACCTGGGTGTTGCTTCATACTATAAGGCTAACGTTACAATGCAGGCAAGAGTGATAAAACACGGTCATGTAGCAGTGTTTTTTTTTTGTTACCGACTAGGCTGTGATATTAATACCAACATTTAGTGCATCACTCCAGCTCGCGCTGGTTTATCAAAACGCCTGTCTTCCCAGAGATGCGCTTTAAGTATTACATGATGAATAGGCTAATACACTAGACTTGATAATAAACTGCCTTACAGTAAATATAGGAATGTTAACAAACAGAACAGCGCATTTTTTCAGAGCGATGTGAACACTCCAAATGCGAGAGCATGTAGCCTGTATAGGCTACGTTTTAAGGTGACCTTACAAGTTCGCTACGGTTAGGCAAATATTATTTTCTACAGTATGACGCAGTCTTATTTATTTGGTAAATGTGCATCTACCTACCACTCGTGAATTATCCACATATAGCGTAGCATTTCTCATACAGTTGCCTATATTGAGGTTACGTACCTCTATGTGGAGACATCGCGATTCTGGAATGAGGCTACAGTAAACAAAATATCATGTGAAAAAACATCTAGATGTCTGTTTTAACCTGGGTGTTGCTTAATACTATTAGCCTAACGTTACAATGCAGGCAAGACAGATAAAAAACAGGCATTTGGCGGGTGTTTTTTCTATTTTTAGACTACGCTGTGATTTCAATAACAACATTCAGTGCGTCACTGGAACTCGCGAGAGCGTTTGGAATAAACGGACTGCCTTCCCAGAGATGCGCTTTAAGTATTACATGGTTAATAGGCTAATACACTCAACTTGATAATAAACCGACTTTCAGTAAAGTTAACAGTACATTGCATGTTTTCAGTTCAAACTGCAATTCGGACAGGAGGCAGCCTGTATGCTACGTTCGAAGGTTACCTTACAAGTTCACTACGGTTACCCAAATATTATTTTCTACAGTATGAGGCAGTCTTAATTTGTTTTAAATGCGCATCTACCTACCAGTCGTGTATTATCCACATATAGTGTAGCATTTCTCGCTCGGTAAGGTCGTGTAGTATCCACATATCGCGCAGCATTTGTCGGTCGGTAAGACCTTCCATGGCCGCCATTACAAAGCGAAAAAAGGCAGGGAATGCAAACGGTCACGTGACATGTCACATTGGCCAATCAGGGAATAGACCTAGTGGCCAGGACATGCAATTACTGGCATTTTTACGTCTTAAAAGTATAATATCTCTAAAAGTATAAATGTTATGCATCCATAAAGTCATAGCAACATACTGCGAGTAGTACGCTAAAATGTACAGTTGGAATGGTTGTTCTATGTGGAAGCATGTAGGAGAAGATGCGTTCTCAAAATACCTATAATAATAATAATAATAATAACTAGAGAAGGTGCAATTACTAAAGTAATTGCAAGTTGGGCTGTAGCTACAACTTCAGGTCATGTGTGCACATGTCTGTTACCGTCAATGTATTGACAGCGGATCCTTGCGTGCTTCTTTTATGCTCCCGTCCATTCCCTTGTATTTGGTGCCCTCTGGTGGTCCAGTTAGATTTTGCAGTCTCTCGTGTTCCATGGTGGAGATCTCATTTTAGAGACGGTGAAGAAGCAGCGTTAATTAGACTTTTTCCTCGCACACGTTGTTTAAAAGAACACGATTAAACATAGGCCTAAATAAGTATGGCAGCTACCATTTCAGTATATAAATGTGCATTCATGGATTTATACAAGCATACGTTTCCAAATGACGCATTTTGGCTACATTTGATTTCAGATGTTACACTGCGATATTATGAACAATGGGATATGTCCGTTAATACGACACAGCCATTCGTTTCACGCATCTAGAGAAATGGTTGTGAAATAGCCTACGTCAGATGCTGCCATTAATTCTTTCAGATTATAACAGTATAGGCTATAGCTACAGTAGCCTATATTGAGGTTACGTAGCTCTGTGCAGACATCGGGCACATCGCGATTCTGGAACAAACCTACAGTAAACAAAATATCACGTGAAAAAACATCTAGATGTCGGTTTTAACCTGGGTGTTGCTTCATACTATAAGGCTAACGTTACAATGCAGGCAAGAGTGATAAAACACGGTCATGTAGCAGTGTTTTTTTTTTGTTACCGACTAGGCTGTGATATTAATACCAACATTTAGTGCATCACTCCAGCTCGCGCTGGTTTATCAAAACGCCTGTCTTCCCAGAGATGCGCTTTAAGTATTACATGATGAATAGGCTAATACACTAGACTTGATAATAAACTGCCTTACAGTAAATATAGGAATGTTAACAAACAGAACAGCGCATTTTTTCAGAGCGATGTGAACACTCCAAATGCGAGAGCATGTAGCCTGTATAGGCTACGTTTTAAGGTGACCTTACAAGTTCGCTACGGTTAGGCAAATATTATTTTCTACAGTATGACGCAGTCTTATTTATTTGGTAAATGTGCATCTACCTACCACTCGTGAATTATCCACATATAGCGTAGCATTTCTCATACAGTTGCCTATATTGAGGTTACGTACCTCTATGTGGAGACATCGCGATTCTGGAATGAGGCTACAGTAAACAAAATATCATGTGAAAAAACATCTAGATGTCTGTTTTAACCTGGGTGTTGCTTAATACTATTAGCCTAACGTTACAATGCAGGCAAGACAGATAAAAAACAGGCATTTGGCGGGTGTTTTTTATATTTTTAGACTACGCTGTGATTTCAATAACAACATTCAGTGCGTCACTGGAACTCGCGAGAGCGTTTGGAAAGTACACAGTCAGCTATAAATTCTGAACTATAGAATAACCAAAGGTTACCTTACAAGTTCGCTACGGTTAGCCAAATATTATTTTCTACAGTATGACGCAGTCTTATTTATTTTTTAAATGTGCATGTACCTACCACTCGTGTATTACCCACATATCGCGTAGCATTTCTCATACAGCAACGTTAACATAAACCGGACATAAACCACGCATCTAGGGAAATGTTTCTGAATTAACATAGGCTACGTCCGATGCTGGCATGAATGCTTTCACATTATAAAAGTATAGGCTATAGCTACAGTAGCCTATATTGAGGTTACGTAGCTCTGTGCAGACATCGGGCACATCGCGATTCTGGAACAAACCTACAGTAGCTAAACAAAATATCACGTGAAAAAACATCCAGATGTCGGTTTTAACCTGGGTGTTGCTTCATACTATAATGCTAACGTTACAATGCAGGCACGAGTGATAAAACACGGTCATGTAGCCGAGTCTTTTTTTTTTTAACCGACTAGGCTGTGATATTAATACCAACATTTAGTGCGTCACTCCAGCTCGCGCTCGTTTATCAAAACGCCTGCCTTCCGAGAGATGCGCTTTAAGTATTACATGATGAATAGGCTAACACACCATATAGACTACTCGACTTGATAATAAACCACCTTACAGTAGCTACATATGTTCCAACTGCAATACAGTTGCCTATATTGAGGTTACGTACCTCTATGTGGAGACATCGCGATTCTGGAATGAGGCTACAGTAAACAAAATATCATGTGAAAAAACATCTAGATGTCTGTTTTAACCTGGGTGTTGCTTAATACTATTAGCCTAACGTTACAATGCAGGCAAGACAGATAAAAAACAGGCATTTGGCGGGTGTTTTTTATATTTTTAGACTACGCTGAGATTTCAATAACAACATTCAGTGCGTCACTGGAACTCGCCAGAACGTTTGGAATAAACGGACTGCCTTCCCAGAGATGCGCTTTAAGTATTACATGGTTAATAGGCTAATACACTCAACTTGATAATAAACCGACTTACAGTGAAGTTAACAGTACAGCGCATGTTTTCAGTTCAAACTGCAATTCGGACAGGAGGCAGCCTGTATGCTACGTTCGAAGGTTACCTTACAAGTTCACTACGGTTACCCAAATATTATTTTCTACAGTATGAGGCAGTCTTAATTTGTTTTAAATGCGCATCTACCTACCAGTCGTGTATTATCCACATATAGTGTAGCATCTCTCGCTCGGTAAGGTCTTGTAGTATCCACATATCGCGCAGCATTTGTCGGTCGGTAAGACCTTCCATGGCCGCCATTACAAAGCGAAAAAAGGCAGGGAATGCAAACTGTCACGTGAGATGTCACATTGGCCAATCAGGGAATAGACCTAGTGGCCAGGACATGCAATTACTGGCATTTTTACGTCTTAAAAGTATAATATCTCTAAAAGTATAAATGTTATGCATCCATAAAGTCATAGCAACATACTGCGAGTAGTACGCTAAAATGTACAGTTGGAATGGTTGTTCTATGTGGAAGCATGTAGGAGGAGATGCGTTCTCAAAATACCTATAATAATAATAATAATAATAATAATAATAATAATAATATGAAGTATGAGTAGGAACAATACTTGGGCTGCCTACAGCAGCCCAACTAATAACTAGAAAAGGTGCAATTACTAAAGTAATTGCAAGTTGGGCTGTAGCTACAACTTCAGGTCATGTGTGCACGTCTGTTAACGTCAATGTATTGAGAGTGGATTCTTGCGTGCTTCTTTTATGCTCCCGTCCATTCCCTTGTATTTGGCGCCCTCTGGTGGTGGTTAGATTTACAAAGCGAAAAAAGGTAGAATCTGGAAACGGTCACGTGACATGTCACATTGGCCAATCAGGGAATAGACCTAGTGGCCAGGACATGAAATTACTATTCCCATGTTAAGTATATGGACATTTTTACGTTTTAAAACTATTATATCTCAAAAAGTATGAATGTTATGCATCCAAAAAGTCATAGCAACATACTGTGAATAGTACGCTACAATGTACAGTTGGAATGGTTGTTCTATGTGGAAGCATGTAGGAGGAGATGCGTTCTCAAAATACCTATAATAATAATAATAATAATAATAATAATAACTAGAGAAGGTGCAATTACTAAAGTAATTGCAAGTTGGGCTGTAGCTACAACTTCAGGTCATGTGTGCACATGTCTGTTAACGTCAATGTATTGACAGTGGATCCTTGCGTGCTTCTTTTATGCTCCCGTCCATTCCCTTGTATTTGGTGCCCTCTGGTGGTCCAGTTAGATTTTGCAGTCTCTCGTGTTCCATGGTGGAGATCTCATTTTAGAGACGGTGAAGAAGCAGCGTTAATTAGACTTTTTCCTCGCACACGTTGTTTAAAAGAACACGATTAAACATAGGCCTAAATAAGTATGGCAGCTACCATTTCAGTATATAAATGTGCATTCATGGATTTATACAAGCATACGTTTCCAAATGACGCATTTTGGCTACATTTGATTTCAGATGTTACACTGCGATATTATGAACAATGGGATATGTCCGTTAATACGACACAGCCATTCGTTTCACGCATCTAGAGAAATGGTTGTCAAATAGCCTACGTCAGATGCTGCCATGATGCTGCCATTAATTCTTTCAGATTATAACAGTATAGGCTATAGCTACAGTAGCCTATATTGAGGTTACGTAGCTCTGTGCAGACATCGGGCACATCGCGATTCTGGAACAAACCTACAGTAAACAAAATATCACGTGAAAAAACATCTAGATGTCGGTTTTAACCTGGGTGTTGCTTCATACTATAAGGCTAACGTTACAATGCAGGCAAGAGTGATAAAACACGGTCATGTAGCAGTGTTTTTTTTTTGTTACCGACTAGGCTGTGATATTAATACCAACAATTAGTGCATCACTCCAGCTCGCGCTGGTTTATCAAAACGCCTGTCTTCCCAGAGATGCGCTTTAAGTATTACATGATGAATAGGCTAATACACTAGACTTGATAATAAACTGCCTTACAGTAAATATAGGAATGTTAACAAACAGAACAGCGCATTTTTTCAGAGCGATGTGAACACTCCAAATGCGAGAGCATGTAGCCTGTATAGGCTACGTTTTAAGGTGACCTTACAAGTTCGCTACGGTTAGGCAAATATTATTTTCTACAGTATGACGCAGTCTTATTTATTTGGTAAATGTGCATCTACCTACCACTCGTGAATTATCCACATATAGCGTAGCATTTCTCATACAGTTGCCTATATTGAGGTTACGTACCTCTATGTGGAGACATCGCGATTCTGGAATGAGGCTACAGTAAACAAAATATCATGTGAAAAAACATCTAGATGTCTGTTTTAACCTGGGTGTTGCTTAATACTATTAGCCTAACGTTACAATGCAGGCAAGACAGATAAAAAAACAGGCATTTGGCGGGTGTTTTTTATATTTTTAGACTACGCTGTGATTTCAATAACAACATTCAGTGCGTCACTGGAACTCGCGAGAGCGTTTGGAAAGTACACAGTCAGCTATAAATTCTGAACTATAGAATAACCAAAGGTTACCTTACAAGTTCGCTACGGTTAGCCAAATATTATTTTCTACAGTATGACGCAGTCTTATTTATTTTTTAAATGTGCATGTACCTACCACTCGTGTATTACCCACATATCGCGTAGCATTTCTCATACAGCAACGTTAACATAAACCGGACATAAACCACGCATCTAGGGAAATGTTTCTGAATTAACATACGTCCGATGCTGGCATGAATGCTTTCACATTATAAAAGTATAGGCTATAGCTACAGTAGCCTATATTGAGGTTACGTAGCTCTGTGCAGACATCGGGCACATCGCGATTCTGGAACAAACCTACAGTAGCTAAACAAAATATCACGTGAAAAAACATCCAGATGTCGGTTTTAACCTGGGTGTTGCTTCATACTATAATGCTAACGTTACAATGCAGGCACGAGTGATAAAACACGGTCATGTAGCCGAGTCTTTTTTTTTTTTTAACCGACTAGGCTGTGATATTAATACCAACATTTAGTGCGTCACTCCAGCTCGCGCTCGTTTATCAAAACGCCTGCCTTCCGAGAGATGCGCTTTAAGTATTACATGATGCATAGGCTAATACACCATATAGACTACTCGACTTGATAATAAACCACCTTACAGTACATATGTTCCAACTGCAATACAGTTGCCTATATTGAGGTTACGTACCTCTATGTGGAGACATCGCGATTCTGGAATGAGGCTACAGTAAACAAAATATCATGTGAAAAAACATCTAGATGTCTGTTTTAACCTGGGTGTTGCTTAATACTATTAGCCTAACGTTACAATGCAGGCAAGACAGATAAAAAACAGGCATTTGGCGGGTGTTTTTTATATTTTTAGACTACGCTGTGATTTCAATAACAACATTCAGTGCGTCACTGGAACTCGCGAGAGCGTTTGGAATAAACGGACTGCCTTCCCAGAGATGCGCTTTAAGTATTACATGGTTAATAGGCTAATACACTGAACTTGATAATAAACCGACTTTCAGTAAAGTTAACAGTAGGCTACAGCGCATGTTTTCAGTTCAAACTGCAATTCGGACAGGAGGCAGCCTGTATGCTACGTTCGAAGGTTACCTTACAAGTTCACTACGGTTACCCAAATATTATTTTCTACAGTATGAGGCAGTCTTAATTTGTTTTAAATGCGCATCTACCTACCAGTCGTGTATTATCCACATATAGTGTAGCATTTCACGCTCGGTAAGGTCCTGTATTATCCACATATCGCGTAGCATTTCTCGGTCGGCAAGACATTCCATGGCCGCCATTACACAGCGAAAATAGGCAGAATCTGGAAACGGTCACGTGATATGTCACATTGGCCAATCAGGGAATAGACCTAGTGGCCAGAAAATGAAATTACTGCCATTTTTACACTTTAAAACTATTATATCTCAAAAAGTATAAATGTTATGCATCCATAAAGTCATAGCAACATACTGTGAGTAGTACGCTACAATGTACAGTTGGAATGGTTGTTCTATGTGGAAGCATGTAGGAGGAGATGCGTTCTCAAAATACCTATAATAATAATAATAATAATAATAATAATAATAATATGAAGTATGAGTAGGAACAGTACTTGGGCTGCCTACAGCAGCCCAACTAATAATAATAACTAGAGAAGGTGCAATTACTAAAGTAATTGCAAGTTGGGCTGTAGCTACAACTTCAGGTCATGTGTGCACATGTCTGTTACCGTCAATGTATTGACAGTGGATCCTTGCATGCTTCTTTTATGCTCCCGTCCATTCCCTTGTATTTGGTGCCCTCTGGTGGTCCAGTTAGATTTTGCAGTCTCTCGTGTTCCATGGTGGAGATCTCATTTTAGAGACGGTGAAGAAGCAGCGTTAATTAGACTTTTTCCTCGCACACGTTGTTTAAAAGAACACGATTAAACATAGGCCTAAATAAGTATGGCAGCTACCATTTCAGTATATAAATGTGCATTCATGGATTTATACAAGCATACGTTTCCAAATGACGCATTTTGGCTACATTTGATTTCAGATGTTACACTGCGATATTATGAACAATGGGATATGTCCGTTAATACGACACAGCCATTCGTTTCACGCATCTAGAGAAATGGTTGTGAAATAGCCTACGTCAGATGCTGCCATTAATTCTTTCAGATTATAACAGTATAGGCTATAGCTACAGTAGCCTATATTGAGGTTACGTAGCTCTGTGCAGACATCGGGCACATCGCGATTCTGGAACAAACCTACAGTAAACAAAATATCACGTGAAAAAACATCTAGATGTCGGTTTTAACCTGGGTGTTGCTTCATACTATAAGGCTAACGTTACAATGCAGGCAAGAGTGATAAAACACGGTCATGTAACAGTGTTTTTTTTTGTTACCGACTAGGCTGTGATATTAATACCAACATTTAGTGCATCACTCCAGCTCGCGCTGGTTTATCAAAACGCCTGTCTTCCCAGAGATGCGCTTTAAGTATTACATGATGAATAGGCTAATACACTAGACTTGATAATAAACTGCCTTACAGTAAATATAGGAATGTTAACAAACAGAACAGCGCATTTTTTCAGAGCGATGTGAACACTCCAAATGCGAGAGCATGTAGCCTGTATAGGCTACGTTTTAAGGTGACCTTACAAGTTCGCTACGGTTAGGCAAATATTATTTTCTACAGTATGACGCAGTCTTATTTATTTGGTAAATGTGCATCTACCTACCACTCGTGAATTATCCACATATAGCGTAGCATTTCTCATACAGTTGCCTATATTGAGGTTACGTACCTCTATGTGGAGACATCGCGATTCTGGAATGAGGCTACAGTAAACAAAATATCATGTGAAAAAACATCTAGATGTCTGTTTTAACCTGGGTGTTGCTTAATACTATTAGCCTAACGTTACAATGCAGGCAAGACAGATAAAAAACAGGCATTTGGCGGGTGTTTTTTATATTTTTAGACTACGCTGTGATTTCAATAACAACATTCAGTGCGTCACTGGAACTCGCGAGAGCGTTTGGAAAGTACACAGTCAGCTATAAATTCTGAACTATAGAATAACCAAAGGTTACCTTACAAGTTCGCTACGGTTAGCCAAATATTATTTTCTACAGTATGACGCAGTCTTATTTATTTTTTAAATGTGCATGTACCTACCACTCGTGTATTACCCACATATCGCGTAGCATTTCTCATACAGTAACGTTAACATAAACCGGACATAAACCACGCATCTAGGGAAATGTTTCTGAATTAACATACGTCCGATGCTGGCATGAATGCTTTCACATTATAAAAGTATAGGCTATAGCTACAGTAGCCTATATTGAGGTTACGTAGCTCTGTGCAGACATCGGGCACATCGCGATTCTGGAACAAACCTACAGTAGCTAAACAAAATATCACGTGAAAAAACATCCAGATGTCGGTTTTAACCTGGGTGTTGCTTCATACTATAATGCTAACGTTACAATGCAGGCACGAGTGATAAAACACGGTCATGTAGCCGAGTCTTTTTTTTTTTAACCGACTAGGCTGTTATATTAATACCAACATTTAGTGCGTCACTCCAGCTCGCGCTCGTTTATCAAAACGCCTGCCTTCCGAGAGATGCGCTTTAAGTATTACATGATGAATAGGCTAATACACCATATAGACTACTCGACTTGATAATAAACCACCTTACAGTACATATGTTCCAACTGCAATACAGTTGCCTATATTGAGGTTACGTACCTCTATGTGGAGACATCGCGATTCTGGAATGAGGCTACAGTAAACAAAATATCATGTGAAAAAACATCTAGATGTCTGTTTTAACCTGGGTGTTGCTTAATACTATTAGCCTAACGTTACAATGCAGGCAAGACAGATAAAAAACAGGCATTTGGCGGGTGTTTTTTTATATTTTTAGACTACGCTGTGATTTCAATAACAACATTCAGTGCGTCACTGGAACTCGCGAGAGCGTTTGGAATAAACGGACTGCCTTCCCAGAGATGCGCTTTAAGTATTACATGGTTAATAGGCTAATATACTCAACTTGATAATAAACCGACTTTCAGTAAAGTTAACAGTAGGCTACAGCGCATGTTTTCAGTTCAAACTGCAATTCGGACAGGAGGCAGCCTGTATGCTACGTTCGAAGGTTACCTTACAAGTTCACTACGGTTACCCAAATATTATTTTCTACAGTATGAGGCAGTCTTAATTTGTTTTAAATGCGCATCTACCTACCAGTCGTGTATTATCCACATATAGTGTAGCATTTCTCGCTCGGTAAGGTCTTGTAGTATCCACATATCGCGCAGCATTTGTCGGTCGGTAAGACCTTCCATGGCCGCCATTACAAAGCGAAAAAAGGCAGGGAATGCAAACTGTCACGTGACATGTCACATAGGCCAATCAGGGAATAGACCTAGTGGCCAGGACATGCAATTACTGGCATTTTTACGTCTTAAAAGTATAATATCTCTAAAAGTATAAATGTTATGCATCCATAAAGTCATAGCAACATACTGCGAGTAGTACGCTAAAATGTACAGTTGGAATGGTTGTTCTATGTGGAAGCATGTAGGAGGAGATGCGTTCTCAAAATACCTATAATAATAATAATAATAATAATAATAATAATAATATGAAGTATGAGTAAGAACAGTACTTGGGCTGCCTACAGCAGCCCAACTAATAATAATAATATGAAGTATGAGTAGGAACAGTACTTGGGCTGCCTACAGCAGCCCAACTAATAATATGAAGTATGAGTAAGAACAGTACTTGGGCTGCCTACAGCAGCCCAACTAACTAATAATAATAATAATAATAATAATATGAAGTATGAGTAAGAACAGTACTTGGGCTGCCTACAGCAGCCCAACTAATAACTAGAAAAGGTGCAATTACTAAAGTAATTGCAAGTTGGGCTGTAGCTACAACTTCAGGTCATGTGTGCACGTCTGTTAACGTCAATGTATTGAGAGTGGATTCTTGTGCTTCTTTTATGCTCCTGTCCATTCCCTTGTATTTGGTGCCCTCTGGTGGTCCAGTTAGATTTTGCAGTCTCTCAACCTAGTGGCCAGGACATGAAATTACTATTCCCATGTTAAGTATATGGACATTTTTACGTTTTAAAACTATTATATCTCAAAAAGTATAAATGTTATGCATCCATAAAGTCATAGCAACATACTGTGAGTAGTACGCTACAATGTACAGTTGGAATGGTTGTTCTATGTGGAAGCATGTAGGAGGAGATGCGTTCTCAAAATACCTATAATAATAATAATAATAATATGAAGTATGAGTAAGAACAGTACTTGGGCTGCCTACAGCAGCCCAACTAATAATATGAAGTATGAGTAGGAACAATACTTGGGCTGCCTACAGCAGCCCAACTAATAACTAGAAAAGGTGCAATTACTAAAGTAATTGCAAGTTGGGCTGTAGCTACAACTTCAGGTCATGTGTGCACGTCTGTTAACGTCAATGTATTGAGAGTGGATTCTTGCGTGCTTCTTTTATACTCCCATCCATTCCCTTGTATTTGGTGCCCTCTGGTGGTCCAGTTAGATTTACAAAGCAAGAAAAGCAGAATCTGGAAACTGTCACGTGACATGTCACATTGGCCAATCAGGGAATAGACCTAGTGGCCAGGACATGAAATTACTATTCCCATGTTAAGTATATGGACATTTTTACGTTTTAAAACTATTATATCTCAAAAAGTATTAATGTTATGCATCCAAAAAGTCATAGCAACATACTGTGAGTAGTACGCTACAATGTACAGTTTGAATGGTTGTTCTATGTGGAAGCATGTAGGAGGAGATGCGTTCTCAAAATACCTATAATAATAATAACTAGAGAAGGTGCAATTACTAAAGTAATTGCAAGTTGGGCTGTAGCTACAACTTCAGGTCATGTGTGCACATGTCTGTTACCGTCAATGTATTGACAGTGGATCCTTGCGTGCTTCTTTTATGCTCCCGTCCATTCCCTTGTATTTGGTGCCCTCTGGTGGTCCAGTTAGATTTTGCAGTCTCTCGTGTTCCATGGTGGAGATCTCATTTTAGAGACGGTGAAGAAGCAGCGTTAATTAGACTTTTTCCTCGCACACGTTGTTTAAAAGAACACGATTAAACATAGGCCTAAATAAGTATGGCAGCTACCATTTCAGTATATAAATGTGCATTCATGGATTTATACAAGCATACGTTTCCAAATGACGCATTTTGGCTACATTTGATTTCAGATGTTACACTGCGATATTATGAACAATGGGATATGTCCGTTAATACGACACAGCCATTCGTTTCACGCATCTAGAGAAATGGTTGTGAAATAGCCTACGTCAGATGCTGCCATTAATTCTTTCAGATTATAACAGTATAGGCTATAGCTACAGTAGCCTATATTGAGGTTACGTAGCTCTGTGCAGACATCGGGCACATCGCGATTCTGGAACAAACCTACAGTAAACAAAATATCACGTGAAAAAACATCTAGATGTCGGTTTTAACCTGGGTGTTGCTTCATACTATAAGGCTAACGTTACAATGCAGGCAAGAGTGATAAAACACGGTCATGTAGCAGTGTTTTTTTTTTGTTACCGACTAGGCTGTGATATTAATACCAACATTTAGTGCATCACTCCAGCTCGCGCTGGTTTATCAAAACGCCTGTCTTCCCAGAGATGCGCTTTAAGTATTACATGATGAATAGGCTAATACACTAGACTTGATAATAAACTGCCTTACAGTAAATATAGGAATGTTAACAAACAGAACAGCGCATTTTTTCAGAGCGATGTGAACACTCCAAATGCGAGAGCATGTAGCCTGTATAGGCTACGTTTTAAGGTGACCTTACAAGTTCGCTACGGTTAGGCAAATATTATTTTCTACAGTATGACGCAGTCTTATTTATTTGGTAAATGTGCATCTACCTACCACTCGTGAATTATCCACATATAGCGTAGCATTTCTCATACAGTTGCCTATATTGAGGTTACGTACCTCTATGTGGAGACATCGCGATTCTGGAATGAGGCTACAGTAAACAAAATATCATGTGAAAAAACATCTAGATGTCTGTTTTAACCTGGGTGTTGCTTAATACTATTAGCCTAACGTTACAATGCAGGCAAGACAGATAAAAAACAGGCATTTGGCGGGTGTTTTTTATATTTTTAGACTACGCTGTGATTTCAATAACAACATTCAGTGCGTCACTGGAACTCGCGAGAGCGTTTGGAAAGTACACAGTCAGCTATAAATTCTGAACTATAGAATAACCAAAGGTTACCTTACAAGTTCGCTACGGTTAGCCAAATATTATTTTCTACAGTATGACGCAGTCTTATTTATTTTTTAAATGTGCATGTACCTACCACTCGTGTATTACCCACATATCGCGTAGCATTTCTCATACAGCAACGTTAACATAAACCGGACATAAACCACGCATCTAGGGAAATGTTTCTGAATTAACATAGGCTACGTCCGATGCTGGCATGAATGCTTTCACATTATAAAAGTATAGGCTATAGCTACAGTAGCCTATATTGAGGTTACGTAGCTCTGTGCAGACATCGGGCACATCGCGATTCTGGAACAAACCTACAGTAGCTAAACAAAATATCACGTGAAAAAACATCCAGATGTCGGTTTTAACCTGGGTGTTGCTTCATACTATAATGCTAACGTTACAATGCAGGCACGAGTGATAAAACACGGTCATGTAGCCGAGTCTTTTTTTTTTTAACCGACTAGGCTGTGATATTAATACCAACATTTAGTGCGTCACTCCAGCTCGCGCTCGTTTATCAAAACGCCTGCCTTCCGAGAGATGCGCTTTAAGTATTACATGATGAATAGGCTAATACACCATATAGACTACTCGACTTGATAATAAACCACCTTACAGTAGCTACATATGTTCCAACTGCAATACAGTTGCCTATATTGAGGTTACGTACCTCTATGTGGAGACATCGCGATTCTGGAATGAGGCTACAGTAAACAAAATATCATGTGAAAAAACATCTAGATGTCTGTTTTAACCTGAGTGTTGCTTAATACTATTAGCCTAACGTTACAATGCAGGCAAGACAGATAAAAAACAGGCATTTGGCGGGTGCTTTTTCTATTTTTAGACTACGCTGTGATTTCAATAACAACATTCAGTGCGTCACTGGAACTCGCGAGAGCGTTTGGAATAAACGGACTGCCTTCCCAGAGATGCGCTTTAAGTATTACATGGTTAATAGGCTAATACACTCAACTTGATAATAAACCGACTTACAGTGAAGTTAACAGTACAGCGCATGTTTTCAGTTCAAACTGCAATTCGGACAGGAGGCAGCCTGTATGCTACGTTCGAAGGTTACCTTACAAGTTCACTACGGTTACCCAAATATTATTTTCTACAGTATGAGGCAGTCTTAATTTGTTTTAAATGCGCATCTACCTACCAGTCGTGTATTATCCACATATAGTGTAGCATCTCTCGCTCGGTAAGGTCTTGTAGTATCCACATATCGCGCAGCATTTGTCGGTCGGTAAGACCTTCCATGGCCGCCATTACAAAGCGAAAAAAGGCAGGGAATGCAAACTGTCACGTGAGATGTCACATTGGCCAATCAGGGAATAGACCTAGTGGCCAGGACATGCAATTACTGGCATTTTTACGTCTTAAAAGTATAATATCTCTAAAAGTATAAATGTTATGCATCCATAAAGTCATAGCAACATACTGCGAGTAGTACGCTAAAATGTACAGTTGGAATGGTTGTTCTATGTGGAAGCATGTAGGAGGAGATGCGTTCTCAAAATACCTATAATAATAATAATAATAACTAGAGAAGGTGCAATTACTAAAGTAATTGCAAGTTGGGCTGTAGCTACAACTTCAGGTCATGTGTGCACATGTCTGTTAACGTCAATGTATTGACAGTGGATCCTTGCGTGCTTCTTTTATGCTCCCGTCCATTCCCTTGTATTTGGTGCCCTCTGGTGGTCCAGTTAGATTTTGCAGTCTCTCGTGTTCCATGGTGGAGATCTCATTTTAGAGACGGTGAAGAAGCAGCGTTAATTAGACTTTTTCCTCGCACACGTTGTTTAAAAGAACACGATTAAACATAGGCCTAAATAAGTATGGCAGCTACCATTTCAGTATATAAATGTGCATTCATGGATTTATACAAGCATACGTTTCCAAATGACGCATTTTGGCTACATTTGATTTCAGATGTTACACTGCGATATTATGAACAATGGGATATGTCCGTTAATACGACACAGCCATTCGTTTCACGCATCTAGAGAAATGGTTGTGAAATAGCCTACGTCAGATGCTGCCATTAATTCTTTCAGATTATAACAGTATAGGCTATAGCTACAGTAGCCTATATTGAGGTTACGTAGCTCTGTGCAGACATCGGGCACATCGCGATTCTGGAACAAACCTACAGTAAACAAAATATCACGTGAAAAAACATCTAGATGTCGGTTTTAACCTCGGTGTTGCTTCATACTATAAGGCTAACGTTACAATGCAGGCAAGAGTGATAAAACACGGTCATGTAGCAGAGTGTTTTTTTTTTTGTTACCGACTAGGCTGTGATATTAATACCAACATTTAGTGCATCACTCCAGCTCGCGCTGGTTTATCAAAACGCCTGTCTTCCCAGAGATGCGCTTTAAGTATTAAATGATGAATAGGCTAATACACTAGACTTGATAATAAACTGCCTTACAGTAAATATAGGAATCTTAACAAACAGAACAGCGCATTTTTTCAGAGCGATGTGAACACTCCAAATGCGAGAGCATGTAGCCTGTATAGGCGACGTTTTAAGGTTACCTTACAAGTTCGCTACGGTTAGGCAAATATTATTTTCTACAGTATGACGCAGTCTTATTTATTTGGTAAATGTGCATCTACCTACCACTCGTGAATTATCCACATATAGCGTAGCATTTCTCATACAGTTGCCTATATTGAGGTTACGTACCTCTATGTGGAGACATCGCGATTCTGGAATGAGGCTACAGTAAACAAAATATCATGTGAAAAAACATCTAGATGTCTGTTTTAACCTGGGTGTTGCTTAATACTATTAGCCTAACATTACAATGCAGGCAAGACAGATAAAAAACAGGCATTTGGCGGGTGTTTTTTCTATTTTTAGACTACGCTGTGATTTCAATAACAACATTCAGTGCGTCACTGGAACTCGCGAGAGCGTTTGGAATAAACGGACTGCCTTCCCAGAGATGCGCTTTAAGTATTACATGGTTAATAGGCTAATATACTCAACTTGATAATAAACCGACTTTCAGTAAAGTTAACAGTAGGCTACAGCGCATGTTTTCAGTTCAAACTGCAATTCGGACAGGAGGCAGCCTGTATGCTACGTTCGAAGGTTACCTTACAAGTTCACTACGGTTACCCAAATATTATTTTCTACAGTATGAGGCAGTCTTAATTTGTTTTAAATGCGCATCTACCTACCAGTTGTGTATTATCCACATATAGTGTAGCATTTCTCGCTCGGTAAGGTCTTGTAGTATCCACATATCGCGCAGCATTTGTCGGTCGGTAAGACCTTCCATGGCCGCCATTACAAAGCGAAAAAAGGCAGGGAATGCAAACTGTCACGTGACATGTCACATTGGCCAATCAGGGAATAGACCTAGTGGCCAGGACATGCAATTACTGGCATTTTTACGTCTTAAAAGTATAATATCTCTAAAAGTATAAATGTTATGCATCCATAAAGTCATAGCAACATACTGCGAGTAGTACGCTAAAATGTACAGTTGGAATGGTTGTTCTATGTGGAAGCATGTAGGAGGAGATGCGTTCTCAAAATACCTATAATAATAATAATAATAATAATAATAATAATAATAATATGAAGTATGAGTAGGAACAGTACTTGGGCTGCCTACAGCAGCCCAACTAATAATAACTAGAAAAGGTGCAATTACTAAAGTAATTGCAAGTTGGGCTGTAGCTACAACTTCAGGTCATGTGTGCACATGTCTGTTAACGTCAATGTATTGAGAGTGGATTCTTGCGTGCTTCTTTTATGCTCCCGTCCATTCCCTTGTATTTGGCGCCCTCTGGTGGTGGTTAGATTTACAAAGCGAAAAAAGGTAGAATCTGGAAATGGTCACGTGACATGTCACATTGGCCAATCAGGGAATAGACCTAGTGGCCAAGACATGAAATTACTATTCCCATGTTAAGTATATGGACATTTTTACGTTTTAAAACTATTATATCTCAAAAAGTATGAATGTTATGCATCCAAAAAGTCATAGCAACATACTGTGAATAGTACGCTACAATGTACAGTTGGAATGGTTGTTCTATGTGGAAGCATGTAGGAGGAGATGCGTTCTCAAAATACCTATAATAATAATAATAATAATAACTAGAGAAGGTGCAATTACTAAAGTAATTGCAAGTTGGGCTGTAGCTACAACTTCAGGTCATGTGTGCACATGTCTGTTACCGTCAATGTATTGACAGTGGATCCTTGCGCGCTTCTTTTATGCTCCCGTCCATTCCCTTGTATTTGGTGCCCTCTGGTGGTCCAGTTAGATTTTGCAGTCTCTCGTGTTCCATGGTGGAGATCTCATTTTAGAGACGGTGAAGAAGCAGCGTTAATTAGACTTTTTCCTCGCACACGTTGTTTAAAAGAACACGATTAAACATAGGCCTAAATAAGTATGGCAGCTACCATTTCAGTATATAAATGTGCATTCATGGATTTATACAAGCATACGTTTCCAAATGACGCATTTTGGCTACATTTGATTTCAGATGTTACACTGCGATATTATGAACAATGGGATATGTCCGTTAATACGACACAGCCATTCGTTTCACGCATCTAGAGAAATGGTTGTGAAATAGCCTACGTCAGATGCTGCCATTAATTCTTTCAGATTATAACAGTATAGGCTATAGCTACAGTAGCCTATATTGAGGTTACGTAGCTCTGTGCAGACATCGGGCACATCGCGATTCTGGAACAAACCTACAGTAAACAAAATATCACGTGAAAAAACATCTAGATGTCGGTTTTAACCTGGGTGTTGCTTAATACTATTACACTAACGTTACAATGCAGGCAAGAGTGATAAAACACGGTCATGTAGCAGAGTGTTTTTTTTTTTGTTACCGACTAGGCTGTGATATAAATACCAACATTCACTGCATGACTCGCGAGCGTTTGAAATCAAACCGGACTGGCTTCCCAGAGATGCGCTTTTAAGTATTACCTGATTAATAGGCTAATACACTGGACTTGATAATAAACCGCCTTACAGTAAATACAGGAATGTTAACAAACATTAACGTTAACAGTGGATTTGTTTCAGACTCCAAAGCGAAGTAGCCTACAATAAGTGCATATTGAAGGTCATTGACGCGACTACAAAGCAAATCCGACAATTCCTAGTTGGAAATGCAGCATTAGCATCAAGCACAAATACGATTTGCTGTTAACTCTGAATGCGCACCTGCATGACAAGATGCTTAATACTATTAGGCTAACGTTACAATGCACAAACACGGTCATATAGCCAAGTGTCTTTTGTATTTTTACAGACTACGCTGTGATTTCAATAACAACATTCAGTGCGTCAGTGGAACGAGCGTTTGGAATAAACGGACCGCCTTCCCAGAGATGCGTTTTAAGTATTAGATGATTAATAGACTAATACACCACATAGACTACTCGACTTGATAATAAACCGCCTTACAGTAAATACATGAATGTTAACAAACATACTTACAGTACATATGTTCCAACTGCAATACAGTTGCCTATATTGAGGTTACGTACCTCTATGTGGAGACATCGCGATTCTCGAATGAGGCTACAGTAAACAAAATATCATGTGGAAAAACATCTAGATGTCTGTTTTAACCTGGGTGTTGCTTAATACTATTAGGCTAACGTTACAATGCACAAACACGGTCATATAGCCAAGTGTCTTTTGTATTTTTACAGACTACGCTGTGATTTCAATAACAACATTCAGTGCGTCACTGGAACGAGCGTTTGGAATAAACGGACCGCCTTCCCAGAGATGGGCTTTAAGTATTACATGATTAATAGACTAATACACCACATAGACTACTCGACTTGATAATAAACCGCCTTACAGTAAATACATGAATGTTACCAAACAGAACAGCACGTTTTCAGACCGGTGTTCAAACTGCAATCCGGACAAAAGGTAGCCTTGTAGGCTACGTTGTAAGATTACCTTACAAGTTCGCTACGGTTAGCCAAATACTATTTTCTACAGTATGACGCAGTCTTATTTTGTTTTAAATGTGCATGTACCTACCACTCGTGTATTATCTACATACAGCGTAGCACACATATAGCGTAGCATTTCTCATACAGTTGCCAATATTGAGCTTACGTACCTCTATGTGGAGACATCGCGATTCTGGAATGAGGCTACAGTAAACAAAATATCATGTGAAAAAACATCTAGATGTCTGTTTTAACCTGAGTGTTGCTTAATACTATTAGCCTAACGTTACAATGCAGGCAAGACAGATAAAAAACAGGCATTTGGCGGGTGCTTTTTCTATTTTTAGACTACGCTGTGATTTCAATAACAACATTCAGTGCGTCACTGGAACTCGCGAGAGCGTTTGGAATAAACGGACTGCCTTCCCAGAGATGCGCTTTAAGTATTACATGGTTAATAGGCTAATACACTCAACTTGATAATAAACCGACTTTCAGTAAAGTTAACAGTAGGCTACAGCGCATGTTTTCAGTTCAAACTGCAATTCGGACAGGAGGCAGCCTGTATGCTACGTTCGAAGGTTACCTTACAAGTTCACTACGGTTACCCAAATATTATTTTCTACAGTATGAGGCAGTCTTAATTTGTTTTAAATGCGCATCTACCTACCAGTCGTGTATTATCCACATATAGTGTAGCATTTCTCGCTCGGTAAGGTCGTGTAGTATCCACATATCGCGCAGCATTTGTCGGTCGGTAAGACCTTCCATGGCCGCCATTACAAAGCGAAAAAAGGCAGGGAATGCAAACGGTCACGTGACATGTCACATTGGCCAATCAGGGAATAGACCTAGTGGCCAGGACATGCAATTACTGGCATTTTTACGTCTTAAAAGTATAATATCTCTAAAAGTATAAATGTTATGCATCCATAAAGTCATAGCAACATACTACGAGTAGTACGCTAAAATGTACAGTTGGAATGGTTGTTCTATGTGGAAGTATGTAGGAGGAGATGCGTTCTCAAAATACCTATAATAATAATAATAATAATAACTAGAGAAGGTGCAATTACTAAAGTAATTGCAAGTTGGGCTGTAGCTACAACTTCAGGTCATGTGTGCACATGTCTGTTACCGTCAATGTATTGACAGTGGATCCTTGCGCGCTTCTTTTATGCTCCCGTCCATTCCCTTGTATTTGGTGCCCTCTGGTGGTCCAGTTAGATTTTGCAGTCTCTCGTGTTCCATGGTGGAGATGTCATTTTAGAGACGGTGAAGAAGCAGCGTTAATTAGACTTTTTCCTCGCACACGTTGTTTAAAAGAACACGATTAAACATAGGCCTAAATAAGTATGGCAGCTACCATTTCAGTATATAAATGTGCATTCATGGATTTATACAAGCATACGTTTCCAAATGACGCATTTTGGCTACATTTGATTTCAATGTTACACTGCGATATTATGAACAATGGGATATGTCCGTTAATACGACACAGCCATTCGTTTCACGCATCTAGAGAAATGGTTGTGAAATAGCCTACGTCAGATGCTGCCATTAATTCTTTCAGATTATAACAGTAGGCTATAGCTACAGTAGCCTATATTGAGATTACGTAGCTCTGTGCAGACATCGGGCACATCGCGATTCTGGAACAAACCTACAGTAAACAAAATATCACGTGAAAAAACATCTAGATGTCGGTTTTAACCTGGGTGTTGCTTAATACTATTACACTAACGTTACAATGCAGGCAAGAGTGAT
Organism: Synaphobranchus kaupii; assembly: GCA_029718625.1. Taxonomy (NCBI): domain Eukaryota; kingdom Metazoa; phylum Chordata; class Actinopteri; order Anguilliformes; family Synaphobranchidae; genus Synaphobranchus; species Synaphobranchus kaupii. The sequence continues at coordinate 14,121,708 of CM056386.1, forward strand.
AAAACACGGTCATGTAGCAGAGTGTTTTTTTTTTTGTTACCGACTAGGCTGTGATATAAATACCAACATTCACTGCATGACTCGCGAGCGTTTGAAATCAAACCGGACTGGCTTCCCAGAGATGCGCTTTTAAGTATTACCTGATTAATAGGCTAATACACTGGACTTGATAATAAACCGCCTTACAGTAAATACAGGAATGTTAACAAACATTAACGTTAACAGTGGATTTGTTTCAGACTCCAAAGCGAAGTAGCCTACAATAAGTGCATATTGAAGGTCATTGACGCGACTACAAAGCAAATCCGACAATTCCTAGTTGGAAATGCAGCATTAGCATCAAGCACAAATACGATTTGCTGTTAACTCTGAATGCGCACCTGCATGACAAGATGCTTAATACTATTAGGCTAACGTTACAATGCACAAACACGGTCATATAGCCAAGTGTCTTTTGTATTTTTACAGACTACGCTGTGATTTCAATAACAACATTCAATGCGTCACTGGAACGAGCGTTTGGAATAAACGGACCGCCTTCCCAGAAATGCGTTTTAAGTATTAGATGATTAATAGACTAATACACCACATAGACTACTCGACTTGATAATAAACCGCCTTACAGTAAATACATGAATGTTAACAAACATACTTACAGTACATATGTTCCAACTGCAATACAGTTGCCTATATTGAGGTTACGTACCTCTATGTGGAGACATCGCGATTCTCGAATGAGGCTACAGTAAACAAAATATCATGTGGAAAAACATCTAGATGTCTGTTTTAACCTGGGTGTTGCTTAATACTATTAGGCTAACGTTACAATGCACAAACACGGTCATATAGCCAAGTGTCTTTTGTATTTTTACAGACTACGCTGTGATTTCAATAACAACATTCAGTGCGTCACTGGAACGAGCGTTTGGAATAAACGGACCGCCTTCCCAGAGATGCGCTTTAAGTATTTACATGATTAATAGACTAATACACCACATAGACTACTCGACTTGATAATAAACCGCCTTACAGTAAATACATGAATGTTACCAAACAGAACAGCACGTTTTCAGACCGGTGTTCAAACTGCAATCCGGACAAAAGGTAGCCTTGTAGGCTACGTTGTAAGATTACCTTACAAGTTCGCTACGGTTAGCCAAATACTATTTTCTACAGTATGACGCAGTCTTATTTTGTTTTAAATGTGCATGTACCTACCACTCGTGTATTATGTACATACAGCGTAGCACACATATAGCGTAGCATTTCTCATACAGTTGCCAATATTGAGCTTACGTACCTCTATGTGGAGACATCGCGATTCTGGAATGAGGCTACAGTAAACAAAATATCATGTGAAAAAACATCTAGATGTCTGTTTTAACCTGAGTGTTGCTTAATACTATTAGCCTAACGTTACAATGCAGGCAAGACAGATAAAAAACAGGCATTTGGCGGGTGCTTTTTCTATTTTTAGACTACGCTGTGATTTCAATAACAACATTCAGTGCGTCACTGGAACTCGCGTGAGCGTTTGGAATAAACGGACTGCCTTCCCAGAGATGCGCTTTAAGTAGCTATTACATGGTTAATAGGCTAATACACTCAACTTGATAATAAACCGACTTTCAGTAAAGTTAACAGTAGGCTACAGCGCATGTTTTCAGTTCAAACTGCAATTCGGACAGGAGGCAGCCTGTATGCTACGTTCGAAGGTTACCTTACAAGTTCACTACGGTTACCCAAATATTATTTTCTACAGTATGAGGCAGTCTTAATTTGTTTTAAATGCACATCTACCTACCAGTCGTGTATTATCCACATATAGTGTAGCATTTCTCGCTCGGTAAGGTCGTGTAGTATCCACATATCGCGCAGCATTTGTCGGTCGGTAAGACCTTCCATGGCCGCCATTACAAAGCGAAAAAAGGCAGGGAATGCAAACGGTCACGTGACATGTCACATTGGCCAATCAGGGAATAGACCTAGTGGCCAGGACATGCAATTACTGGCATTTTTACGTCTTAAAAGTATAATATCTCTAAAAGTATAAATGTTATGCATCCATAAAGTCATAGCAACATACTACGAGTAGTACGCTAAAATGTACAGTTGGAATGGTTGTTCTATGTGGAAGTATGTAGGAGGAGATGCGTTCTCAAAATACCTATAATAATAATAATAATAATAATAATAATAATATGAAGTATGAGTAGGAACAGTACTTGGGCTGCCTACAGCAGCCCAACTAATAATAATAATATGAAGTATGAGTAGGAACAGTACTTGGGCTGCCTACAGCAGCCCAACTAACTAGAGAAGGTGCAATTACTAAAGTAATTGCAAGTTGGGCTGTAGCTACAACTTCAGGTCATGTGTGCACATGTCTGTTACCGTCAATGTATTGACAGTGGATCCTTGCGTGCTTCTTTTATGCTCCCGTCCATTCCCTTGTATTTGGTGCCCTCTGGTGGTCCAGTTAGATTTTGCAGTCTCTCGTGTTCCATGGTGGAGATCTCATTTTAGAGACGGTGAAGAAGCAGCGTTAGACTTTTTCCTCGCACACGTTGTTTAAAAGAACACGATTAAACATAGGCCTAAATAAGTATGGCAGCTACCATTTCAGTATATAAATGTGCATTCATGGATTTATACAAGCATACGTTTCCAAATGACGCATTTTGGCTACATTTGATTTCAGATGTTACACTGCGATATTATGAACAATGGGATATGTCCGTTAATACGACACAGCCATTCGTTTCACGCATCTAGAGAAATGGTTGTGAAATAGCCTACGTCAGATGCTGCCATTAATTCTTTCAGATTATAACAGTATAGGCTATAGCTACAGTAGCCTATATTGAGGTTACGTAGCTCTGTGCAGACATCGGGCACATCGCGATTCTGAAACAAACCTACAGTAAACAAAATATCACGTGAAAAAACATCTAGATGTCGGTTTTAACCTGGGTGTTGCTTCATACTATAAGGCTAACGTTACAATGCAGGCAAGAGTGATAAAACACGGTCATGTAGCAGTGTTTTTTTTTTTGTTACCGACTAGGCTGTGATATTAATACCAACATTTAGTGCATCACTCCAGCTCGCGCTGGTTTATCAAAACGCCTGTCTTCCCAGAGATGCGCTTTAAGTATTACATGATGAATAGGCTAATACACTAGACTTGATAATAAACTGCCTTACAGTAAATATAGGAATGTTAACAAACAGAACTGCGCATTTTTTCAGAGCGATGTGAACACTCCAAATGCGAGAGCATGTAGCCTGTATAGGCTACGTTTTAAGGTGACCTTACAAGTTCGCTACGGTTAGGCAAATATTATTTTCTACAGTATGACGCAGTCTTATTTATTTGGTAAATGTGCATCTACCTACCACTCGTGAATTCTCCACATATAGCGTAGCATTTCTCATACAGTTGCCTATATTGAGGTTACGTACCTCTATGTGGAGACATCGCGATTCTGGAATGAGGCTACAGTAAACAAAATATCATGTGAAAAAACATCTAGATGTCTGTTTTAACCTGGGTGTTGCTTAATACTATTAGCCTAACGTTACAATGCAGGCAAGACAGATAAAAAACAGGCATTTGGCGGTTTTTTAAAATATTTTTAGACTACGCTGTGATTTCAATAACAACATTCAGTGCGTCACTGGAACTCGCGAGAGCGTTTGGAAAGTACACAGTCAGCTATAAATTCTGAACTATAGAATAACCAAAGGTTACCTTACAAGTTCGCTACGGTTAGCCAAATATTATTTTCTACAGTATGACGCAGTCTTATTTATTTTTTAAATGTGCATGTACCTACCACTCGTGTATTACCCACATATCGCGTAGCATTTCTCATACAGCAACGTTAACATAAACCGGACATAAACCACGCATCTAGGGAAATGTTTCTGAATTAACATACGTCCGATGCTGGCATGAATGCTTTCACATTATAAAAGTATAGGCTATAGCTACAGTAGCCTATATTGAGGTTACGTAGCTCTGTGCAGACATCGGGCACATCGCGATTCTGGAACAAACCTACAGTAGCTAAACAAAATGTGAAAAAACATCCAGATGTCGGTTTTAACCTAGGTGTTGCTTCAAACTATAATGCTAACGTTACAATGCAGGCACGAGTGATAAAACACGGTCATGTAGCCGAGTCTTTTTTTTTTTAACCGACTAGGCTGTGATATTAATACCAACATTTAGTGCGTCACTCCAGCTCGCGCTCGTTTATCAAAACGCCTGTCTTCCCAGAGATGCGCTTTAAGTATTACATGATGAATAGGCTAATACACCATATAGACTACTCGACTTGATAATAAACCACCTTACAGTACATATGTTCCAACTGCAATACAGTTGCCTATATTGAGGTTACGTACCTCTATGTGGAGACATCGCGATTCTGGAATGAGGCTACAGTAAACAAAATATCATGTGAAAAAACATCTAGATGTCTGTTTTAACCTGGGTGTTGCTTAATACTATTAGCCTAACGTTACAATGCAGGCAAGACAGATAAAAAACAGGCATTTGGCGGGTGTTTTTTATATTTTTAGACTACGCTGTGATTTCAATAACAACATTCAGTGCGTCACTGGAACTTGCGAGAGCGTTTGGAATAAACGGACTGCCTTCCCAGAGATGCGCTTTAAGTATTACATGGTTAATAGGCTAATACACTCAACTTGATAATAAACCGACTTTCAGTAAAGTTAACAGTAGGCTACAGCGCATGTTTTCAGTTCAAACTGCAATTCGGACAGGAGGCAGCCTGTATGCTACGTTCGAAGGTTACCTTACAAGTTCACTACGGTTACCCAAATATTATTTTCTACAGTATGAGGCAGTCTTAATTTGTTTTAAATGCGCATCTACCTACCAGTCGTGTATTATCCACATATAGTGTAGCATTTCTCGCTCGGTAAGGTCTTGTAGTATCCACATATCGCGCAGCATTTGTCGGTCGGTAAGACCTTCCATGGCCGCCATTACAAAGCGAAAAAAGGCAGGGAATGCAAACTGTCACGTGACATGTCACATTGGCCAATCAGGGAATAGACCTAGTGGCCAGGACATGCAATTACTGGCATTTTTACGTCTTAAAAGTATAATATCTCTAAAAGTATAAATGTTATGCATCCATAAAGTCATAGCAACATACTGCGAGTAGTACGCTAAAATGTACAGTTGGAATGGTTGTTCTATGTGGAAGCATGTAGGAGGAGATGCGTTCTCAAAATACCTATAATAATAATAATAATAATAATAATAATAACTAGAGAAGGTGCAATTACTAAAGTAATTGCAAGTTGGGCTGTAGCTACAACTTCAGGTCATGTGTGCACATGTCTGTTACCGTCAATGTATTGACAGTGGATCCTTGCGCGCTTCTTTTATGCTCCCGTCCATTCCCTTGTATTTGGTGCCCTCTGGTGGTCCAGTTAGATTTTGCAGTCTCTCGTGTTCCATGGTGGAGATCTCATTTTAGAGACGGTGAAGAAGCAGCGTTAATTAGACTTTTTCCTCGCACACGTTGTTTAAAAGAACACGATTAAACATAGGCCTAAATAAGTATGGCAGCTACCATTTCAGTATATAAATGTGCATTCATGGATTTATACAAGCATACGTTTCCAAATGACGCATTTTGGCTACATTTGATTTCAGATGTTACACTGCGATATTATGAACAATGGGATATGTCCGTTAATACGACACAGCCATTCGTTTCACGCATCTAGAGAAATGGTTGTGAAATAGCCTACGTCAGATGCTGCCATTAATTCTTTCAGATTATAACAGTATAGGCTATAGCTACAGTAGCCTATATTGAGGTTACGTAGCTCTGTGCAGACATCGGGCACATCGCGATTCTGGAACAAACCTACAGTAAACAAAATATCACGTGAAAAAACATCTAGATGTCGGTTTTAACCTGGGTGTTGCTTAATACTATTACACTAACGTTACAATGCAGGCAAGAGTGATAAAACACGGTCATGTAGCAGAGTGTTTTTTTTTTGTTACCGACTAGGCTGTGATATAAATACCAACATTCACTGCATGACTCGCGAGCGTTTGAAATCAAACCGGACTGGCTTCCCAGAGATGCGCTTTTAAGTATTACCTGATTAATAGGCTAATACACTGGACTTGATAATAAACCGCCTTACAGTAAATACAGGAATGTTAACAAACATTAACGTTAACAGTGGATTTGTTTCAGACTCCAAAGCGAAGTAGCCTACAATAAGTGCATATTGAAGGTCATTGACGCGACTACAAAGCAAATCCGACAATTCCTAGTTGGAAATGCAGCATTAGCATCAAGCACAAATACGATTTGCTGTTAACTCTGAATGCGCACCTGCATGACAAGATGCTTAATACTATTAGGCTAACGTTACAATGCACAAACACGGTCATATAGCCAAGTGTCTTTTGTATTTTTACAGACTACGCTGTGATTTCAATAACAACATTCAGTGCGTCACTGGAACGAGCGTTTGGAATAAACGGACCGCCTTCCCAGAGATGCGTTTTAAGTATTAGATGATTAATAGACTAATACACCACATAGACTACTCGACTTGATAATAAACCGCCTTACAGTAAATACATGAATGTTAACAAACATACTTACAGTACATATGTTCCAACTGCAATACAGTTGCCTATATTGAGGTTACGTACCTCTATGTGGAGACATCGCGATTCTCGAATGAGGCTACAGTAAACAAAATATCATGTGGAAAAACATCTAGATGTCTGTTTTAACCTGGGTGTTGCTTAATACTATTAGGCTAACGTTACAATGCACAAACACGGTCATATAGCCAAGTGTCTTTTGTATTTTTACAGACTACGCTGTGATTTCAATAACAACATTCAGTGCGTCACTGGAACGAGCGTTTGGAATAAACGGACCGCCTTCCCAGAGATGCGTTTTAAGTATTAGATGATTAATAGACTAATACACCACATAGACTACTCGACTTGATAATAAACCGCCTTACAGTAAATACATGAATGTTAACAAACATACTTACAGTACATATGTTCCAACTGCAATACAGTTGCCTATATTGAGGTTACGTACCTCTATGTGGAGACATCGCGATTCTCGAATGAGGCTACAGTAAACAAAATATCATGTGGAAAAACATCTAGATGTCTGTTTTAACCTGGGTGTTGCTTAATACTATTAGCCTAACGTTACAATGCAGGCAAGACAGATAAAAAACAGGCATTTGGCGGGTGTTCTTTCTATTTTTAGACTACGCTGTGATTTCAATAACAACATTCAGTGCGTCACTGGAACTCGCGAGAGGGTTTGGAATAAACGGACTGCCTTCCCAGAGATGCGCTTTAAGTATTACATGGTTAATAGGCTAATACACTCAACTTGATAATAAACCGACTTTCAGTACAGCGCATGTTTTCAGTTCAAACTGCAATTCGGACAGGAGGTCGCCTGTAGGCAGCCTGTAGGCTACTCTCGGTCGGCAAGACATTCCATGGCCGCCATTACACAGCGAAAATAGGCAGAATCTGGAAACGGTCACGTGATATGTCACATTGGCCAATCAGGGAATAGACCTAGTGGCCAGAAAATGAAATTACTGCCATTTTTACACTTTAAAACTATTATATCTCAAAAAGTATAAATGTTATGCATCCATAAAGTCATAGCAACATACTGTGAGTAGTACGCTACAATGTACAGTTGGAATGGTTGTTCTATGTGGAAGCATGTAGGAGGAGATGCGTTCTCAAAATACCTATAATAATAATAATAATAATAATAATAATAATAATAATAATATGAAGTATGAGTAGGAACAGTACTTGGGCTGCCTACAGCAGCCCAACTAATAATAATAATATGAAGTATGAGTAGGAACAGTACTTGGGCTGCCTACAGCAGCCCAACTAATAATAATAACTAGAAAAGGTGCAATTACTAAAGTAATTGCAAGTTGGGCTGTAGCTACAACTTCAGGTCATGTGTGCACATGTCTGTTACCGTCAATGTATTTGACAGTGGATCCTTGCGTGCTTCTTTTATGCTCCCGTCCATTCCCTTGTATTTGGTGCCCTCTGGTGGTCCAGTTAGATTTTGCAGTCTCTCGTGTTCCATGGTGGAGATCTCATTTTAGAGACGGTGAAGAAGCAGCGTTAATTAGACTTTTTCCTCGCACACGTTGTTTAAAAGAACACGATTAAACATAGGCCTAAATAAGTATGGCAGCTACCATTTCAGTATATAAATGTGCATTCATGGATTTATACAAGCATACGTTTCCAAATGACGCATTTTGGCTACATTTGATTTCAGATGTTACACTGCGATATTATGAACAATGGGATATGTCCGTTAATACGACACAGCCATTCGTTTCACGCATCTAGAGAAATGGTTGTGAAATAGCCTACGTCAGATGCTGCCATTAATTCTTTCAGATTATAACAGTATAGGATATAGCTACAGTAGCCTATATTGAGGTTACGTAGCTCTGTGCAGACATCGGGCACATCGCGATTCTGGAACAAACCTACAGTAAACAAAATATCACGTGAAAAAACATCTAGATGTCGGTTTTAACCTGGGTGTTGCTTCATACTATAAGGCTAACGTTACAATGCAGGCAAGAGTGATAAAACACGGTCATGTAGCAGTGTTTTTTTTTTGTTACCGACTAGGCTGTGATATTAATACCAACATTTAGTGCATCACTCCAGCTCGCGCTGGTTTATCAAAACGCCTGTCTTCCCAGAGATGCGCTTTAAGTATTACATGATGAATAGGCTAATACACTAGACTTGATAATAAACTGCCTTACAGTAAATATAGGAATGTTAACAAACAGAACAGCGCATTTTTTCAGAGCGATGTGAACACTCCAAATGCGAGAGCATGTAGCCTGTATAGGCGACGTTTTAAGGTTACCTTACAAGTTCGCTACGGTTAGGCAAATATTATTTTCTACAGTATGACGCAGTCTTATTTATTTGGTAAATGTGCATCTACCTACCACTCGTGAATTATCCACATATAGCGTAGCATTTCTCATACAGTTGCCTATATTGAGGTTACGTACCTCTATGTGGAGACATCGCGATTCTGGAATGAGGCTACAGTAAACAAAATATCACGTGAAAAAACATCTAGATGTCGGTTTTAACCTGGGTCTTGCTTCATACTATAAGGCTAACGTTACAATGCAGGCAAGAGTGATAAAACACGGTCATGTAGCAGTGTTTTTTTTTTGTTACCGACTAGGCTGTGATATTAATACCAACATTTAGTGCATCACTCCAGCTCGCGCTGGTTTATCAAAACGCCTGTCTTCCCAGAGATGCGCTTTAAGTATTACATGATGAATAGGCTAATACACTAGACTTGATAATAAACTGCCTTACAGTAAATATAGGAATGTTAACAAACAGAACAGCGCATTTTTTCAGAGCGATGTGAACACTCCAAATGCGAGAGCATGTAGCCTGTATAGGCGACGTTTTAAGGTTACCTTACAAGTTCGCTACGGTTAGGCAAATATTATTTTCTACAGTATGACGCAGTCTTATTTATTTGGTAAATGTGCATCTACCTACCACTCGTGAATTATCCACATATAGCGTAGCATTTCTCATACAGTTGCCTATATTGAGGTTACGTACCTCTATGTGGAGACATCGCGATTCTGGAATGAGGCTACAGTAAACAAAATATCATGTGAAAAAACATCTAGATGTCTGTTTTAACCTGGGTGTTGCTTAATACTATTAGCCTAACGTTACAATGCAGGCAAGACAGATAAAAAACAGGCATTTGGCGGGTGTTTTTTTATATTTTTAGACTACGCTGTGATTTCAATAACAACATTCAGTGCGTCACTGGAACTCGCGAGAGCGTTTGGAATAAACGGACTGCCTTCCCAGAGATGCGCTTTAAGTATTACATGGTTAATAGGCTAATATACTCAACTTGATAATAAACCGACTTTCAGTAAAGTTAACAGTAGGCTACAGCGCATGTTTTCAGTTCAAACTGCAATTCGGACAGGAGGCAGCCTGTATGCTACGTTCGAAGGTTACCTTACAAGTTCACTACGGTTACCCAAATATTATTTTCTACAGTATGAGGCAGTCTTAATTTGTTTTAAATGCGCATCTACCTACCAGTCGTGTATTATCCACATATAGTGTAGCATTTCTCGCTCGGTAAGGTCTTGTAGTATCCACATATCGCGCAGCATTTGTCGGTCGGTAAGACCTTCCATGGCCGCCATTACAAAGCGAAAAAAGGCAGGGAATGCAAACTGTCACGTGACATGTCACATTGGCCAATCAGGGAATAGACCTAGTGGCCAGGACATGCAATTACTGGCATTTTTACGTCTTAAAAGTATAATATCTCTAAAAGTATAAATGTTATGCATCCAGAAAGTCATAGCAACATACTGCGAGTAGTACGCTAAAATGTACAGTTGGAATGGTTGTTCTATGTGGAAGCATGTAGGAGGAGATGCGTTCTCAAAATACCTATAATAATAATAATAATAATAACTAGAGAAGGTGCAATTACTAAAGTAATTGCAAGTTGGGCTGTAGCTACAACTTCAGGTCATGTGTGCACATGTCTGTTACCGTCAATGTATTGACAGTGGATCCTTGCGCGCTTCTTTTATGCTCCCGTCCATTCCCTTGTATTTGGTGCCCTCTGGTGGTCCAGTTAGATTTTGCAGTCTCTCGTGTTCCATGGTGGAGATCTCATTTTAGAGACGGTGAAGAAGCAGCGTTAATTAGACTTTTTCCTCGCACACGTTGTTTAAAAGAACACGATTAAACATAGGCCTAAATAAGTATGGCAGCTACCATTTCAGTATATAAATGTGCATTCATGGATTTATACAAGCATACGTTTCCAAATGACGCATTTTGGCTACATTTGATTTCAGATGTTACACTGCGATATTATGAACAATGGGATATGTCCGTTAATACGACACAGCCATTCGTTTCACGCATCTAGAGAAATGGTTGTGAAATAGCCTACGTCAGATGCTGCCATTAATTCTTTCAGATTATAACAGTATAGGCTATAGCTACAGTAGCCTATATTGAGGTTACGTAGCTCTGTGCAGACATCGGGCACATCGCGATTCTGGAACAAACCTACAGTAAACAAAATATCACGTGAAAAAACATCTAGATGTCGGTTTTAACCTGGGTGTTGCTTAATACTATTACACTAACGTTACAATGCAGGCAAGAGTGATAAAACACGGTCATGTAGCAGAGTGTTTTTTTTTTTGTTACCGACTAGGCTGTGATATAAATACCAACATTCACTGCATGACTCGCGAGCGTTTGAAATCAAACCGGACTGGCTTCCCAGAGATGCGCTTTTAAGTATTACCTGATTAATAGGCTAATACACTGGACTTGATAATAAACCGCCTTACAGTAAATACAGGAATGTTAACAAACATTAACGTTAACAGTGGATTTGTTTCAGACTCCAAAGCGAAGTAGCCTACAATAAGTGCATATTGAAGGTCATTGACGCGACTACAAAGCAAATCCGACAATTCCTAGTTGGAAATGCAGCATTAGCATCAAGCACAAATACGATTTGCTGTTAACTCTGAATGCGCACCTGCATGACAAGATGCTTAATACTATTAGGCTAACGTCACATTGGCCAATCAGGGAATAGACCTAGTGGCCAGGACATGCAATTACTGGCATTTTTACGTCTTAAAAGTATAATATCTCTAAAAGTATAAATGTTATGCATCCAGAAAGTCATAGCAACATACTGCGAGTAGTACGCTAAAATGTACAGTTGGAATGGTTGTTCTATGTGGAAGCATGTAGGAGGAGATGCGTTCTCAAAATACCTATAATAATAATAATAATAATAACTAGAGAAGGTGCAATTACTAAAGTAATTGCAAGTTGGGCTGTAGCTACAACTTCAGGTCATGTGTGCACATGTCTGTTACCGTCAATGTATTGACAGTGGATCCTTGCGCGCTTCTTTTATGCTCCCGTCCATTCCCTTGTATTTGGTGCCCTCTGGTGGTCCAGTTAGATTTTGCAGTCTCTCGTGTTCCATGGTGGAGATCTCATTTTAGAGACGGTGAAGAAGCAGCGTTAATTAGACTTTTTCCTCGCACACGTTGTTTAAAAGAACACGATTAAACATAGGCCTAAATAAGTATGGCAGCTACCATTTCAGTATATAAATGTGCATTCATGGATTTATACAAGCATACGTTTCCAAATGACGCATTTTGGCTACATTTGATTTCAGATGTTACACTGCGATATTATGAACAATGGGATATGTCCGTTAATACGACACAGCCATTCGTTTCACGCATCTAGAGAAATGGTTGTGAAATAGCCTACGTCAGATGCTGCCATTAATTCTTTCAGATTATAACAGTATAGGCTATAGCTACAGTAGCCTATATTGAGGTTACGTAGCTCTGTGCAGACATCGGGCACATCGCGATTCTGGAACAAACCTACAGTAAACAAAATATCACGTGAAAAAACATCTAGATGTCGGTTTTAACCTGGGTGTTGCTTAATACTATTACACTAACGTTACAATGCAGGCAAGAGTGATAAAACACGGTCATGTAGCAGAGTGTTTTTTTTTTTGTTACCGACTAGGCTGTGATATAAATACCAACATTCACTGCATGACTCGCGAGCGTTTGAAATCAAACCGGACTGGCTTCCCAGAGATGCGCTTTTAAGTATTACCTGATTAATAGGCTAATACACTGGACTTGATAATAAACCGCCTTACAGTAAATACAGGAATGTTAACAAACATTAACGTTAACAGTGGATTTGTTTCAGACTCCAAAGCGAAGTAGCCTACAATAAGTGCATATTGAAGGTCATTGACGCGACTACAAAGCAAATCCGACAATTCCTAGTTGGAAATGCAGCATTAGCATCAAGCACAAATACGATTTGCTGTTAACTCTGAATGCGCACCTGCATGACAAGATGCTTAATACTATTAGGCTAACGTTACAATGCACAAACACGGTCATATAGCCAAGTGTCTTTTGTATTTTTACAGACTACGCTGTGATTTCAATAACAACATTCAGTGCGTCAGTGGAACGAGCGTTTGGAATAAACGGACCGCCTTCCCAGAGATGCGTTTTAAGTATTAGATGATTAATAGACTAATACACCACATAGACTACTCGACTTGATAATAAACCGCCTTACAGTAAATACATGAATGTTAACAAACATACTTACAGTACATATGTTCCAACTGCAATACAGTTGCCTATATTGAGGTTACGTACCTCTATGTGGAGACATCGCGATTCTCGAATGAGGCTACAGTAAACAAAATATCATGTGGAAAAACATCTAGATGTCTGTTTTAACCTGGGTGTTGCTTAATACTATTAGGCTAACGTTACAATGCACAAACACGGTCATATAGCCAAGTGTCTTTTGTATTTTTACAGACTACGCTGTGATTTCAATAACAACATTCAGTGCGTCACTGGAACGAGCGTTTGGAATAAACGGACCGCCTTCCCAGAGATGGGCTTTAAGTATTACATGATTAATAGACTAATACACCACATAGACTACTCGACTTGATAATAAACCGCCTTACAGTAAATACATGAATGTTACCAAACAGAACAGCACGTTTTCAGACCGGTGTTCAAACTGCAATCCGGACAAAAGGTAGCCTTGTAGGCTACGTTGTAAGATTACCTTACAAGTTCGCTACGGTTAGCCAAATACTATTTTCTACAGTATGACGCAGTCTTATTTTGTTTTAAATGTGCATGTACCTACCACTCGTGTATTATCTACATACAGCGTAGCACACATATAGCGTAGCATTTCTCATACAGTTGCCAATATTGAGCTTACGTACCTCTATGTGGAGACATCGCGATTCTGGAATGAGGCTACAGTAAACAAAATATCATGTGAAAAAACATCTAGATGTCTGTTTTAACCTGAGTGTTGCTTAATACTATTAGCCTAACGTTACAATGCAGGCAAGACAGATAAAAAACAGGCATTTGGCGGGTGCTTTTTCTATTTTTAGACTACGCTGTGATTTCAATAACAACATTCAGTGCGTCACTGGAACTCGCGAGAGCGTTTGGAATAAACGGACTGCCTTCCCAGAGATGCGCTTTAAGTATTACATGGTTAATAGGCTAATACACTCAACTTGATAATAAACCGACTTTCAGTAAAGTTAACAGTAGGCTACAGCGCATGTTTTCAGTTCAAACTGCAATTCGGACAGGAGGCAGCCTGTATGCTACGTTCGAAGGTTACCTTACAAGTTCACTACGGTTACCCAAATATTATTTTCTACAGTATGAGGCAGTCTTAATTTGTTTTAAATGCGCATCTACCTACCAGTCGTGTATTATCCACATATAGTGTAGCATTTCTCGCTCGGTAAGGTCGTGTAGTATCCACATATCGCGCAGCATTTGTCGGTCGGTAAGACCTTCCATGGCCGCCATTACAAAGCGAAAAAAGGCAGGGAATGCAAACGGTCACGTGACATGTCACATTGGCCAATCAGGGAATAGACCTAGTGGCCAGGACATGCAATTACTGGCATTTTTACGTCTTAAAAGTATAATATCTCTAAAAGTATAAATGTTATGCATCCATAAAGTCATAGCAACATACTACGAGTAGTACGCTAAAATGTACAGTTGGAATGGTTGTTCTATGTGGAAGTATGTAGGAGGAGATGCGTTCTCAAAATACCTATAATAATAATAATAATAATAATAATAATATGAAGTATGAGTAGGAACAGTACTTGGGCTGCCTACAGCAGCCCAACTAACTAATAATAATATGAAGTATGAGTAGGAACAATACTTGGGCTGCCTACAGCAGCCCAACTAATAATAATAATAATATGAAGTATGAGTAGGAACAATACTTGGGCTGCCTACAGCAGCCCAACTAATAATAATAATAATATGAAGTATGAGTAGGAACAGTACTTGGGCTGCCTACAGCAGCCCAACTAATAATAATAATAATATGAAGTATGAGTAAGAACAGTACTTGGGCTGCCTACAGCAGCCCAACTAATAATAATAATAATAATATGAAGTATGAGTAGGAACAGTACTTGGGCTGCCTACAGCAGCCCAACTAATAATAATAATAATAATATGAAGTATGAGTAGGAACAGTACTTGGGCTGCCTACAGCAGCCCAACTAATAATAATATGAAGTATGAGTAAGAACAGTACTTGGGCTGCCTACAGCAGCCCAACTAATAATAATATGAAGTATGAGTAGGAACAGTACTTGGGCTGCCTACAGCAGCCCAACTAATAATAATAATAATAATATGAAGTATGAGTAGGAACAATACTTGGGCTGCCTACAGCAGCCCAACTAATAATAATAATATGAAGTATGAGTAGGAACAATACTTGGGCTGCCTACAGCAGCCCAACTAACTAATAATATGAAGTATGAGTAGGAACAGTACTTGGGCTGCCTACAGCAGCCCAACTAATAATAATAATAATATGAAGTATGAGTAGGAACAATACTTGGGCTGCCTACAGCAGCCCAACTAATAATAATAATATGAAGTATGAGTAGGAACAATACTTGGGCTGCCTACAGCAGCCCAACTAATAATAATATGAAGTATGAGTAGGAACAGTACTTGGGCTGCCTACAGCAGCCCAACTAATAATAATAATAATAATAATAAGAAGAAGTATGAGTAAGAACAGTACTTGGGCTGCCTACAGCAGCCCAACTAATAATAATAATAATAATAATATGAAGTATGAGTAGGAACAATACTTGGGCTGCCTACAGCAGCCCAACTAATAATAATAATAATAATAATAATATGAAGTATGAGTAAGAACAGTACTTGGGCTGCCTACAGCAGCCCAACTAATAATAATATGAAGTATGAGTAAGAACAGTACTTGGGCTGCCTACAGCAGCCCAACTAATAATAATATGAAGTATGAGTAGGAACAAAACTTGCGCTGCAACTAATAATAATTTGAAGTATGAGTAGGAACAATACTTGGGCTGCCTACAGCAGCCCAACTAATAATATGAAGTATGAGTAAGAACAATACTTGGGCTGCCTACAGCAGCCCAACTAACTAATTATTATTAGCTGTATTTTCAAAAGCTTTTCTGTGTATAATTTGAGGTGTAACTAACTAGCTAGTGAAGCTACCTAAACTAGCTGACATTATGATACATACACACACACCGCCCATTTATGAAGACACAGACTGAAACAATGCAGTAATACACACAAACTTTGGGTTGCGGTCCATTTTGTAAAGGCGTTCTTTGGTACACTGATAATCTGTTTTGCGCGGACCATAAATATGGCAACGGATATAAACAATGTGATACCGCGACGGACATTTCTGTAACGTCAACTACATCCCTGCCGTTGTGCCGTCTACCATCCGCTGTGTGAACGGCCCATTAAGCGGGGGCTGTTTTTAGCTTTCCAACCTTTTAGTTGGAGGTGGTCGGCATTTAACTGCAGCTCCACTATCCAGTAGCAGTAGCTTATTAAGTTTCAGGGACAGCAGCAATAGTGTTTGGGTACTCAGGACTTGACTTCCCATGAACAAAGTACAGGGATAGCATGTTTGTTAGAGAACAGTGATTTCCTTTCCTTCTTTTAAAGTTAAATTTTATTGTGTTCCTTTTTAGATATAGCTAAACAGTAGCTATAAGAGCTGACATCCATTACGGATAACCAAAGCTAAAAGAGGTGATTAACGATGCATTGAAAACATTTTATAGATACTTTTATTTTGATATATTTAAAGTCATTTGGCTACCATGTGTGTAGCTAGTTGCTTTTATCAGTTATGGTAGCTATAAACACCAAAGATAAGGGTAATGTTAACGTTAACTAGCTTTTTACCTTAGAGCAAACATAGGTGTGCTTCGTAATCTTCAAGGGGTTCAATTGTGAATGAGATCGCCGACATAGTTTTATTCAGTCTACACTTTTCCTTGTTTGATTTGGGTTTTGGAAACGGGAAGAAAATGACCTCCTCCAAACTCTTTGGATAAGGAGCGTTAGTTTTGCAGGTTCCACAATCGCACCGTTTGACCATGAGGTACACTGCATAGTAACGGTTGCTAGGCTATGATTGGACTATTGCCGCTTGGAGAAGACATTAAGAAATGTTTGTAATGTGAACTTCAATGCCCTGAAGAAGATGAGTCAAAACGTTGGTACGGCAATACAACTTGTAGTACACAGAGCTACAGTGAGCACCATAATTCATTGGACAGTGACAATTGTTTTGTTATTTTGGTTCTGTACTCTATCACTTTGAGTTTGAAAGGATACAATGTCATGGGTATTTGCAGCCCCTGCTGTTTCTGTGGTCGTCTTTCTTTTTGGCATCGTCGGGACGCTCTATTGGATTTTTTCCGCCTCCGTTCTGGTATTTGTATCTTGCCCGACAATTATTCTCTGCACCTGTTTTGCGTTTCCTGTCGGCTATAAATACCTCAGGACTTCCGCATTTCCGGACTTCGATATTGTCTTTGCTATTTAGAAAAAAATAGTAATCCAAGGCAACTCTACAAAATTAAAAAGCCTTTATTAAATGGCTCACATTATTTAGAATATTAAAAAACCAACATGTTTCGGCCTACATAGGGCCTTCATCAGGGTATCTAGAACAAAGACCAAACACTGACTAATATGGGGAGTCCTGAGCTCTGGGAGAGTCTAATTGCAATGATAAACAGCTGGTGCTGAAAGAATGGAACAATATATAACTTTACCAGGAGGGGTCAGTAGAGATACATCTATTAGATAGATTATTATATAAAATGAATAAACAATATTACTTACAAAATAATGCCTCAAACTAACACATAATGTATATATATATATATATATAAACAACAACTCAAAAAAACAACTCAAAAAAACAAAAAATATAGCAACATAAGAAAAAACAAGTCAGATCAAATCAATAAGTCAAACATACTAGATTGATGTTAAACAGAAAATAATATAATATAAACAAAAAGATATAAACATTAAATAAAGAAGATAACAGGAGATGAGCAATGAACAATGGACAAAGTAATAAAGTAACCTACTTAACCTATAGAAATGACACCAAGTCTATGGATTCATTTAGACCTGGGGGTACGGTAGCCTGTAGCCTATGGATCCAGCGGCTCTCTTTTTGGTTTAATATCTTCTGTCTATCTCCTCCCCTAGAGGTAGGGGGGACCGTGTCAATGCCGATAGCTGTAAATATAACTGAGGCACTTTGGTGAGCGTTTTTAAGGTGTTTAGCCATCGCATAATCCATATTGTTTGTTTTTATTGCATATTTGTGATCAGCCAGTCGATCAAGTAAGCGGCGTTTCGTACGACCCACATAAAAAGAATTACATTTAGAGCAGGACAGTATATATATAACATAAGTAGTTTGACAATTAATGAAGCTGTTAGATGTATATATTTGTTTAGTTACTGGGTGGGTGAACCCTTTAGATCTCTCCACCACTTCACATTGTTTACAGTGACCGCATCTGTACGTTCCTGTAGGAGGCTGGGGTAACCATGTGGATTTAACATCAGCTGGTAGATGGCTACGTACCAATTTATCTCCGAGATTGGGGGCTCTTCTAAATGTACAGAAAGGGGGGTCAGGGAATATGTTGGATAAGACATCATCACATTGGATCAGGCTCCAATTCTTTTTAATTATATTACGGACAGCGAGGGCCTTAGTGCTGTATGTGGTGGAGAAAAACACCCTATCGGATTTCTCTTTCTGCGTTTTTCTTGTTAAGAGAGAGTCGCGTTCTACAGTAGCGGCTTTAGATAGAGCTGTTTTAAGAGTGTTGTGTGTATAGAACGTGGCTATACACACAACACTCTTAAAACAGCTCTATCTAAAGCCGCTACTGTAGAACGCGACTCTCTCTTAACAAGAAAAATATTAGTCAGTGTTTGGTCTTTGTTCTAGATACCCTGATGAAGGCCCTATGTAGGCCGAAACATGTTGGTTTTTTAATATTCTAAATAATGTGAGCCATTTAATAAAGGCTTTTTAATTTTGTAGAGTTGCCTTGGATTACTATTTTTTTCTAATTATCACGGATCCTACCCCGGATTTAATCCAAAGAGCACCTACAACTTAAACACAAAACCAAGAACGCCGAAGCCCTCTCCATATCCGTTTTTGATTGTCTTTGCTATGTTGACAACAAAGTCGGTAAGGTATAAGACTCAGTCGCTGCATTTCTGGTTCGTACGAATAGGAAATGCAGCAAGTCCGATTTAGAGTTAGGAGAAAGATTTATTTAGGTCTTTTTCTTTTCTTTATCCTTTGTACTCTTCTGCCACTTAGCTTTTTGTTCAGCTCATTTTCACCTAGAGCTGTAGGTAACAGGTTCTAGTTTAATTTTCATTCTCTCGCCCGTTTATACAGGGTGGTTCTTTTGTTTTGTTTCACTACCTCTTGTTACGCCTAATTATTTAGTGTGTGAGGTTCTTTTGTTAGTTATTCTCGCTGTTTACTGAGATCGTCTCAGTTTTTGGAGGTTGCTTTGTTTTGCCTTGTGCTAGGGAAGTTTTGCTCCCGATCCTTTGTTATCCCAGTCCTGGTGCGGCTACTTCCGCGTTTTGTGGAGTATCTCTCTAGATACGCTTTTAGAAATCCTTGTCGGTCGCATTTGGTTCTCCGAACGTTACACTCCCCTTACATACAATGACAATGAGGTTGAAGTGCAGACTGTCAGCTTTAATTTGAGGGTATTTTCATCCGTATCGGATGAACCGTTTAGAAATTATAGAACCGTTTGTACATAGTCCCCCCCATTAACATAATGTAGAATGAAGTAATCATTTTTAATATTTGGTCGCTTATCCTTTGCATGCCATGACTATCTGTCTGTGACCCAACAATATAAAAAGACTCTTATTATAGATATCTTATTTTCTGGTACTATAACCTCTCTGCATTTGAATGGATCTCGATGGAAATTGAAGGGTGGGACTAGATTTAGCTGTAAATTATGCTGGAACAGTATGGAATACATGGTTGGTGAAATGGCTGTAAGTCATCAAGGGTCTGAGGTATCAAACGAGCCTCAATACATCACTCTGCTGCCAGATATGCAGTAGATATGGATGGGGTTTTTACTTTAAGGGTTGTTTCTCCTGATTTTCAAATTTTCCTATTGAACTCTATGGAAAAATAAGTCCATCCATATCTACTGCATATCTGGCAGCAGAGTGATGGTTTAAGGCTTGTTTGATTTAGCCATTTAGCCAACCATGTATTCCATACTGTTCCGTTGTAATTTACAGCTAAATCTAGTCCCACCTCCCAATTCCCATGGAGATCCATTCAAATGCAGAGAGATTATAGTATCGCTTGTAGGAGTACCAGAAAATAAGATATCAAGAGACTGTTGGGTCACAGACATAAGGAAGTCATGGCATGCAAAAGATATGCAACTAAATATAAAAAACTATTGAACTATTTGAACATGGGGGGGACCAACTACTGATGGGCAGCGCAAAGCTTTCTGAAACATTGACACAGTTGAAGCGATTGCGTTGGTTGAAGTGTCGGTGTCATGAAGCATTTGACAGCTGCCTCTCTAGTGACATCTCCTGGTCTAAACGGCGATAAATTTAAGTTAATGAAACATTCTGGACTCTTGTAAAATTCAGATTTTTAATATTAATGCTTTTGCAATGTATTCTCAAAACCCTCTCCAGCGGAGTCCAGGCTTTTTATGGAGTCTCTTGTTGGAAATAATCCCATACAAAAGACGTCTTATGTGAACCTTCCTTTATTAACAATATCGTTCTACAAATCTCAAACGCACTCTCAAATCTCTCCCTCTCGTCTTTTTTCTTTAGCCACGGCTCTATTTTACTGCCAAATTATTTTTAAATTACATTAATAATACATGTATGTATACATCCATATTGTGCAATGAATGAGCACATACAGCCACAGCATCTCTGGTGTCAAGTCAACGTAGCTAACTTTATCCCCGCCTCTCTCACGCACACACACTCACCCTTTCCACACCCATCAATCCCGCCCACCAGTGCACACCGTTCAGTAATGACTAGCTAACGTTAAAGCCAAGCAAACATGAAAAAGTTAATGTTAACATATTACAAACGTTAGCTATCTACCGTTATAGCTAGCAAATACATTGTGTCGATATTTGTTTCTACATTGAACTTGAAACATTTTCCTGTGATGGGTGGTTAACGTTACCGGAGCCGTGTGTACGTTAATATTCGCACATTAGGCTACTAAGTCAGATAACGTTAGCTAAGTTAGCTAATAGCTATCGTCAGTCGGTGTTGACATGAAGAATGTTGTGATTAACATTACATACAGGGTGTCCGCGGGTCATTAAAAAGTCTTAAATAGTCTTAAATTCATATTTATTAAAAAAAGGCCTTAAAATGTATTAAATTGTATTAAATTCGTTTTTGAAAGGTCTTAAATATTTTTTGAGGCGATGTGTTCCCAATCTCACTATACGGAGTTTTGCCAAATGATAAACTGAAAGAAAACAAAATACGATAGAAATTACGCAAGGATCCTTTTTAGGTGAAGTCACGTGATCGCAGAGTTTGCGGGTGCTTCTACGTTACCAAGCAACCTAAACTGTTCCACAGTAGTAGGCTACTGTCAGTAGGAGCGATTCTGACAAGATGACTTTCTGCTAAATTTCTGCTTCGGATTCAGTCAAGGGAGGTAACAATCTAAGTTCTATGTAATAGCCAAGCTAGCAAACTAACGGATTCATGGGTAAATGCAAGTTTAACGATAAATGACTTGAGAAAAGCGAATACTCAACATGGTTAAAACCCGTGCCCGGTAATGTCTCCGAAGCTCGATGCAGTATATGTCGCAAATGTTTCAAGCTTGGTACAATGGGATTCAGGGCGGTAGAATCCCATATGCAAAGCGAGAAGCAGAAACAATATTCAAGAGCACGCCAGCAGACTCCAATTGCTCCGTTCTGCACAATTATACGATCCCAGATTTATGCGTTTTAAACCAATTTCGGTACTTTCCTGTTCTTTAACCTGCTCTTAGTCTTTTAATGTTTATTTGTTACAGGGATCACTCATTGGCAGCTGAAGGTAGTGGCGATTCTTTTTTTATTGTATAGCTGATTATCTCGCGAAATTCGTCTGTGTGCAAAGCTATTTTTCATTGACCGCGCAGTTTATTTTAGCTGTTTTGGCGCCATGAACGTTTTTTTTTTGCAGCGCTTATTTGCAGCTACAGCCCACACTCGTGTTGCCGCAAATTCGAACATCTCTTCTTGTATTTGTATTTCTTGTATTAATTGTAAATCTAATCTAGATTTACATCACATTTATGCTCCCATTTACGATCAAATGTGTACTTGAATGAGGCCCAATTGGGTGCTGAGGCCCAATGGGTGCTGTTTTCAGGCTCTTACTCCAGTGCGCTGTGCACTAAGACAGGTGGTGTGGTGAAAATATGGCATGGAATTGAATGCAGTACACATGCAGTAGACACAGAGCATTCCATTCCATTACACATTTTTGCCACACCGCCTGTCTTAGCGCACTGGAGTAAGAGCCTGAAAATATCGCCCATTGTCTTCTCCAGTTAGGCGTACTGCTCCCTTTCAAGAGCATCCAGTGGTTTGTGGAATACCAGAACCACTTCTGCTAACTTAATTCTTGACAATATTACATACTCAGTTGCGAAGAGTGTATCTTTCACTTTTCATGCTTATTTTTGTTGCAAGTTTGGTCTTAAATTTCATTCTAGGTGGCATTAAAAATGTCTTAAAAAGTCTTAAAATTAACTTCTTGATACCTGCAGACACCCTGTACATAAAAATGGCCATTCCTCTGTTAAAAACGAAGCTTTGTTAACAGCTAACTGTCTAACATTACTGTATTACATATGCTCTGCATAAAAAAGACGCACTTTTGGGTGGAATGACAGGAGAATGGCATGGCGCTTGACGACGCTGAAGTTGGCTCCCGATTCGGAATTGCCGGTCCACCTTAAATCGGTCGCGAAAAGCGATTGTATGCTTTCACGGTCATCCTTCCGCTTTTTTCTCCGCTAAATCTAATTGGCTCAACATTCTGATAGCCTAGTTATATATACAGTCAAGCCGGAAAGTCTGCACACTCCTTTCACCTTCTCCACGTTTTATTACGTTACAGACTTATACTAGAATAGATTGAGTTCATTTTTTGCCTCAAACATCTACACACAATAGCCAATAATGACGAAGTGAAAACAGGTTTTTAGAAAATATGCAATTTTATTTTACTGACAAAAATAGGTTATTTAGGGGTTACTTATATAGGCAGGTGTTGGCAATCCCCAATCATGTCCAATCAATTTTTTTAAATTAAAAATGATAAATTAAATTATATCGGCCCCAAGGTGCGTCGGCCCACCGGGAAAATGCCAGATTACCAGTCCAGCGCTGCGAGAACTCAACCGTGGCATATTTTATGTGATTGTCATGTGCTGTTCAAATTTAATGGCCCATATTTGTATGTATTTGCATTGTATTTGAACCCAGGAAAAGTAATTCAGTTTAACTGAGTTTCTAAATAAACAGGTATGTCTATGTATCAAAAACCCCAACTATTAAATTTACACTTCAATACAACTATATGGCCTGCTCTGAACTGACTGAATATTTTGTATTCAGATTGCAAAACATGAATAAGACTACATGCACAGAGCACAGCAGAAATGATCAAATTTTGTTTCCCTGCTTCACTCTGTTCTGTCCTACATGGATTCCGTTATGTGGCTGACAGGCACGGCAGGTGTGAGAACAGCAGGGGGCTCTGCCGTGTTTCACCCATGCCTGTACCTCTATCACTTTTTCCTTTACCTGTCCATGGAAGCTGATATGTGATAGGAAGTGTGCATACAGGGAGTACAGTGATTGGAACCTTTCCTGATGGTGATTGATCATATAAGTAACAGAAGGCATACTTTAGCACAGATTCATCACTATAAAATACACCTCTCCGGTCAGCACCCTGTTGTACTGTGTAGCCTGTATGGTGTAAAATAGTGGGTATTTTAGCTCTTGGAATGAGGGTGACATAGCAGTAACTATAAGAACAGGGGGCAATTCTGAGCAAAGGAGAAAAAAAATTATAATTCACTGAGCATTGCTTTATGCAGACAGCTTCTTGTTTTTCTCCTATTCTCTGAGCGCAACAGCATGGCAGATTACTGCTTCTGTTTGGCTTGCTGATATTAGGACGGCAATGTAGTATAATGGTTAAGGAACTGGCCTTGGAACCGAAAGGTTTCAGGTTCGATTCCCAGGTAGGACACTGCCGTTGTACTTAACCTGAATCGCTTCAGTATACTGTATATCGAGCTGAATGGACAATATGTAAAAAAAAAAAAAAAATGTAAAAGTTGTGTATGTTGCTCTGGATAAGAGCATCTACTAAATACCTGTAATGCAATGTAATTAATGAGGTGACATGTAACACCATGTTAAATTAGCACATCTGATTGGCCATGTCTCGTTCAGCAGAGAAGCTTTGTATCACACCCAGTATCAAAATCACATCTGTGCCAAACAAGTGTTTCAGTTAATCCCAGCACGTCTGCTAAGAAATATCGGAAATAAATGTATGTAAGTATGTAATGCATGTAAGGCTCTTTGGACATGGCTCTCTATTTCCAGACAACTTCTTGACCAGCGTTTCATTGTAAAGAAGCTGTTAGGTCTGCCACGTTGGGTGTCGGTCAGGTGCGGTTGCTAAACTGTATTTTGGACCCGCGTTTCATATGAAATGGAATGAAGGCATGGATTGCGTGGATCACACGGGACGCAAAAACAGGGAAAGTGGTCTGATGAATTCACATTTATTAGATTCACTGTCTCCAGACTGCTGCTCCTCATCACCCTGCGGATTAGCCAAGAGCAGTTTAACGTGACAGTGAAAGGTCATTTTACTACGATATTTCACACGACTCACTTTGTACCCAGGATAGTCTGCTATAAACCCCTTATCATTATTAGTAGAAGTATAAGCATACATGTAGCTGGAGGTGTGTGTATACGTGTGTGTGGGTGTGCGTGTGCGTGTGCGTGTGCGGAGTGTAGGAAGGTACTTTCATTCATTGAGTAATTTGATCTGTAGCCTATCTGCCTGATTCTGCTTGTCCCTGTTGACTATGAAAACATAAATCTATGAAAATCTATTTTATGTTATAGTGAACAAACAAACAAAGCACAATGCTCATGCCTCTAGTTCTCACTCTAGAACAGAGAAAACATACGACAGCAATGGTACCCAGGTAGCGACAATTCAAACTCTTGTTTCAGCCATATAGAGAATGATGATTGCTTTACTGCTCCGTCCTCAGAACCAAACAGAGGACGTCGAGCTCAGTATGAAATGCGCTCACGTTCAGATGCAACATCAGTCTCGCCTTCCCCAAACAGGCGGACTTGCGAAACCTCACCTGGTCTTCGCTATGAAGAGCTAGAATCCATGGCTAGGGATATTGAACAGTTTAACCCTAAGAGCACTGAATTCAGAGCTACCTGAGACAAATTGACAACTGCCTCTCTGATCTGCCCAGGGCAACTGATCGAGAGAAGGTCAAATTCATCTGGAAAACCTCTACCAGAGAGATACAGTGCATCCGGAAAGTATTCACAGCGCTTCACTTTTTCCACATTTTGTTCTGTTACAGCCTTATTCCAAAATTGATTAAATTCATTTTTTCCCTCAAAATTCTACACACAACACCCCATAATGACAATGTGAAAAAAGTTTTTTTGAGATTTTTGCAAATTTATTAAAAATAAAATTTCTCATTTACATAAGTATTCATACCCTTTGCTTTAACATATTTTTAAAGTATCATATTTCATATTTGGTCGCATATCCTTTACATGCTGTTACTTCCTGAAGTCTGTGACCATCAACATCAAAAAACTGTCGATATCTTATTTTCAGGTACTGTTACAAGCGATATTATAACCTCTCTGCATTTGAATGGATCTCTATGGAAATTGGGGGGTGAGACTAGATTCAGCTGTAAATTACACTGGTACAGTATGGAACACATGGCTGGCTAAATGGCTGTAAGTTATCAAGGGTCTGAGCTATCAAACGAGCCCCAAACCATCACTCTGTTGCCAGATATGGAGTAGATGTGGATGGATCACTGCAAGGGTTATTTCTCCGGACTCATTTTCCTATAGAACTCTATGGGGAAAAAAGTCAGGAGAAACAACCCTTAACCTCTTAATGCCAAACGCCCCCTAGCGGTAACGCGGGCGTGACGGAAATTATTAAATTATACATTTCATTAATTTAATAATATATAATAAACTGCTCACCTCAATATTTTGATTAAATATCCTTATGATATATCCATTCCTTCTGGGAAAGTGGTTTTTAAGCCCAAAACGTCGAGATAAAACTTTGTAAATAACGTTGGAAACTCTGACCTAATTCTCAAACATGTATTGCAGCTTGATGTCACACCATAAACAATGTGCTGGTAAACTGTTCTGCTTAATTGTATTTCACAAAACTTTGGTTTAAAAAATCATTATACCTTTAGGCTTCAAGAAAAAATACTTTAAAACTTTCATAAGGCTGTACATGATTTTTTTCCAATTTTAAACCGACTTGTGCTTTTTTGCACTTGATTACAACTCGTTCGGCTGTGTTCACTTTGGCGTTGTGAAACTCAGCCAGTTTCTGGAGTACCAATCCAACGGCTTAGTATATGTTAGCCAGAGTGGTTTTGAACTTGCTTGCAGAGAATTATGCAAAACCGTCGTCAATTGGGTGTATTTCTTTGACTGATAGCACAATAGGCCTATCTGAAGTGGGAAAAACTGTCTTCGACCTGCCTCCACTCCGAGTATTATTTGCTTTCCATTGGGTTTTAAAACTGTCTGTCAAATATTCCAGCCAATAGCCAAGACTCTTATCTTTCAAACCAGCCCTCATTTAACACTGTAGCCGTCGTATATCAAGGATTTTTTGCCGTGCGTATAAGGAAGTAGCACTCACGCGTAATTATCGAACCAAGATGGCGCAGTGTTTTTACCTTGTAGCGTAGCTCGCTACATTCCGTTTAGCAAAGCACAATTAATTAGGTAAGGCCCGCAGTTACATTTTTTTACTTTAGAGTATTTTTGATACAGTTTTTGTGTAGTTATGTCGAGATTTTTGAGGCGTTTATCCGTGCACCAAGTGCTAGACGAACTGGATAAGCCAGAAGATGTTTTTGCCGAGGGAGACTCATCCTGTCTCAGTGACGCTGAATCCACTGATGACCGAGATGATGTTGCTGACATGTAAGTTGTTTTATCATACTAACAGTGTTATGCTATAAACGCATTGAATTTCGCCATGGCAGGTAACGTCGTTAGGGCTAGTGGTATTACCGATTTTTCGATATACCAGTGTGAATTCACGCAATGCCATGCGGGTTCGTAATTCCATTGTCAACTGTATTTTATTGTTTTTCATACAATTAATATTACAAATTGCACATTCCAACAGTATGATAAATAATTTATGAAGTAAACTTAGGGTGTATTGTCTGTGTTGACAAACTCGCACGTGTTACGTGGCGTTGCCAACAACACAGATGTTGTAAGTTTGGTGTAAGCATCGAAGGAAATGTGCAATTTAGCTGCAATGCGTGAATCCCTGTGTTTCTTCTGTGAAGCTAACTAACCTTATATACTTATGCATAAAATCGGTCCCTCTCAGCTAAATTAATATAGATAGTATTACCTTTACAGTGGCAAGCTAGCAAGCAAAATTACAGGTAACAAGCAGCTAGCTATCTATTTGTGTCTGAGATGAGCTACTAAATCGATTTTTTTGAGTGTGAAATGGCTTCTGGAAGTGTTTAGTAAAGTCATTGTTCCACATGAGTAAATTGTTCTGTATGCAGTACAGAAGGCTGTGCAGGTAAACAAAATGGCAATTTATGCATGGTATGAGGGAGAGAACATGATAACATGAGGGAGTACTTGTTTATTATTATTATTGTTGATTGTTGTTGTATAAGGGGGACTAATGGGTATATCAACATGGTGGACAATTCCATGGACAGTGTTAGTGGGGTTTGTAATGATGCAGATTGCTCTCCTGAGGGAATGTGTAGTCTAAATGGCTTCTGTATGAATGGTTAAATAATCTCTCCTCACCCTCCAACCCCATGTTTTGATCCTTTGCCTTTTTTTGTTTTTAGTTCATTTTTTAAAATCTTTTTGGACCCTGCCATTTTGTACTTTCTTTGTGTAAATACGGTAACTTCAGCAATTAGAGGGCAAGGATCTTTTTATTTGTTACAGCAGGGGTGTTTTTATTTTTTATCTAGGAAACTGGTGGACTTTTGATTTTTTATCCACTGCACTTTTAGTAGTACACCTTAGTGCACTTGTATATAGTTGATATATGTTTGTCATGTATAAAGTTTTGCCTCCTAAAACCCAACCCCAACGTCCCTGTCATAGGAGGTGGCAACAGAATAAAGGACAGGACTGGCTAGCAGTAATGTGTAGGGAAGTTTCATACTATTCCCATTATTCATTTGAAAACCTGTTTGCACATTCCTGGACTCATTTCTGGCTAATGGGGCTCTGGTGAAATACACAAGATTCACTGTGCTGCTACATGGGTTTTGACAGCTTTTTGTGACCTCGGGTAGTTAGTTGTGTAATATGAAGAGCAACAAAGAACACGTCTAAAAATGAACTTTTATTGCCAATATTGACAAATTATCTCATTTTTTTGTAAAAACCTAAAAAATAAATCATATTGAGACCTTTCTGGAACATTGCCATTTTTGGAACATTTGGCACCATTTGGCACCATTTGGATAACGAAAAAGGTTCACCTGAAAAAAACCCTGTAAAATTTGAATGGTTTGAGATATTGACACCAGATTGTTACCAGAGGCATATTGATGAGTTTTTTATATTTTCTGTACATAAATTGTTGTAGTTAAGTATCAAAAACTGGATTTCTATGAGTTCTCACTGCTTAGTCGTAATACTGCAGGTGTCTTCTTTAATAAAAGCCATGAACCATATTTGTACCATTTATAGTTTTTGAGATAACCACCTTTGTTTGTCACTAGTGAAAACAGGCGAAAATTGGCCTATTTTGCCCTCGGTAGGAAGAGGTTAAAGTGATCCATCCATATCTACTCCATATCTGGCAACAGAGTGATGGTTTGGGGCTCGTTTGATAGCTCAGACCCTTGATAACTTACAGCCATTTAGCCAGCCATGTGTTCCATACTGTACCAGTGTAATTTACAGCTGAATCTAGTCTCACCCCCCAATTTCCATAGAGATCCATTCAAATGCAGAGAGGTTATAGTATCGCTTGTAACAGTACCTGAAAATAAGATATCGACAGTTTTTTGATGTTGATGGTCACAGACTTCAGGAAGTAACAGCATGTAAAGGATATGCAACCAAATATGAAATATGATACTTTAAAAATACGTTAAAGCAAAGGGTATGAATACTTATGTAAATGAGAAATTTTATTTTTTTATTTTTAATAAATTTGCAAAAATCTCAAAAAAACTTTTTTCACATTGTCATTATGGGGTGTTGTGTGTAGAATTTTGAGGGAAAAAATGAATTTAATCAATTTTGGAATAAGGCTGTAACAGAACAAAATGTGGAAAAAGTGAAGCGCTGTGAATACTTTCCGGATGCACTGTACATACATTCATAGAAGAACTTCCGTCCACTGTTTATTCTAGCTACCCTAAGCTCCGTGAAGCATTAGTAGCAGAATACATGCCCCAGCTTGATCGCAGCAGCCATGATTAAAGCTGTGGACATCAAACATGGTCGCACAGAACCACCCCGCATTTACTACCAACGTCTCAAAAATGCGTTCTTCCAAGGTAGAAACGGGCCAGGCTTAGATGAAGATCAAGCCTTTAGATCCCTGTTCGTGCACAACTTGCACCCATGTGTACTAACCCATGTTTCATTGTTTTCAAGAGGCCAGTGTTCAGCTCTTGAACTACGTAATGAGGCTCAAACAGTCTGGGACACATTTAAGGATTGTGCCCAAGAATGAGAGGGTAGAACCATCTAAGCAGGATGTTCTAACTAAACCCCCTGGCACTTTCCAGATTTCCACTTTTAAACCTAAGGACTTAAAAAGATGGCTAAACAATAGGTTCCCAGTTAAGGGCCACCGTGGTCGCTTCTCACGCTCCAATTCTAGCCAGAATTGGAGAGAAGACAGACCAGGTAGACCTAAGCTTGAGAGTCACAAGCATGACTCTGATAGGGAAGACGTCGCATCTGAAGAAAGCTTCTTCAGCTCTTCTGAGGACAGCTTGGACATTTGAATCAATTCAATAGCAAGCATGCCGTGAGTAACCACTCCACAAGACCATCCAATCTCAGTCAGTCTCCGTCAGAAGACGTCGAGTAGAGTTATGATTGATAGCCGTGGTAGCCTCACAGGCTCACTTCAACTTCTTTTTACTTCTTTCCACCGGAAAAAGGGGGGTGCATAATCTACAGGCAGTTTACAGCAGTCACTTAGATTTGTGTGTAGCAGCAGCAAACGCAGATCGTTAGCAGACCCTGTAAAATTACATGCTCTGTCTTAACACCTACATTACCATTGCTTCCCTCAAAAATCGGTTGAATCATGGTTAAATTAGTGCAAGTAGAGACTACAGTAGCAAGCATGCCGTGAGTCCCTATCTTCTGTTACACAACTTCCCTTGCATAATTGTATTATGTAGGACTTCAGACAAGAACCCCTAGCTCACCTACTGTACCACATAGGAGCAACAAATTATACCGTCATTTAGAAATGAGATCATACCTCCATTTCCATCTTGATGACGCAGGCATTAGCTTAAAACTTTGATACAGGATCTTGTCCTGATATAAAAATGGCCTCCTCACATGTGCCAGATGACAACCCTCACCAGTAACCTCTGTGAAGGGACCAAAATAATTTGTCAGTCTGAACCAGACTTTACCAAAGGCGACGGCCTATCCATCCTTAATCCTCATGTCATCTAAGTAATTTAATGGCTGGGTCATACCTGTTAGTGCTCCACCTTCTGGACACTACCTAATAACACCTGAAGTAACAAAAGAACTAACCTTTTCACCAAGGTTTGTTTTGTTTTGTAACCATGCTGTTCATTATTAGAACTGAAATGTTTTACATTGTGCTATGTCATGTGCTTTAGGTTAGTTCGATAAATGATGATGAATGCCTGGATGTTTGTCAGTCACTTATAAACTGCCTGGATGTTTGACAGTCATGTAAATTTCTTGAGTGTGTTTCAGCATTGTGACATTTGTCAGCTCCTCTGGACTGCCATTTTGTTGTGACATTTTAAATGAACTTGAGGACCTGTGAATTGTCAACTGACTTTTGTGCTCAAGGAATACTGGCTTAAGCCGCATTCCCAGACCAAAAAGGGGGGATGTAGGGACAATGGACTACATTTCCAATCACTCCACAGGAAACCCATAAGACATTTAAAACACGGCCACAGCCAATCATGTCTCTTGGAAATACGAGACACTAAGGGTCATAAAACTAAAACAGATAAGGCTGAACGCATTCCAGTCTCCCGATCCTATTCACTTCTTTCACTTCGCTTCCTCGATCGTGCAGCACACAGCTGCACAAGAGGCAGCACTGCAATTTCTACCCCCTTTTGCTAGCTACACAACTACAAAGGTGGATCTCCATTGCACCGGCAATACCGCGGCAGCAGCATCAAAGGCCGCGGAGAGGGATGCAAACGGGTTTGCTTGCCTACGGCATCTAACCATAGATCTGAATTAATGCAAACGACAGAGGTGTGTTCCAGCCACGGACAAAGACGACGCCGGACAAAGATGCAAACCAGGAGAAAGACGCCCTGACCATCCCTCACGTACAAGTCAGCTGTAATCGACTCACCGCGGACTTCAGTAAGACTGATCAAACATCCCAGGCAAAGCTTAGGATTTTAGTCTGAACTGTTTATCGGTAATTTGATTGCATCTCGATTTTGTACGATAATAGCTGTGCAAACGTGTTGCGCTGGTTAGCAAGCTAGCCGGCTGGCCTACCTTTTATTGCTAATGCGGTACAACTAACTAACCCGAGCAGGCCTCCCTGGTTTGTCCCTCTATCCTAACACATACTAACATTCGTGTTATATGATCTAATTTTACCTTACTGTAGATGATAAATACGTTATTTCCTGACCGAAGTGTGTGAACTTATTTGTATTTATACTTTTGCATCACCACAAGTTCTGAGTTTGTTGCTGACTTGTTTTTCAATAGAATTCAATAGGAAAATCTACTGCATATCTGTGCAACCAAATATTAAATTATTAAGTTTAAGTTTATGTTAATTTGTACAATTACTTTTGGTCCCCTAAAATGGGGGGATTATGTATAAAAATAGCTACAATTGCTACACGGTTCACCTGATATGGATGTACAGTTGAAGTCAGAAGTTTACATACATTTAGGTTGAAGTCATTAACCACTCCACAGATTTCATCTTAGCAAACTAAAGTGTTGGTAGGTCTGTTAGGACATTTACATTGTGCATGACACAAGTAATTTTTCCAACAATTGTTTACAGACAGATTATTTCACTTTTAATTCACTATATCACAATTCCAGTGGGTCAGACGTTTACATACACTAAGTTGACTGTGCCTTTAAATTTTTTATATTTGGTCGCATAACCTTTGCATGCCATGGCTTTCTGATGTCTGTGACCCAACAACATCAACAGTCTCTTGATATCTTATTTTCTGGTACTCTTACAAGCGATACTATAACGTCTCTGCATTTGAATGGATCTCTATGGGAATTGGAGGGTGGGACTAGATTTAGCTGTAAATTACACTGGAACAGTATGGAACACATGGTTGCCTAAATGGCTAAGTCATCAAGGGTCTGACGTATCAAACAAGCCTTAAATCATCACTCTGCTGCCAGAAATACAGTAGATATGGATGGATAACTTGAAGGGTTTCTTCACCTGACTCATTTTTCCATAGAGTTCAATAGGAAAATTTGTCAGGAGAAACAACCCTTAAAGTGTTCCATCCATATCTACTGCATATCTGGCAGCAGAGTGATGGTTTGAGGCTTGTTTGATACCTCAGACCCTTGATGACTTACAGCCATTTTACCAATCATGTATTCCATACTGTTCCAGCATAATTTACAGGTAAATCTAGTCCCACCCCCAAATTCCCATAGAGATCCATTCAAATGCAGAGACGTTATAGTATCGCTTGTAAGAGTACCAGAAAATAAGATATCAAGAGGCATTTGATGTTGTTTGGTCAGACATCAGGAAGTCATGGCATGCAAAGGATATGCGACCAAATATTAAAAATGTAAAGGCACAGTCAACTTAGCGTATGTAAACGTCTGACCCACTGGAATTGTGATATAGCTAATTAAAAGTGAAATCTGTCTGTAAACAATCGTTTGAAAAGTTACTTGTGTCACGCACAAATAGATGTCCTAACTGTCTTGCCAACACTATAGTTTGCAAACATGAAATCTGTGGAGAGGTTAAAAATAAAATCAACCTAAGTGTATGTAAACTTCCGACTTCAACTGTAAAATCCCTCAAATTAAAGCTGAAAGTCTGCACTTTAACCTCATAGTCACTGTTCCATTTCAAAGCTAATGTGCTGAAGTACAGAGCCAAAACAACAAAAATTGTGTCAGCGCCCAAATACTTATGGACTGCACTGTATATTTATATGGCACTGAAAATGTCATTACTCTGAAAAAGGACAAAATATGAACCACCAAATACAATGTTCCAAATTAATAATACACAATTAACAACGAATGAAGTAAATATGCCTTGAATTAAAAAATGCCCAGGATGATGGGATTGTGAGACATGAAGAAAAATATGCTACTTGGCTTCGCTGAACTATCAAGGTGCATGGAATGGAAAACAGTACCAGCAAGGACAAAAACCCAGCTGAACTTCAAGTATAGAGGAGGAAATTTTATTTTTTTAAACCAACATGTTTCAGCAATAGTCTTTTGTCAGGATTTCATCAGACAAATGAAAGAGACAACACTTATAAAGAAGTTAAGAATTTTAAAATAAAAAAAACGAATTTAAATAATCTAGTAGAAATATGATGTGAGTGGGATGTGAGACATGGAAAGATACATGGAAATCCTCTAAAATATCAACACTCCAAGCCCCTTTCTTCCGTCTGTCTGCATGCCTGTCTCTCACTGTGCATACACCTGTCCCTCAGAATACAGCATGTTTCCCCCGTACTCACAGCTCTCCACTGAAGTGCTTACACTTCTCCTCACACTGAAACAATCTCAGCTATCTGCTGAAATCACTGCTCAAAAGTCCAGATCTCTGCTGAAATACTCACTGCTCTTCACTAAAATGCTCACAACTCTCTGCTGAAGTGATCAGAGCTCTCAGCTCAAAAGCACAGCTCTCTGCTGATACGATCACTTTACTCTCCAGCTAAGACCACACATTCCATCACCACTGTGGCAATGTCCTGTCACCCGACAGTACCAGCACCCCAAGGGTGAACTGATCAGGTTCTACAGATCTGGATGAAACAAAACTAACTAACAACAAGCAGTGAACCAGTACCCACATCTAGGACAGACTCAACTCCTCAACTGCCCCTCTCTTGCTCCTCTGCAACTCCACTGCTCCTATCCAGCCCCTTTCATTCACTCCAACTCCTCCTCTCATCCACTCCAACTCCTCTCATCCTCTACAACTCCAATGCTCCTTTTTCCATAACTCTGGCCCCCCTCCAAAATGAAGAGATAACCAGATTACCACCAACAGAGATCTGAACACACCCAAGAGAAGAGACAAGTGGATTCCCCTCCACCTCCCTGCATTCCTCTCTCTGTCCAGCCTTCAGTGTTTTTTCATCCCCAAAAACAGACCTGTCCCCCCTGTTCCCACAGCTTTGCCTTTATCACAGAGGTTAATATGAAGCCCCCATCTATGATTCAAACCCGTAACCCTTTCCTACACTGAGTCGCAAAGAGCACCCGCCCCCAGCCCCCGCAACTCACCATGACTGAAGCTGGAGACGTGTGGGACTGAGCTGAACTTCCAGAGAAACTACGGGATAGCGGGGTGCATCGGAGTGTCCTTATGTACTCCCCCACACACACAGTTACCAGGTGATATAAATAAACCATGCCTTTTTTAGGAAGTGACAGGTAAAACCCCACCCCCAACTCTGCAACTCTGGGTTAATTGTCAGCAGACTGTAGAATAACAGTGGTATAGAATAACAGCGGCAGGCACTGAAGGTTACAGGAACATCACTCTCTCAGCCCCCCGTACCCCGATTCCATCTAGCCCCCTTTGAAGGGGCCACACTGGCTGAGCTTCCAAAGCAGAAGAATGCTGTTCCCTCCATGCCCCACCCTGACCCACTCCCCCACCCTCTGGTGGCCTTGTTTGTGTAGGAGATTCGGTGGTGAAGTTATGCTGTCAGTGTGAAAACAAAGTGGAAAATAAATGGCCAACATCTCTTATTCATTCAGACCCATTCCTGTATTCCTTTGTTTCTGTATAATTAGGGTTTGAGTCTGAAGAGCTAAAACCCTATTGTTTTCCACTGGTTTTATTTATTTATTTTTTTAAAGTTTTTTGCGTGTTTGCAAAATTTCCCATGAGATGGTACATCTTAGAGACTTGAAACTTGGCACACTCATCATAAATGTATGAAATGAAGAGGGTTTAAAATCTCACCTCAATCAACCTCATGGTGGCGCTATAATTAAATTTCTATTTATTCAAAGTTTTATTGTAATATCTCCCACACCCTTTGTCCAATTCACACCAAATTTGCTATGAGTATTCCCTGCATGTGTGGAACCCACAGTAATGTTGGACTAATGGACTCTGGACGCCCCCCCCACATATTAATGTTGGGCTAATGGACACTGGACACCCCCCCATTCTCATGTATTATTTTGATTGTTTATTTATTTTACTCGTAATCTGATATATGTTCATGTGCAATAGCAACGGTAAGATTTTTAGAAGGATAATGTATGGTTACCTGGGTAAAGCCCACACAGGCACTTTGGATAAGACGTAGGAGCACGTGTTTGCGTCATTCAGTAGCCCCGGCAGAGCTGTAGCATGTAGCCGCATGGTATGCTGATGGGCTCGTGTTTCTGTATTTTCAGGTAAGCTAAAGTGGTGAAAAGATGTATAAAAGTAGCGACACTGATGTATAATGGATGTGTAAGAGTAACTGATTATCGGTAATGCAAATATGAGATTTATATCGGAGTTTTGCAAGTTAAGGACATGTCGTGTGTAACGGTGCTTCGCCTAGCCATTCGCTAATAAGAAATACAGTAGTGTAACCACTGTAGCCTGCTAGAATACAAGTTGTGTGAATGTGCAGAATATTGTCAGTGTGAGTGTATGTTGAGAGTTAGTGTAAGCGGACATTTTCTGTTTCATGCGAGTTCAAGAGCGAACGTGAATGTTTTATAAATGCGTCATTCAGTAGCCCTGGCAGAGCTGTAGCATGTAGCCGCACGGTATGCTGATGGGCTCGTGTTTCTGTATTTTCAGAATGAAAGAGAAAGATTAAAGGAATTATTTTAAACTTCTGCGCACCTGGAAATCCCTTTTGTGTCCAAGTGTGCAACACATGCACAATATCATGGAAGTCTGCCTTATTGGATTTTCTGCAAAATTGTTTTTTCCCTAAGGCTGTTTCTTGACCAATTTGGACTAGACTTGGTACATATCATTAGTGTAGGACAATTATCATTCTGTGTTTCTTTTCTCAGTCCTCTTTCTGAGTAGGAAACACTTTGTGCCTGCATAAAACCCCAAGAATGCCCCTATGTCTGTGTCACATTTCAATGCTATCTTTCAGTTCCTTTTTGGATCTCCAGGTCCCGGGGATCAAAGCGTTAGATAACAATAGGAGGGAGGTTAACAATCACCTAGCATAACCCCAGACGATTGCGCATTGCAAACCACGAGCGAGGTGTAAACCCACGCTATCTGATAGCCTCTGATTGAGCCAGCATGGCACCAAAAGAATCAATCGGCGCTCTTATATTCTGCGTAGAACATTACTGACGCCTAGCGGGCATCCCCAGTATTTCAAGGGGACTCCATTCATGCTCATGAACGGAGAAAGTAGCCTCTTATTTGATATCACCAATAATGCAGTTTCTGATGCCTAACGGAGCCGAATAAATAAAGCCGTATCCAAGTCATTATTATACTGCAGCACTGCGTCTCTGAGGTTGCCAGCTAATAAATAATCAACAATCTCCCCCTAAACTAAACCTAAAGTAATTGTGTTTGGTACGGTTAGCTCCCAAAATTCATAACGAAAGTCAAGAGACAAAATATAGTTTGAGAGCTATCTAACATAATCGTACGCCAAACAACCAATAGTTGCATCAACCTATTAAACCTCAGTACTGAAACTGTTTCCTCTCTCACACTGATGGAATGATCCACTAATAAAGTCATATAGAGACATCTGAATTCTGTAAGTGCCGAGGGTGAATTCCCTCACTGCATATCACATGTTAAGATTGATAAAGGGTGATCTATAGTTACTTGGGTTCAGTATTCAGAGTGCTGAGCCGCTAAAAGGGCAACTGAAGGTGATCCTTGAACAATGGTCCACAAACATTGCATTGTAATTGAGATTAAATTGGTTAATTAAATTAATTCTAATTTAATAAACAAAGCCATTCTGAATTACATATCATGAATCTGACATAAATGGAGGTCCCACCGAGATGTCTCTACTAATGCTAGACTTTTGAATGCTTTACATTTAAGAGGAAAGTATTAGGACAGGTTTATGGTAATGAACTCAGCAGTGTGAGAGGAACTATTCACCTTAAAACAAGTTACCCATTTTTGAAATCTATGCCATACTTGTGTGTCTCACCACCCTGTTTAAAGTGTGTTAAACCAGTTTCTTTTGAGTTTGAACCCCTCAGTGTGAGCAGCCGCTAAGCCCTGTCCTGAAACTGTGCAATTCTTGTGAGAAGGAGACCATAAAGGCCCCAGAACCTCATTCCAGGGTAGAGACCAAACTGGCCTGAGCCCTGCCACTGACTGGAAGGTCGACCTCTCCTGTAGTCTGCGGTAATCAGCAGAGCACTGTTATAAGAATACACTGATTAATGGTTATTACCTTAGCTGATGCTGGTATAAGTGTGAATGCATATGTATAGGTAGAGATAAGAGTATGTGTATGTGTATTTAGATTATGTCTACTGTTTTGTAGTTGGTATTATTTTTCCTCTAGTATACTAAATCTTCTCTACCTTTCTCCCTTGCCGCCCTCCTAAATCCTTCACCCCTATCTAACACTATCTATGACACTCCTGTTCACCCTCTTGGTGTGTGCTGTTCTGCACTACACTCCTACAGATAACTCCCTGGTGACACTGCTCTCTCGGTTAGAAGGCAGAGGACTCATTCCGCACAGAGGGGACCCTAGCCACGGGTCATAGGAGGCTGTCGGAATATCCTTTCCAGAGCAGAGGTGGCCATCTTTTGATTTACTGGAGTGGAACCCCTGCTTTGGAAACGTCTTTGGTTACCGTAAGTGTACCTTCCCTTAACTCTCTCTGCACCACAAATAGGCACATACACACACACTCACATTAGGGAACTATGGCTAGCCCCCTGGCACCTGACAACCCCCTTTTCTCAACCAGTCCCTCTCCTGAGGGAGAGGAACCCCCGGCACTCATGCCCAACTCCCCCAATAATCACGGACCACTATGAATGCGGAGTACTTAAATTAGTGCTTCGAACACCTCCTGAGAGAATTTGTCAGCCGCAAACTGGTATTAAACCAGGCCGCACCGACCTTGTGGAGCTGTTCTGGACCCAGATGGGATTACTACAAATGCTGAACCAACCCCATCGGAAAGAACTGGAGCCTAGCGCCCTGGCCGGGATCGCTGTGACTATGGTTTACTCGTGCCAAGTTGTGCTGAGTAGAGAAATAGCGACAGAGCACTGAACCAGGGAGGAGGACCAAGGGGCACACCAGCTCCAGCTCATCGAACTAGAGCAGCAGCTGCATGTTCTCTGCCAACAGCGGGACAAGAACCTCCAGGAAACAATGAGACTGCAAGGGGTTGTGGAA
This sequence comes from Synaphobranchus kaupii, assembly GCA_029718625.1. Taxonomy (NCBI): domain Eukaryota; kingdom Metazoa; phylum Chordata; class Actinopteri; order Anguilliformes; family Synaphobranchidae; genus Synaphobranchus; species Synaphobranchus kaupii. Next base: position 14,161,051 of record CM056386.1, read on the forward strand.
CAGAAAAGACCTGACTGGGAGCAGGAGAAACGAGAATGGTGGGATGCACACAGTGACATCAGACACATGAGAGATGCCCTGGAAGCCCAAACCAAGGAGCTCCAAGCTAGCGCCGAAGCCCAGAAAGAGATGGAGGACCTCCTTCGCTGGTGCACCCAAACGCTAGAGTCCACCAGATGGGAAGCGGACATAGCACGCGCCACAGCACACACTCTCCGCACATGAGTGCAAGCACAGGAAGAAGAGATGGAAAGGTTGAACCGGCGTATGAGAGAATATGCTGCAGTATATTGTAAATATATCAAAATGATCTTCACCATATATTTAAAATATACTGCAGTATATTACATTTCCATAAGGGAACTGTCAGAGGAAAAGTCCCCTCAACGATCTGTCACTGCTGACTCACCGCTGCGGTCTCCGTTGCACAAAAAATTGGACTGCCCAGGAAAGGAGCCCCAGGGGACAGCATATGGCCAGGCCCTCACTCCTGAGCCCAAGCTGTTAAGGCGCCCCCACACAAACTCCCCCAAACAGTGCACTGGACGCTCTGCCCACTCAGATTGGATCCCTACCATGCCTGGAACCCAGCACCCCCAGCACAGAAGCACCAGCCACCACTGCATACATTTTTGGAAAATGAATGTTTTGAAATCTTTGTGTGTGTTTTTCTACTGACATACTAATGCAGAAGACAAAAAATAAAAGAAAAAAAGCCTAAGAATTTATGCACTGTACTGTACGTGATGCCCAGCATCTATCCAATGCCCCCACAGGTGCATCACCTGTAAGGGGGAGTGTAAGGTTCGGAGAACCAAATGTGACCGATAAGGATTTCTAAAAGCGTATCTAGAGAGATACGCCACAAAATGTGGAAGTAGCCGCACCAGGACTGAGATAACACAGGATCGGGAGCAAAACTTCCCTAGCACAAGGCAAACCCTCCAAAAACTGAGGCGATTTCGATAAACAGAGAGAATAACTAACAAAAGAACCTCATACACTAAATAATGAGGCATACCAAGAGGTGGAGAAACATGACATTACATTACATTACAATCATTTGGCAGACGCTTTTATCCAAAGCGACGTACAATATGTGCATATTGAAGGTCATTGACGCGACTACAAAGCAAATCCGACAAAGCACAGCTTTCTCACAGCGTAGTAGCTATCGCTAGTAATAAACATGAGAAGTACACAGTCAGCTATACATTCTGAACTAGAATAACCAAAAAACACAAGTTAAATACAACAAAATTAAACAATTAAACAAAACAAAACAATTAAACAAAACAAAACTCGATAAAACGAGTGAAGGAAAAGAATAGAAAAAACCTGTTTGCCAAAGCTCTTGTGGCAAAAGAGCTGAACACAACTGGCAACAAGTGAAAAGAATAAAGGATAAAGAAAGATTGGAAAGGAAAGAGAAAACCAATCTCATCTTATAACCGGACTTGCTGCGTTTCCTATTCGTACGAACCAGAAATGCAGCGACCGAAATTCCTATACCTTACCGACTTCGTTTGTCAACATAGCAAAGACAATATCGAAGTGCGGAAATCCTGAGGTATTTTTAGCTGGCAGGAAACGCAAAACAGGTGAAGGGAATAATTAGCGTCGTGACGACGCCAAAAAGGAAACCAAAAACGTAGAAAGGCAAAGGCTGCAAATAACCATGACATCGCCTGACACCCTCACCTACCCATTGGGCCATTCCTCCCACATTCCTTCGGGGGCCCCAGGAACCCCCAGCATCTTCGCCATGGCTACCACACTATCAACAAACCACATCACATTCCCACAACTTGGAAGCAGCAACTATGAAGAATACAGTATACAAGGTGGCACGGAGCATAACCCCCTTTGATCCCCAGCAGGGCCACTCTGTAGCAAGGCTTACCCATTGTGCTAGTACTGTTGAAATATTTCGCTCATTTGGCGTTTGGTTCCTGCGAATCACTTTCGCCAGCACGTCAACCTCCTGCTAACGCTGGTTAGTTGACCAGCAGCTATAGCTAGCTAGGAGACAGCAAAACTTTACAAATGAGTCCTGAAAATCTTGCTTAAAAAATTAAGTGTCTAATTAATTAACATTAGTCTGTGGGAATTATTTTTTATTGCTGCAAGAAGGGAATATGAAAAATGAGCTACGACGCTATCCAGCTAACAAGTGCATAGAGCAGAGATAATGTCTCTGAAATTAACTTGTTTTTTTTGCTCATTTCAAGAATGTTTGTCAACCAAGCTAATAGGCTACATTGTTTAGTAGCTATGTTTTACCACATTAGATAGCTAAATGCTAATTATCATGGGCGAGTCTTCCCGTATATAAAAGTCAAGGTACTCGAATGTCTAGGGGTTTTATTACCAACAGACTCACCCAGATAATCGCTTCCCTTCTCACTCACGGCTCACAAACTCAGCTCGCAGGCAATGGGCTGAAGAGTGCGGCTGTAGGACAGTATGATCTCCTTTCGATAATTCCCACCCAGACAGGACCAGCGCAATCTTCGCTCCGGATAGCGACCAGCTCCTTCTTGTTTCTATTATTTGTTCAAGTTTTAGTTATTTTTCTTAAGACAATCAGCGCCGCAGCTGCGTGTGTGTCAATCCTCTTCTCGGCCTCTTTTGGGTGTTCCTCGCACAAATCCACTCTCGCGAACATCCCGGCAGCCACCTTAATATACTCTCACCGGCCGCCACAGGTGAGACCACCTGACCACACACACACCCCCTTCCGCCCATTGCCAATAATGATGGATGTAATACTCTTAACATAATTAGAATTAGAACTAGCGATTTTAGACATAACGGAAATTACCGCTAATTCATCTATAGCTAATCTAGGAGGAAAGGCGTTCATAACACTCCCCCCTCCTTAGCTAGGAAATCAAACAAAACCCACAACTCCTAAACTAACCAAAAATTACACCCACCAAAGTTTTAATTAATTAATTTTTTTATTTATTTTTATTTTCTAGGAGACTTTCCTCCTACCCTTCCCTCTAAACACATGTAGGGAGGCTCTTCTTATTTTACAGTTACATCTCATGCACACTGCACATCTATAATAAAATATTTACAAAAACCGCCAAATACTACGGCACCTTTAGTCCCACTCTGTGTTTTCCCAGAAACCAAAATAGCAGGGGAGGTGAACTCTAAACCCTAACTACCCAGAGCACATGTAAATAGGCCTCTCCTAAACGAGCGGCAACTCAATTCATGGATGGAAATTACACGCATCAACCCCGCGACAAAGCGTCTGCAATGACGTTATCTTTGCCGGCAATATGTTTAATCGTCAGGCTATATGGCTGAAGTATTAGGCTCCAGCGAAACACTCGGGCATTGGACACCTGAAACTTCGCTAGAAAAGCTAAGGGGTTGTGATCTGAGTAGACCACCACATCGCCTCCCACACTCGACACGTAAACTTCGAAATGTTGCACCGCCACAACTAAAGCCAGCGCTTCCTTTTCGATGGTCGAATAAGCCTTTTGATGTTTATTCAGCTTTTTGGAAAAGTAAGCCACATGCTTCTCCACACCAGCACCATCAGCCTGAAGGAGGACTGCACCGATGCCTACATCACATGCATCCACCGCCAGGGCGAAAGGACAAGAAAAATCTGGTGCTTGCAGCACGGGTTCGCAGGAGAGGATTGCTTTAACTTGGTCCAGTGCCTTTTGACAGTTTGGCGACCAGTCCCACTTGACCCCTTTTCGCAGCAGATTCGTCAAAGGTGTGGTCACAGCTGCGAAATTCGGCACAAACCGACGATAAAAGCCACACATACCCAACACCCTCATCAATTGCCGGCGAGTGGTAGGTGTGGGGAGATCCACAATGGCTTGGACCTTTGCAGTCCGAGGCAACACTGCCCCACGCCCCACCTGATGCCCCAAGTAAGTTACCTGCCCCTTGCCAAATTCACATTTTGGAAGGTTCACCACCAACTGAGCTGTCTCCAAGCGCTCAAACAGCTCTTGAATGTGTACAAGATGAGCCTGCCATGTCTCGCTATATACCACTACATCATCAATGTAGGTAACAACATGGTCCAGACCTTCGGTCACCTGGTTCATTAACCGCTGGAAAGTAGCGGGTGCGTTTTTCATCCCAAATGGGAGAACGCGACACCGATACAATGAATCATGTGTTACAAAGGCCGACACCTCCTGTGCACGAGCCGATAAAGGGACCTGCCAATAACCTTTCAGAAGGTCGAACTTTGACACAAACTGGGCCTGGCCAATCCGGTCAATACAGTCTTCAAGGCGTGGAATGGGATATGCATCAGTTTTGGTTTCCGCATTCACTTTGCGATAATCAATACACAACCGGGAGGAGCCATCTCCTTTAGGAAAAAAGACCACTGGGGAGCTCCAAGCACTAGACCCCGGCTCAATGGCTCCAATCTCTAACATGTAGGCCACTTCCTCAGCCACCTGCTTTTTCTTATGGGGGGGAAAACGGTAGGGATGCTGTTTTATAGCCTCCGCACTCGCCGTCTCCACATCGTGAATGGCTAATGGGGTAAGCCCTGGCCTATCCTTAAACAGCACTGGGTGAGAAGCCACCAATTCCAGCACATCCTGCCTTTGAACCGTAGTAAGATGTGACAACTGCTTCCCCAGCTGCTCTAGTGCACGGGTGTTCTCTACCCGGGCACTGACCGGTTCTGGCGGGGTGTACAAATTCTCACCCTCATCCTCTGATTGTGGCGACACCACTGCCACACAACAGACCGCAGGAGTTGACACACGGTCTACATACGCCTTTAGCAAATTGATGTGACACAACCGAGTCTTTTGCCGCCGCTCAGGTGTACTAAGAACATAGTTGTTCTCCCCCACTTTCCTTAAAACTGCATACGGGCCACAAAAGCGAGTGCTCAGTTTCTCACCGCCTATACATCAGCACCCTGTCTCCCACAGCAAAAGACCGTGAGACAGCTTTCCTATCAAACTGTCTCTTCATGCGCTCCTTAGCACCGGCTAATTTGTTACAAGCCACCTGCCATGCAGCTCCTAGCCGAGCTTTGAAGGTTGCCACATATTGAAGGACATCCCCTTTTTCCTGACACGTCACCAGCCGTTCCTTAACCATCCGCAATGGACTACGGACCTCATGCCCATACACCAACTCAAAGGGGCTAAACCCTGTTGACTCATTTACTGCATCACGAATCGCAAACAACAAAAAGGGCATTGCCACATCCCAATCATGAGGGCAGTCCCCACAGTATGTGCGCACCATGGACTTCAGGGTTTGATGACACCGCTCAATGGCACCCTGAGACTGGGGGTGGTAAGCGGAGGACACCACCTGCTTAATACCTAACTCACACATAACTTCTTGGAATACACCAGACGTGAAATTAGTACCTCGGTCAGACTGGACCTCCACTGGCAGACCTACTCTAGAAAAGAAGATAACTAATGCCTCAATAATGGTGCGGGCCTTAATATTCCGCAAGGGCACCGCCTCAGGAAACCGGGTAGCCACATCCATCAACGTTAACAAATATTCATTGCCTTTTCTTGTTCGAGGCAAAGGTCCCACACAGTCGATCATGACACGGGTAAATGGTTCCTCCACCACCGGAAGTGGTTGAAGTGGGGCAACGGGAATTCGGTGCCCTGCCTTGCCCGCTACCTGACAATCATGGCAGGACCTACAAAAATGGACCACGTCCTTGCGGACCTGGGGCCAGTAAAAATGACGCAATATCCGCTCAAGAGTTTTGCGGACCCCCAGGTGCCCAGCCATGGGGGTCGCATGAGCCAGCTGCATTACCTCCTCCCGAAATTTAAGTGGCACCACCACTTGACTTCGCACCCACCAATCCTCATTGGCGGGGCGGTCAACTGGCCGCCACTTACGCATGAGCACATCATCCTGCACATAAACTCCTGCCGCTACGTCTTGACTCTCCTCTTCTGTGACAGCCTCCTTCCACAAAGCGGCCAGCGTGCCATCCTGATGCTGCTCCCGCACAAGGGCCTCCCGAGTGAAATGGGAGGGCTCAGACATCCCAACCGCACGGGCGAAAACCGTGTCAGCTAACTCCACCGACTCCTCCAAGTCTACAGGGGGCGCCCCCGGCTCCGGCACCCCAGCAGGGGGAGTCACAGAGTCAGGGCATACCACCACCTCCTCAGAGATACTGGGGAACTCTTCCACGCACGAGTCTGAGAGCGCGTCACAACGCAAGCGGTAAATACCTCCGGGTATTCCTTCTCCAATGCCTGAGTTTCAGGGGTCTCCCGAGGCACTGATGAGACCACCGGAGTCACACAAACTTGGGACCCAGCTAAATCATTTCCCAACAACAAACTAATTCCTTTCACTGGCAAGGACATGACCACTCCCACAGTCACCAGGCCACTAACCACATTAGACCTTAAATATACAGTATGCAAAGGGACCACCCCATATTCGCCTCCTAGGCCCTCAATCAAGGCTGAGGCCTGCTGGTAGGTAGATGCTGGCAAATCCAAAACCCCTTGCAAAAGCAGGGACTGGGCAGCCCCAGTATCCCTCAAGATGGTAACTGGCACTTCCACCGTCCCCTGAGACACTGACACTGTTCCCGCCGAGGTAAAAGCATCATAAACTGGGGGAGGGACTACAGAACCACCAGTACTAGACATTACCAGTGCTACAGCCTTGTCTCGGCCCTCCTTCTTAGCCAATACTGGACAACGCGACTTCACATGCCCGCGCTCATGACAATAATGACACACTATGTCAGAACGAGAGTCAAAGCCAGGGCCAGACCTTCTATCAGGAGCAGACCACCGTGACGGGGGTCGCTCCCCTAAATTAGCCTTATTAGGAGGGGGTCTACCTCCCCCCGTGACCTCCTTGTTCCGATGCCCATCATGGCGCCCACCGTTGGGGCGGCTTTTCCCTGAGGGCTCAGCATGAATGACCTCAAAAGCATCTGCCATTTGTGATGCCTCAACCAGCTTGTTTACCTGGCGCTCACTAAGATAAACCTCCACTTCGCGGGGAACACTGTTCTTAAATTGCTCAACCAACATGAGCTCCCTAAGCTCAGAGTAGTCAAAAACCTTACCAGCGGCTAGCCATCGGTCAAAAGCGATGCTCAACCGCCGACCCACATCAAGGTATGACTCACCATTCCTCCGCTTCAGGTTTCGAAACCTCTGGCGGTAGGACTCAGGCACGCCCCCATAGGCTGCTAATACAGCTTTTTTAAGTTCTTCATAGTTAAGTCCCACACGAGGGTCCAACGCGGCAAAAGCAACCTGTGCTTTGCCCGCAAGGCTACTTTGGACGAGCAGAGCCCATTTGGCGTCCGGCCATTCCATTTCCCTAGCCACAATTTCAAAAGCCTCAAAGAAGGTATCTGCATCTTCCTCGCGAAACTTAGGCATAAAATGGCGTGCCTGGCTCACATCAAAACGGGAGGTCAGGGCTGGTCCGTGGACAGCCTTAGCACGCTCCACCTCCAACTTAGCTAGCTGTATCCTAGATGACCGTTCTGCCTCACGCTCTGCCTGTTCTGCCTCACGCTCTGCCTGTTCTGCCTCACGGGCCTCTCTCTTCTCCTCACCTGCCCAAATATCCTCTAGCTCTAGCTCGGCCATGAGGAGTTTTATCAGAGCAGGCTTTTTAGTATTATCCGGCACCGTCACCTCATGCTCCTCAGCTAAACCTTCCAGCTGCTCTTTAGTGAGATGTCGGAACTGACGGCGTGCAGGAAACAGGCTAACCGCCTCCTCTACAGACTCTAACTCGTCCTGGCCCGGCATCTCAAAAATATTAAGGAAATTATTCCCCACCAGCACACCAAGGACAGAGACCACAGAATGCGTAGGGACCTCAAATTGTTTGCTGAATAGACAAAATAAGAATCACTAAATAACCACTGCCTAAGATGTAGCCCGTGTCAGCTCCACCAATACACAGCTCTTCCCTAGCAATGGGAATTATAAGCACACTCTAGGCAAACTACAAAAGGTCCCAAAAAGTAACATTGCACACTGATCAGCTACTGACAATGGTACAATGGCTACAGGCCAAAAGAGGGAGGAAATGGTGCAATACCAAAATTACCACACGCGATAGTGATAGGCTATACTACAACAATAACCTTAACAGAACTGCCAAGTTTATGCATAGCCTACCAAGCTACCTAGTTTTTCAGCTGATTTCCGCACGATTGGAATCCTGCATGACACAGCGCACCGCGCACTCACTAGTCAAAACTTTTATTTTTTTTTATTTTAACCAAATGACAGAAGCTACCCCTTCAAAAGGGCTTACTACAATGCGGCGTGTCACTACAGATTAACCAATAGGCTACTATATGCGGGAACAGTGTAACCCGATATACTACCCACTTCACTGCTCTCTGGCTATGAAGTTTATCTATTTCACTCCAACCACACAATCAATTCCTTATTGCGAATCCGAACGCCTACACGCTAATCGTGTTCTTCGGATCCGAGTGCGCCCTATACTAACGTTGTCTTAACTACACTGGCACGCACCGGCCGTTTAGCAGGTGAAAACACCTAGGCGTCCCTTAATTCACGCAAGGAATTGCTTGATTGGAAAATAGCTAAATGACAATAACAAAGGAATTATAAATTCACCATCAAACTACCCAAAACTCACTATCTACCATGCTACCAAAAGCATAACTATATAGCGAATCAAACGTTCAGATCCCGGACGCGAGCCCTCCACCTTATCATGGGCGAGTCTTCCCGTATATAAAAGTCAAGGTACTCGAATGTCTAGGGATTTTATTACCAACAGACTCACCCAGATAATCGCTTCCCTTCTCACTCACGGCTCACAAACTCAGCTCGCAGGCAATGGGCTGAAGAGTGCGGCTGTAGGACAGTATGATCTCCTTTCGATAATTCCCACCCAGACAGGACCAGCGCAATCTTCGCTCCGGATAGCGACCAGCTCCTTCTTGTTTCTGTTATTTGTTCAAGTTTTAGTTATTTTTCTTAAGACAATCAGCGCCGCAGCTGCGTGTGTGTCAATCCTCTTCTCGGCCTCTTTTGGGTGTTCCTCGCACAAATCCACTCTCGCGAGGAACACCCAACATCCCGGCAGCCACCTTAATATACTCTCACCGGCCGCCACAGGTGAGACCACCTGACCACACCCTTCCGCCCATTGCCAATAATGATGGATGTAATACTCTTAACATAATTAGAATTAGAACTACCGATTTTAGACATAATGGAAATTACCGCTAATTCATCTAGCCTATAGCTAATCTAGGAGGAAAGGCGTTCATAACACTAATCGTGATTAGTTTACAACTAATGATAGATCATTTTTAGAATAATCTTTCTTTAGAAGTCACCAAAATCCACTATTTAAAAGCCATTTTTAAAAAATCGCTCGAGCATTTTTGACTTGGCTAACGTTAGCTATACTAGGCCTGTGTTCAATTTCAACAAAACTAACAACGCCTAGCGTTAGACAGCTAGCTAGACATCTTTTATTTGGCTTACGTTTCTGTCAAAACCTTTCTATTCTTAGGTTAGTTTCACGAACAAATAGCTAGGACATAACTTGAAATCTTCTGATCCCATCTATACAGAGCGTATGTAAAAGGGCAGTCTGTACTTCTGGATCACTATAGAGATGTCATGATATATCGAATATTGCATTGATGTATTAAAATTATAGTATCAAACTTTTTTTGTTTTTGGTAGGCCTATTCTGTTTATTCATTTTTTTGTAATGTAATAACAGGCAACCACACAGAGGCGAGGTAGCCTAACACTCTGCCGCCAGAGTGTAAATAGGCCTATAAATCTTCTTTCTTGACTTACACAGTAGTAGCCTATAGGAAGTGGGTATAACAAAAGTTGTATTTAGAAATGTAATTGATCCTAGTGTTTCCTGCTCCGATGATATTTATTTGAGAAAACGCGTAGCTGAATCAAACAGAGACGCAATGTTTGTTCTTTTCTATACTGTTTTGTATGGAGCCCATAAGGCACCGCATAGGTAGGCTACAAAAATTAACGTGGAAAACCATATGTAGGATACGGATTGCAAAACCGAGGGTAGGCTCCGAATCGAGTATTTCCACGTTATCCACATTGCTAGTAGGCTAACAAATTCAGTAGAGAAACACCGCACAATCGATTAAAAATAATACTTTTAATGTTGCGTTGCCTTTCTTTGGTGGATTATTATAAGATGTATAGGCCCAAACCATTTTATAAAAGCGATATGGCACTCACCCGTGGTATTGACACAGCTGTGGGGTTTGCCAGCACCCCGCATCAAGTCCTGCCACAACATCCCCTAGCCATGCCAATATAGCCTACCAACAGGTTGTTGTTATATCGCTTTAATATTTATCACATTTCCTCTAGTGTGAATTGGAGCCATGATACTTTTGTGTCTGACTTTCCTGCAATGAACACTTTATTTACAAATGGATTTAACATTGCAAAAACGATTGATTTCATCGAAAAACCCCACGTAGACCATGGATTGCAAAAACCGTAGGCTATGCCCGAATTGCAAAACTGTAGGTAACCTACAGATCACAAAACCGAGAGTAGGCTAGGCTAGCCTACGGATTTCCATGTTGAGATTTTTTTTAACCTATGTTTTGGGTATAGTTTAGCCTAAATCGAAAAATAAAATAAAGCAAACGCTGCACTTGTGGGGCAAATGGCCAATTTATTTTAATCAAATGTTTGCATTACATGAGCTCATTCTTATTATTGTTTATTATTATCATAATTAGCCTATAGGCTATATTCAACAAGTCTACAGCCAGTACTTTCATTTGAAATGTGCAGATATAGCTATATCGATAATCATCGAGAAATTTCCCCAATTATTGCTGCTTGAAAGAAGCATGAGGCCAGGCCTAATAAACATAGAAAGCAGCCTTTCACTCATTCAGCTATCTTGAAAATCTTCCTGCTTATATGTTGTCCTGTCTATCCTTACCTTTTTTTAAACAGTAGCCTACTACAAAGTAGCAGGTATACACTCTTCAGTTTTAGCTTATTTACACTAGCTAACGTCATGTTTTTTTATGCATTAGGCCTACAGAAGATTTTACGTGATTCAGAGCCATATGTGCTGGTTAGCAATGCTCTGTACGCAGTTAAAATTGGACTAATTTCACACTTTTTGAACTTGAATGTAAACACAACAAATGGACAAATATTTAATAAATCTAACTAAGTCACAAATATACAGTTTGTCACAAAATGACTGACAGAAACAGAATTCACTATATAGCTGGCTGCTGTTTGTGTTGTGGCGGAAGTAATGTGCTGGCCGAGATTTTATTGGAAATGCATAGTATAGCCGCCGTGCATAGAGCCAATTACCTGGGATTGGTAAATGAGCACAGCAAAATAACCCTCATAACCCAATCCCTCACAAAAGGCCCTAAAGACTGGGCCTTCCACTATATCATGTATAATATGAACATTTAAAATCGTGAGGGAATTGGGGCGGGACTTGATAAGCAGGCTGCTTTTTTCCCGTATCCCTTTTCGGCAGGAAATGTATTTGTTAAATGCATATTTCAGAAATGTGATGCAATGTGATCATAAACATGCCGAAATAAACAAATAAACATATCAATGAACACAACCCCACATTTGAACAATTTTGTCATGAACTCTGCAAGAAATACCAAGATCTTTCTCCAAGATTAAAGTGCTAATGGACAAGAAACAAGGCCGTGAAGAAAGTCCAAGGGATTTCTTTGATGTACTGAACCAGACCTATACAAGAAACCTGGCCCCACAGGATTACAACCCCAACCTTCTCAGAGAAGCTTTCCTGGACAATCTGCATGAAGACATTAAAGGGCTAGTCATAGCAGTGGCCACGAGAGCAACCTCTATGCAGGACATAATGAGTCATGCCCAACATATCTGGCTCAGCATGAGCAAAAAGAAGTCAGACCAGTGGAAGGTAACAGAAGTCCTGGCGATCCAGTCCACACAACAGATTGGATTTAGGAGTATCCCCTCCCAGGTCCCCTCCAACTCATTGGCCACACAAGTCCAGATCTCCCCCGCATTCCAGGAGAGATCGCTTCCACTCGAGCCAGGCAAAGTCACCTCCACGGTCACCCCGCCGTAACCAACTGGACACCTTAAATGACAAGCTGGACCAGTTACTGGACATCCTGACCACACAAGAAGGATCAAAATCCTCCCAACAACAGCACAATCCTGTCCAATGAATTATGGTTCTCACTGTATATCATAAGCAGGTTTTAAATATACTACATTTAGAATTTTTTTTGCCTACTTAACAACTTTCTCGTCCTGCCTACTCAATAGTAGGCTATGGAAGGGTGCCGATTCAGACACAGCATGACATGGTTATTAAGGCTGCTATAGCTGAAAACATATTTGTAGGAGCCATATTTCAGTTAAAGGTAAAATGAAGAGGCAAATGTATACTGAATTCATTGAGTTATTTAGAATATGATGGTATTTTTAAGCGGTGCAGCCGCTTCTATACGTGACGTGTGTCCGTCCGTCCGTTCGTAGCATGAGATTTAAACCAATCAGGAGTCGCCTAGGCGTCACATGTCCGGGAATACAATAGTAGCTTGAGAAAAGCATGCCCAGCTTCAGACAGCTCTATCTCAAAAAATATACGTCACAGCTTAGATATTCACACCATAGGAATCCTGGGAACCAGATGCACATCTGTATATAATATGTCTTGTGTAGCTTAAAAACTGTAGTCGTGGTCACAAGTTAGAAAATGGGTTTGAAATTGAAATTACCAGCTGCCGCTAGAGTGGAATTTTGAACATTCCACCATTTGTGTGAATGGGGAGCATGGTTTTCAAACAACACTGAATATTTTACAAACTAAAAATGTCACAGCTTAGATACAGTATTTACACCGTAGGAATTCTGGGAACCACATGAACATTTTGATACATATTATGTCTGTGTACCTTAAAAACTGTAGTCGTCGTCACAAGTTAGAAAATGGGTTCGAAATTGAAATGACCAACTGCTGCTAGAGTGGAGTTTTGAACATTCCACCTGTTAGCAAGGTGAGTCGCCGTAGCAACCCCCGAAGCAAAATCAATACAAAATCTACCACCAGTGTTCTGCTGGACCCAGTCAGTTATGGAACGGCCCAACAATCCATGCACCCTCTTGTTGAGTTTGGAATTCCATTGTTATTGTTCAAGTAATAACTGTAATCTTTCCTGTTTGTTATCAAGTACTAACTGTCATATTTCCTGTTTCTTCTGAAATACCAATTGCTGTCCTTTTATCTCTGTCTCTCTTTTACATGTTTGTTAAATGCAATGTCTGTAAGTATACTAATTAATAAGAAGCATAATGTAAAAATATCACCAAACCAGAGGCCATTGTTTTTGTACATGTAAACAACACACATTTTCTATTGCATTTTTTAATATGATTGCTCAAAACCTGCACCGCTTACTTCACCACCTGGGTATGATTTTTAATTTGATGGTAACTTAATTTTCTTCAAATTTTATTTGGATAAACAATAGTCGGTGGGGCACATGGGTAATGTAAGATCTTAGTAGCTTTGCTGAAAGACAATTTTCCAATTGTTTGCTTTGGATAGTGTACCTTTACACGAGAGACTGATGGATGATACATACAATAAATTAGAGGATAAAATAGAGATTTCATTAGGAAACAAATAGTAAATTCAAAAATAGGAGACTAAAAATAAGGAAGTAACTTACTGAGATATTACAGTGTAATAATACACTATTTTTTATAGAAAGATTGATTATTGCTTCAAATTAAAGAGAAGGGAGAGGTTTTAATCTCACACCATGGTCTCTGGTTTGGTCATTCTGCTGTTGTCCAGTATAACTACTGCCTCCCATTGCAACCTACAGCATTCTGATGTACCTGGTCTACCAGCACAAAAGTTAGCCACTCGAGTCAATGGACTACATTCACAAAAATTCCCATAGACATACATTGTTTTTCAATGTTAAACAGGAAATATTCTTCTGATTTGTGTAGAATGTGTATCATTGCACAGCTGCATGTCATATTGCTTTTATATTCTTAAATGTCTTATATACTTGACTTTCTTTAGGCTTTTAACGGCTCAAATCCCCAATTGCTGCTTGCGGCTATATTTTTCTCTTGACGATGTTATGAAAAGGAAAAGGTGAGACAGAGCTGGTCAATACTGGTCCTGAAGGGCCACCATACCTGCAGGACTACTTAGTACTAAGTTTCTTTTAAATAGACATTGTAACACATTTCAGTCATTGCTTAGTATCCCTGGTGGAGCAGAATCCAAGTCAACAAGAAGCTATGCCATGAATTTTTCATCAGGAATTTAACACCCGCCCCCCCCACCTCCCCGGGACTAGTTACACTTTATTCCAATGGAATAGTGGAATTTTGCCCCCTCCCTGTGGGAACAGTAGCTGCTGAAACTGCACTTCTTTGTGAAAGGAAGAAGGAGTCCCATACCACAATGGGCGGAGTCACACCCCTTCAATTAGAGGTGTAAGAACTCCAGGGAGCCGTCGCCCCTGGACCATAGTCAAAATAAGAACCGGGGTCCTTCTGTGAAAAGCAAAATATATCAGTGCATTAATGATCAGATATAATAAATAATAATAATATAAACAGAAATACACAAAGCCAGTTTTACCCGAAGCACAGTTTTTCCGCAACGTTGGAGGCTAGCAGTGCTGATGCCCTATTTCCTTGGTTTTGATAGCCAGGCTCTGAGTGCGCATATAAAGGAAGCTAGGGGACCATTCCTTTATTTTATTCCATTAATAATGCCCTATTCACAGGGCCTCTGGGCCATGCCCTGCAAATTGGCTTGTCCCCTTCATATGGAGCCATGCCCTTTATAAATTACCACACCCATTATGCACGCCACATCCTTCATTTAGGGCTACAGCTGGCACGTGCAGCGATACACACCAACATATGCTGAAGCAGTCGTCCCCAACCCTGTTCCTGGAGATCTACCATCCTGTAGGTTTCATTTCAACCCTATTTTGACACACCTGAATCTAATAATTAGCAGCTGAAGGAGATCTCTAGCTGTTGAATGAGGTGTGCTTTGTTAGAGTTTGGAGTACAGGACAGTAGATCTCCAGGAACAGGGTTGGGGGCCATATGCTCCTGCACTGAGACAGGTAAATTTTTACACGGTCCAACTTACCACAGGTGCCCCATTTTATTTTATTTTATTTTAATAAATTTGGTAGCCAGAGTAGGGCTGAAAATGTCAAATTCCCATCATAATTTGGAATGTCCAACTACCTCTAACTACTACCTACTACTACTACTACTACTACTACTACTACTACTATTACCACTTCCTACAACTTATACATATAAGGAATTAATTAGTACTGTCTACTACTACTGCTTCGACTATTATAACAACAACTGCCTACTACTAATATATAATAATAATAATAATCTCTCTATCTCTCTCTGTTTTGCCCTTCAGTTCCCCTCAGTACCTACAGCTGTCTCCTCTCTCAGAGTTATTCTGAGTGTGAAACATGAATAGCAACTGCCCCTGTGAGAGAATAAGCAAGAAAGACCCGGTACCCACACTGGGATCAAAAACATGTATTAACAGAAATACACACACAGAGCGAGACACACACACACATAAACATATAAACATGAACACTGCTGTGGATGTGGCGAAGCTGCTTTTGCCATATTACTTTTCCAAAGTGGCGTGGCTGACATGATGTTGCCAAAATACTTTAATCCATAAAGTACCCCTTAAAAATCTCTTCCTGCATTGTTGACTTTGGCATGAAGTATTATATTGGCTTGCAGCAAGCTGGCTTGATCATTTTTGTGGAATCATTTTGTGTGTGGCTTGGTGTAGTCTGATTGGTGGCAGCAGATCTCATGGAAGAACACATCATTTCAACAAACAGTTGAGAAAAAATTACAGTTGAATTCAGTGCTTTGGGTGTATGAAAAACACAGCATGAATAAAGTACATTATTAGTATTATGTATTGAGTTATTTATTTGGAATGTCTGTATTTGGATAGAAACCTGTGTGGTCCTACAGAGCCTACACATTATCTTGTTCACGAAATTGTGTTCACAAATAACGTTTGTTATTATTTGACATATTAAAATAATTACTACTATTGTACTTATTTTGCTTCATCTGACCCACAAACATACAGTAGGCTACATATGTCTGGATAGGTTTGTACAATTCTATATTTAGGTTGTTTACTAGGTCTCAATATTTCTCATTTTTACCTGTATTCTATTTATTCATCCCCCTTTCTCTGTTGTAAATGAAGTTTCTTGGTATTTATGTCTGTAAATTTAGGTGTAATACGCTATGCTGCTAGAAAAACTTATAGCAGCACAGAATATTTTTAAAAACCTGTACTGTCACGATTCTAGACTGTCATGTCATGTTTTATGTTTCATTTCTGTCTTAGATTTCTTGTAAATGTCACGTATTATGTTTAGTCTAGTCACACCACGTTTTATGTTTCATTCTTGTTACGTTTCATTTTCATGTCATGTCATGTCACGTTTCATGTTTGATTATTGTTACGATTTATTTTCTAGTTTTGTCATGTCTCGTTTTATATTTGATTCATCTTACGTTTCCCGTTCATTGTTAGCATACACATTTTTGTGTTTTTCCACAGCCTTGCGTTCATGCTTTCTCTCTCTTGCTGTCGCTCACGCTTCCCTAATTGTTTCATTCTCCCGTGTCTAGTTTACTAATCTACTAACGTTAGATCAGGATTGGGTAATACTAACTCTCTAACCATGTGTTCATGTTTACCTTACGTTTCTCGTGCATGTCATTTACTAATTTACTAACGCTAGGTCAGGATAGGTTTATTACTAACGATTACTAATTATCTTGTTACCTTGTCAGCCTTCCACACCTGATTTCCATTCGCATGCTGCTCTCAAGCTAAGTGTCTGCACCTGTCTACACCTGCATTTAAGCTCAGTGTTGTGTCATGTCTTGTCTCCTGTTTGTCGGTGCACTTTTGAGCGGTTTTCCAAGCCTGCCTTTTTGTTTACGATCCAAGTAGTGATGGCGAAATGAGGCTTCCTGAAGCACTGAGGCGCTTTGCAGCCAATTGTATCGCAAATAGATTCATTACTCGAAGCCTCATTCAACACAGTGTACACTAGTGACACCTGCTGGTAAAAGTAATTTAGAGCAACAAAATCATTACAAATTCCACCCCAGGTTCAAAATAACGAAGTTGCCGCGAGCTAGCAACAAGTGACCCTTTAGCTCACTGGTAACACGTTGGACTTCAGAGCCATTTCTGTAAGAGAAAATACCAGTTCAAAACCCCGCTCAGGCGATACACATACTAACATACTCATAATTTATATTTGTAACTGTCATTAGGCTAGATTTGTTTTATACTAAGATCTATTATAAAATAATATATGTAATAATATTATATTAACTTTCAAAATGAAAAAAACAGGAAGATTGATATAAAGGGGGACAACATTTGTGTGGGGTTCTATTGAGCAGTAAAAGTGTTTCTGGTCTGGGACTGGGAGTGCTTCTGTAACCAGGCAGTGAAAGTGAATGTGCTTCAGTATGGGCAGTGAAAGGGAAGGTGCTTTTGTGACTGAAAAGGGAGGTTTTTATTGATTTTTATTAACGGCCTCATCAAGTTCTTGCTTTCTGGAACCTATGGCAAAATAACAATATGCAAATGTATTTTTATCAACATGTATGTCAGTATGATTATGATAAAGCAACCATAACTGCTATTAAAAAGTAAAATAAATAAATAACCTCCGCTGGTTTCTTGCTCATTCGCAGGTGCATTTCGCAGGTGCATTTTCATGCATTGCCCGATAATGCCTGGACGAGGTATTATTGCTGTAAGCCAGCTCCTTTAGGCACAGCAAGCACTTTACCTTCAAAATTAAATAATATGCCATTTGAGAAGGAATGCAGATGATAATGATAATAAGAAAGAATAAGAAATAACAATCAAATCATAATAATATTAAACAAATTGTAATAATCTGCTGTAGTTACGTTAAAATAACAACCAACGAATTACATGCACAGTCGATTGCTAGCCCAGTGTTCGAATAGCGTTTCAGTGTGTTTTTATATCTACGCCACTTAGGCCTGCCTTATTTGGAGATATCGCGTCAAAATATTCCCAAGCAGGAGAATATTTTCGCTTCCATGCAGGTTCCATTAGCCTATTTTTATACAAAAACAACAAAACTGTACAAAAGTTGTACAAAACAAAAAAAAAAAATACTCCAGAAATTCCTCAAAAAACTTTCAGTAGCAATAATACCAATAATAAACTCTCCGCAACAACCCTCGAAATAAGGGGGGTATGCTCCTTTATATCTACAATTCAAAACCCCTAATTCCGCCCAAAACGCAAAACAAACCGATCACATGGTTCTGCAGCGTGAGTGTCTGTGTATCACAGTGTAGCGTGAGTGTCTGTGTGCTTGTGTATCACAGTGCAGCATGAGTGTCTGTGTATCTGTATCACAGTGTAGCGTGAGTGTCTGTGTGCTTGTGCATCACAGTGCAGCATGAGTGTCTGTGTATCTGTGTATCACAGTGCAACATGAGTGTCTGTGTATCACAGTGTGCGTGAGTGTCTGTGTATCTGAGTATCACAGTGTAGCATGAGTGTCTGTGTCCTTGTGTATCACAGTGTAGCGTGAGTGTCTGTGTGCTTGTGTATCACAGTGCAGCGTCTGTGTATCTGTGTATCACAGTGTAGCGTGAGTGTCTGTGTGCTTGTGTGTCACAGTGCAGCATAAGTGTCTGTGTATCTGTGTATCACAGTGTAGTGTGAGTGTCTGTGTGCTTGTGCATCACAGTGCAGCATGAGTGTCTGTGTATCTGTGTATCACAGTGCAACATGAGTGTCTGTGTATCACAGTGTGCGTGAGTGTCTGTGTATCTGAGTATCACAGTGTAGCATGAGTGTCTGTGTGCTTGTGTGTCACAGTGCAGCATAAGTGTCTGTGTATCTGTGTATCACAGTGTAGTGTGAGTGTCTGTGTGCTTGTGTATCACAGTGCAGCGTGAGTGCCTGTGTATCTGTGTATCACAGTATAGCGTGAGTGTCTGTGTCCTTGTGTATCACAGTGTAGCGTGAGTTTCTGTATGTCTGTGTGCTTGTGTATCACAGTGCAGCATGAGTGTCTGTGTATCTGTATATCACAGTATAGCGTGAGTGTCTGTGTGCTTGTGTATCACAGTGTAGCGTGAGTGTCTGTGTGTCTGTGTGCTTGCGTATCACAGTGCAGCGTGAGTGTCTGTATGTTTGTGTATCACAGTGTAGCGTGAGTGTCTGTGTGCTTGTGTATCACAGTGTAGCGTGAGTGTCTGTGTGCTTGTGTACCACAGTGCAGCGTGAGTGTCTGTGTATCTGTGTATCACAGTATAGCGTGAGTGTCTGTGTGCTTGTGTATCACAGTGTAACGTGAGTGTCTGTGTGTCTGTGTGCTTGCGTATCACAGTGCAGCGTGAGTGTCTTTGTGTCTGTGTATCTGTGTATCACAATGTAGCGTGAGTGTCTGTGTGCTTGTGTATCACAGTGCAGCATAAGTGTCTGTGTATCTGTGTATCACAGTGTAGTGTGAGTGTGTGTGCTTGTGTATCACAGTGTAGCGTGGGTGTCTGTGTGTTTGTGTATCTGTGTATCACAGTATAGCGTGAGTGTCTGTGTGCTTGTGTATCACAGTGTAGCGTGTGTGTCTGTGTGCTTGTGTATCACAGTGCAGTGTGAGTGTCTGTGTATCTGTGTATCACAGTGTAGCGTGAGTGTCTGTGTACTTGTGTATCACAGTGCAGCATGAAAGTCTGTGTGCTTGTGTATCACAGTGTAGCATGAGTGTCTGTGTGCTTGTGTATCACAGTGTAGCCTGAGTTTCTGTGTGCTTGTGTATCACAGTGTAGCGTGAGTGTCTGTGTATCTGGTATCACAGTGTAGCATGAGTGTCTGTGTGCTTGTGTATCACAGTGTAGCGCGAGTGTTTGTGTGCTTGTGTATCACAGTGCAGCATGGGTGTCTGTGTGTCTGTGTATCACAGTGTAGTATGAGTGTCTGTGTGCTTGTGTATCACAGTGTAGCGTGAGTGTCTGTGTGCTTGTGTATCACAGTGCAGCATGGGTGTCTGTGTGTCTGTGTATCACAGTGTAGCGTGAGTGTCTGTGTGCTTGTGTATCACAGTGCAGCGTGAGTGTCTGTGTATCTGAGTATCACAGTGTAGTATGAGTGTCTGTGTGCTTGTGTATCACAGTGCAGCATGAGTGTCTGTGTATCTGTATCTGTGTATCAGCTACTCTGGTTACTGGACTATTGCATGGTGTACCGATTCTGAGTGCCTTCTCCCTCGGTATTGTACATTGGTTTTGGCTGGATTTTTTTGTGTATGAACTTTGCTTGTTTTTTGACCACGCTCATTGGACTTTCCTTCATTAAAAGCCCTCACGGGACTTTATCTGCAACCACTGCTTCTGAGTCGTGCATTTCGGGTCCTACCCTCACGCATCCGTCTTATGTACATTTTCTAAAATTTACTTGACAACCAATTATAAACATCTCCTTTCTGGAAGGTAATTCTTTTCTCAAATATTTAAAAGATTCATTGAAATGTGTTCATTACGGAAGCCTTGAAGTGTGTATCACAGTGTAGCGTGAGTGTCTGTGTGTCTGTGTTCTTGTGTATCACAGTGCAGCGTGAGTGTCTGTGTGCTTGTGTATCACAGTGTAGCGTGAGTGTCTGTGTGTCTGTGTGCTTGTGTATCACAGTGCAGCGTGAGTGTCTGTGTATCACAGTGTAGCGTGAGTGTCTGTGTGCTTGTGTATCACAGTGCAGCGTGAGTGTCTGTGTATCTGTGTATCACAGTATAGCACGAGTGTCTGTGTGCTTGTGTATCACAGTGTAGCGTGAGTGTCTGTGTACTTGTGTATCACAGTGCAGCATGAGAGTCTGTGTGCTTGTGTATCACAGTGTAACCTGAGTTTCTGTGTGCTTGTGTATCACAGTGTAGCGTGAGTGTCTGTGTACTTGTATATCACAGTGTAGCGTGAGTGTCTGTGTATCTGAGTATCACAGTGTAGTATGAGTGTTTGTGTGCTTGTGTATCACAGTGTAGCGCGAGTGTCTGTGTGCTTGTGTATCACAGTGCAGCATGGGTGTCTGTGTGTCTGTGTATCACAGTGCAGCGTGAGTGTCTGTGTATCT
This sequence comes from Synaphobranchus kaupii, assembly GCA_029718625.1. Classification (NCBI taxonomy): domain Eukaryota; kingdom Metazoa; phylum Chordata; class Actinopteri; order Anguilliformes; family Synaphobranchidae; genus Synaphobranchus; species Synaphobranchus kaupii. The sequence continues at coordinate 14,182,319 of CM056386.1, forward strand.
GAGTATCACAGTGTAGTATGAGTGTCTGTGTGCTTGTGTATCACAGTGCAGCGTGAGTGTCTGTGTATCTGAGTATCACAGTGTAGTATGAGTGTCTGTGTGCTTGTGTATCACAGTGCAGCATGAGTGTCTGTGTATCTGTATCACAGTGTAGCATGAATGTCTGTGTGCTTGTGTATCACAGTGCAGCATGAGTGTCTGTGTATCTGTGTATCACAGTGCAACATGAGTGTCTGTGTATCACAGTGTAGCGTGAGTGTCTGTGTATCTGAGTATCACAGTGTACTATGAGTGTCTGTGTGCTTGTGTATCACAGTGCAGCGTGAGTGTCTGTGTATCTGTGTATCACAGTGTAGCATGAGTGTCTGTGTCCTTGTGTATCACAGTGTAGCGTGAGTGTCTGTGTGCTTGTGTATCACAGTGCAGCATCTGTGTATCACAGTGTAGCGTGAGTGTCTGTGTGCTTGTGTGTCACAGTGCAGCATAAGTGTCTGTGTATCTGTGTATCACAGTGCAGCGTGAGTGTCTGTGTATCTGTGTATCACAGTATAGCGTGAGTGTCTGTGTGCTTGTGTATCACAGTGTAGCGTGAGTTTCTGTATGGCTGTGTGCTTGTGTATCACAGTGCAGCATGAGTGTCTGTGTATCTGTATATCACAGTATAGCGTGAGTGTGTGTGTGCTTGTGTATCACCGTGTAGCGTGAGTGTCTGTGTGTCTGTGTGCTTGCGTATCACAGTGCAGCGTGAGTGTCTGTATGGTTGTGTATCACAGTGTAGCGTGAGTGTCTGTGTGCTTGTGCATCACAGTGCAGCATAAGTGTCTGTGTATCTGTGTATCACAGTGTAGTGTGAGTGTCTGTGTGCTTGTGTATCACAGTGCAGTGTGAGTGTCTGTGTGTCTGTGTATCTGTGTATCACAATGTAGCGTGAGTGTCTGTGTGCTTGTGTTCACAGTGCAGCATGAGTGTCTGTGTGTCTGTTTATCTGTGTATCACAGTGTAGCGTGAGTGTCTGTGTGTCTGTGTATCTGTGTATCACAGTATAGCGTGAGTGGCTGTGTGCTTGTGTATCACAGTGTAGCGTGAGTGTCTGTGTGCTTGTGTATCACTGTGCAGCATGAGTGTCTGTGTATCTGTGTATCACAGTGTATCGTGAGTGTCTGTGTGCTTGTGTATCACAGTGTAGTGTGAGTGTCTGTGTATCTGTGTATCACAGTGTAGCGTGAGTGTCTGCGTGCTTGTTTATCACAGTGCAACGTGAGTGTCTGTGTATCTGTGTATCACAGTTTAGCGTGAGTGTCTGTATGCTTGTGTATCACAGTGTAGCGGGAGTGTCTGTGTGTCTGTGTGCTTGTGTATCACAGTGCAGCCTGAGTGTCTGTGTGCCTGTGTATCTGTGTATCACAGTGTAGCGTGAATGTCTGTGTGCTTGTGTATCACAGTGTAGCGTGAGTGTCTGTATCTGTGTATCACAGTATAGCGTGAGTGTCTGTGTGCTTGTGTATCACAGCGTAGCGTGAGTGTCTGTGTGTCTGTGTGCTTGTGTATCACAGTGCAGCCTGAGTGTCTGTGTGCCTGTGTATCTGTGTATCACAGTGTGGCGTGAATGTCTGTGTGCTTGTGTATCACAGTGTAGCATGAGTGTCTGTATCTGTGTATCACAGTATAGCGTGAGTGTCTGTGTATCTGTGTATCACAGTATAGCATGAGTGTCTGTGTTCTTGTGTATCACAGTGTAGCGTGAGTGTCTGTGTACTTGTGTATCACAGTGCAGCATGAAAGTCTGTGTGCTTGTGTATCACAGTGTAGCCTGAGTTTCTGTGTACTTGTGTATCACAGTGTAGCGTGAGTGTCTGTGTATCTGGTATCACAGTGTAGCATGAGTGTCTGTGTGCTTGTGTATCACAGTGTAGCGCGAGTGTCTGTGTGCTTGTGTATCACAGTGCAGCATGGGTGTCTGTGTGTCTGTGTATCACAGTGTAGCGTGAGTGTCTGTGTGCTTGTGTATCACAGTGCAGCGTGAGTGTCTGTGTATCTGAGTATCACAGTGTAGTATGAGTGTCTGTGTGCTTGTGTATCACAGTGCAGCATGAGTGTCTGTGTATCTGTATCTGTGTATCAGCTACTCTGGTTACTGGACTATTGCATGGTGTACCGATTCTGAGTGCCTTCTCCCTCGGTATTGTACATTGGTTTTGGCTGGATTTTTTTGTGTATGAACTTTGCTTGTTTTTTGACCACGCTCATTGGACTTTCCTTCATTAAAAGCCCTCACGGGACTTTATCTGCAACCACTGCTTCTGAGTCGTGCATTTCGGGTCCTACCCTCACGCATCCGTCTTATGTACATTTTCTAAAATTTACTTGACAACCAATTATAAACATCTCCTTTCTGGAAGGTAATTCTTTTCTCAAATATTTAAAACATTCATTGAAATGTGTTCATTACGGAAGCCTTGAAGTGTGTATCACAGTGTAGCGTGAGTGTCTGTGTGTCTGTGTTCTTGTGTATCACAGTGCAGCGTGAGTGTCTGTGTATCACAGTGCAGCGTGAGTGTCTGTGTGCTTGTGTATCACAGTGTAGCGTGAGTGTCTGTGTGTCTGTGTGCTTGTGTATCACAGTGCAGCGTGAGTGTCTGTGTATCACAGTGTAGCGTGAGTGTCTGTGTGCTTGTGTATCACAGTGCAGCGTGAGTGTCTGTGTATCTGTGTATCACAGTATAGCACGAGTGTCTGTGTGCTTGTGTATCACAGTGTAGCGTGAGTGTCTGTGTACTTGTGTATCACAGTGCAGCATGAGAGTCTGTGTGCTTGTGTATCACAGTGTAGCCTGAGTTTCTGTGTGCTTGTGTATCACAGTGTAGCGTGAGTGTCTGTGTACTTGTATATCACAGTGTAGCGTGAGTGTCTGTGTATCTGAGTATCACAGTGTAGTATGAGTGTTTGTGTGCTTGTGTATCACAGTGTAGCGCGAGTGTCTGTGTGCTTGTGTATCACAGTGCAGCATGGGTGTCTGTGTGTCTGTGTATCACAGTGCAGCGTGAGTGTCTGTGTATCTGAGTATCACAGTGTAGTATGAGTGTCTGTGTGCTTGTGTATCACAGTGCAGCGTGAGTGTCTGTGTATCTGAGTATCACAGTGTAGTATGAGTGTCTGTGTGCTTGTGTATCACAGTGCAGCATGAGTGTCTGTGTATCTGTATCACAGTGTAGCATGAATGTCTGTGTGCTTGTGTATCACAGTGCAGCATGAGTGTCTGTGTATCTGTGTATCACAGTGCAACATGAGTGTCTGTGTATCACAGTGTAGCGTGAGTGTCTGTGTATCACAGTGTACTATGAGTGTCTGTGTGCTTGTGTATCACAGTGCAGCGTGAGTGTCTGTGTATCTGTGTATCACAGTGTAGCATGAGTGTCTGTGTCCTTGTGTATCACAGTGTAGCGTGAGTGTCTGTGTGCTTGTGTATCACAGTGCAGCATCTGTGTATCACAGTGTAGCGTGAGTGTCTGTGTGCTTGTGTGTCACAGTGCAGCATAAGTGTCTGTGTATCTGTGTATCACAGTGCAGCGTGAGGGTCTGTGTATCTGTGTATCACAGTATAGCGTGAGTGTCTGTGTGCTTGTGTATCACAGTGTAGCGTGAGTTTCTGTATGGCTGTGTGCTTGTGTATCACAGTGCAACATGAGTGTCTGTGTATCACAGTGTAGCGTGAGTGTCTGTGTATCTGAGTATCACAGTGTAGTATGAGTGTCTGTGTGCTTGTGTATCACAGTGCAGCGTGAGTGTCTGTGTATCTGTGTATCACAGTGTAGCATGAGTGTCTGTGTCCTTGTGTATCACAGTGTAGCGTGAGTGTCTGTGTGCTTGTGTATCACAGTGCAGCATCTGTGTATCACAGTGTAGCGTGAGTGTCTGTGTGCTTGTGTGTCACAGTGCAGCATAAGTGTCTGTGTATCTGTGTATCACAGTGCAGCGTGAGTGTCTGTGTATCTATGTATCACAGTATAGCGTGAGTGTCTGTGTGCTTGTGTATCACAGTGTAGCGTGAGTTTCTGTATGGCTGTGTGCTTGTGTATCACAGTGCAGCATGAGTGTCTGTGTATCTGTATATCACAGTATAGCGTGAGTGTGTGTGTGCTTGTGTATCACAGTGTAGCGTGAGTGTCTGTGTGTCTGTGTGCTTGCGTATCACAGTGCAGCGTGAGTGTCTGTATGGTTGTGTATCACAGTGTAGCGTGAATGTCTGTGTGCTTGTGTATCACAGTGTAGCGTGAGTGTCTGTATCTGTGTATCACAGTATAGCGTGAGTGTCTGTGTATCTGTGTATCACAGTATAGCATGAGTGTCTGTGTTCTTGTGTATCACAGTGTAGCGTGAGTGTCTGTGTGCTTGTATATCACAGTGCAGCATCTGTGTATCACAGTGTAGCGTGAGTGTCTGTGTGTCTGTGTGCTTGCGTATCACAGTGCAGCGTGAGTGTCTGTATGGTTGTGTATCACAATGTAGCGTGAGTGTCTGTGTGCTTGTGTATCACAGTGTAGCGTGAGTGTCTGTGTGCTTGTGTACCACAGTGCAGCGTGAGTGTCTGTGTATCTGTGTATCACAGTGTATCGTGAGTGTCTGTGTGCTTGTGTATCACAATGTAGTGTGAGTGTCTGTGTATCTGTGTATCCCAGTGTAGCGTGAGTGTCTGTGTGCTTGTTTATCACAGTGCAACGTGAGTGTCTGTGTATCTGTGTATCACAGTATAGCGTGAGTGTCTGTGTGCTCGTGTATCACAGTGCAGCCTGAGTGTCTGTGTGCCTGTGTATCTGTGTATCACAGTGTAGCGTGAGTGTCTGTAACTGTGTATCACAGTATAGCGTGAGTGTCTGTGTATCTGTGTATCACAGTATAGCATGAGTGTCTGTGTTCTTGTGTATCACAGTGTAGCGTGAGTGTCTGTTTGCTTGTATATCACAGTGCAGCATCTGTGTATCACAGTGTAGCGTCAGTGTCTGTGTGTCTGTGTGCTTGCGTATCACAGTGCAGCGTGAGTGTCTGTATGGTTGTGTATCACAGTGTAGCGTGAGTGTCTGTGTGCTTGTGTATCACAGTGTAGCGTGAGTGTCTGTGTGCTTGTGTACCACAGTGCAGCGTGAGTGTCTGTGTATCTGTGTATCACAGTATAGCGTGAGTGTCTGTGTGCTTGTGTATCACAGTGTAACGTGAGTGTCTGTGTGTCTGTGTGCTTGCGTATCACAGTGCAGCGTGAGTGTCTTTGTGTCTGTGTATCTGTGTATCACAATGTAGCGTGAGTGTCTGTGTGCTTGTGTATCACAGTGCAGCATAAGTGTCTGTGTGCTTGTGTATCACAGTGTAGCGTGAGTGTCTGTGTGTTTGTGTATCTGTGTATCACAGTATAGCGTGAGTGTCTGTGTGCTTGTGTATCACAGTGCAGTGTGAGTGTCTGTGTATCTGTGTATGACAGTGTAGCGTAAGTGTCTGTGTGCTTGTGCATCACAGTGCAGCATAAGTGTCTGTGTATCTGTGCATCACAGTGTAGTTTGAGTGTCTGTGTGCTTGTGTATCACAGTGCAGCGTGAGTGTCTGTGTGTCTGTGTATCTGTGTATCACAGTGTAACGTGAGTGTCTGTGTGCTTGTGTTCACAGTGCAGCATGAGTTTCTGTTTGTCTGTGTATCTGTGTATCACAGTGTAGCGTGAGTGTCTGTGTGTCTGTGTATCTGTGTATCACAGTATAGCGTGAGTGGCTGTGTGCTTGTGTATCACAGTGTAGCGTGAGTGTCTGTGTGCTTGTGTATCACAGTGCAGCATGAGTGTCTGTGTATCTGTGTATCACAGTGTATCGTGAGTGTCTGTGTGCTTGTGTATCACAATGTAGTGTGAGTGTCTGTGTATCTGTGTATCCCAGTGTAGCGTGAGTGTCTGTGTGCTTGTTTATCACAGTGCAACGTGAGTGTCTGTGTATCTGTGTATCACAGTATAGCGTGAGTGTCTGTGTGCTTGTGTATCACAGTGTAGCGTGAGTGTCTGTGTGTCTGTGTGCTTGTGTATCACAGTGCAGCCTGAGTGTCTGTGTGCCTGTGTATCTGTGTATCACAGTGTAGCGTGAATGTCTGTGTGCTTGTGTATCACAGTGTAGCGTGAGTGTCTGTATCTGTGTATCACAGTATAGCGTGAGTGTCTGTGTATCTGTGTATCACAGTATAGCATGAGTGTCTGTGTTCTTGTGTATCACAGTGTAGCGTGAGTGTCTGTGTACTTGTGTATCACATTGCAGCATGAAAGTCTGTGTGCTTGTGTATCACAGTGTAGCCTGAGTTTCTGTGTGCTTGTGTATCACAGTGTAGCGTGAGTGTCTGTGTATCTGGTATCACAGTGTAGCATGAGTGTCTGTGTGCTTGTGTATCACAGTGTAGCGCGAGTGTCTGTGTGCTTGTGTATCACAGTGCAGCATGGGTGTCTGTGTGTCTGTGTATCACAGTGTAGCGTGAGTGTCTGTGTGCTTGTGTATCACAGTGCAGCATGAGTGTCTGTGTATCTGTATCTGTGTATCAGCTACTCTGGTTACTGGACTATTGCATGGTGTACCGATTCTGAGTGCCTTCTCCCTCGGTATTGTACATTGGTTTTGGCTGGATTTTTTTGTGTATGAACTTTGCTTGTGTATCACAGTGCAGCATCTGTGTATCACAGTGTAGCGTGAGTGTCTGTGTGCTTGTGTGTCACAGTGCAGCATAAGTGTCTGTGTATCTGTGTATCACAGTGCAGCGTGAGTGTCTGTGTATCACAGTGTAGCGTGAGTGTCTGTGTATCACAGTGTACTATGAGTGTCTGTGTGCTTGTGTATCACAGTGCAGCGTGAGTGTCTGTGTATCTGTGTATCACAGTGTAGCATGAGTGTCTGTGTCCTTGTGTATCACAGTGTAGCGTGAGTGTCTGTGTGCTTGTGTATCACAGTGCAGCATCTGTGTATCACAGTGTAGCGTGAGTGTCTGTGTGCTTGTGTGTCACAGTGCAGCATAAGTGTCTGTGTATCTGTGTATCACAGTGCAGCGTGAGTGTCTGTGTATCTGTGTATCACAGTATAGCGTGAGTGTCTGTGTGCTTGTGTATCACAGTGTAGCGTGAGTTTCTGTATGGCTGTGTGCTTGTGTATCACAGTGCAACATGAGTGTCTGTGTATCACAGTGTAGCGTGAGTGTCTGTGTATCTGAGTATCACAGTGTAGTATGAGTGTCTGTGTGCTTGTGTATCACAGTGCAGCGTGAGTGTCTGTGTATCTGTGTATCACAGTGTAGCATGAGTGTCTGTGTCCTTGTGTATCACAGTGTAGCGTGAGTGTCTGTGTGCTTGTGTATCACAGTGCAGCATCTGTGTATCACAGTGTAGCGTGAGTGTCTGTGTGCTTGTGTGTCACAGTGCAGCATAAGTGTCTGTGTATCTGTGTATCACAGTGCAGCGTGAGTGTCTGTGTATCTATGTATCACAGTATAGCGTGAGTGTGTGTGTGCTTGTGTATCACAGTGTAGCGTGAGTTTCTGTATGGCTGTGTGCTTGTGTATCACAGTGCAGCATGAGTGTCTGTGTATCTGTATATCACAGTATAGCGTGAGTGTGTGTGTGCTTGTGTATCACAGTGTAGCGTGAGTGTCTGTGTGTCTGTGTGCTTGCGTATCACAGTGCAGCGTGAGTGTCTGTATGGTTGTGTATCACAGTGTAGCGTGAATGTCTGTGTGCTTGTGTATCACAGTGTAGCGTGAGTGTCTGTATCTGTGTATCACAGTATAGCGTGAGTGTCTGTGTATCTGTGTATCACAGTATAGCATGAGTGTCTGTGTTCTTGTGTATCACAGTGTAGCGTGAGTGTCTGTGTGCTTGTATATCACAGTGCAGCATCTGTGTATCACAGTGTAGCGTGAGTGTCTGTGTGTCTGTGTGCTTGCGTATCACAGTGCAGCGTGAGTGTCTGTATGGTTGTGTATCACAATGTAGCGTGAGTGTCTGTGTGCTTGTGTATCACAGTGTAGCGTGAGTGTCTGTGTGCTTGTGTACCACAGTGCAGCGTGAGTGTCTGTGTATCTGTGTATCACAGTGTATCGTGAGTGTCTGTGTGCTTGTGTATCACAATGTAGTGTGAGTGTCTGTGTATCTGTGTATCCCAGTGTAGCGTGAGTGTCTGTGTGCTTGTTTATCACAGTGCAACGTGAGTGTCTGTGTATCTGTGTATCACAGTATAGCGTGAGTGTCTGTGTGCTCGTGTATCACAGTGCAGCCTGAGTGTCTGTGTGCCTGTGTATCACAGTGTAGCGTGAGTGTCTGTAACTGTGTATCACAGTATAGCGTGAGTGTCTGTGTATCTGTGTATCACAGTATAGCATGAGTGTCTGTGTTCTTGTGTATCACAGTGTAGCGTGAGTGTCTGTTTGCTTGTATATCACAGTGCAGCATCTGTGTATCACAGTGTAGCGTCAGTGTCTGTGTGTCTGTGTGCTTGCGTATCACAGTGCAGCGTGAGTGTCTGTATGGTTGTGTATCACAGTGTAGCGTGAGTGTCTGTGTGCTTGTGTATCACAGTGTAGCGTGAGTGTCTGTGTGCTTGTGTACCACAGTGCAGCGTGAGTGTCTGTGTATCTGTGTATCACAGTATAGCGTGAGTGTCTGTGTGCTTGTGTATCACAGTGTAACGTGAGTGTCTGTGTGTCTGTGTGCTTGCGTATCACAGTGCAGCGTGAGTGTCTTTGTGTCTGTGTATCTGTGTATCACAATGTAGCGTGAGTGTCTGTGTGCTTGTGTATCACAGTGCAGCATAAGTGTCTGTGTGCTTGTGTATCACAGTGTAGCGTGAGTGTCTGTGTGTTTGTGTATCTGTGTATCACAGTATAGCGTGAGTGTCTGTGTGCTTGTGTATCACAGTGCAGTGTGAGTGTCTGTGTATCTGTGTATGACAGTGTAGCGTAAGTGTCTGTGTGCTTGTGCATCACAGTGCAGCATAAGTGTCTGTGTATCTGTGCATCACAGTGTAGTTTGAGTGTCTGTGTGCTTGTGTATCACAGTGCAGCGTGAGTGTCTGTGTGTCTGTGTATCTGTGTATCACAGTGTAACGTGAGTGTCTGTGTGCTTGTGTTCACAGTGCAGCATGAGTTTCTGTTTGTCTGTGTATCTGTGTATCACAGTGTAGCGTGAGTGTCTGTGTGTCTGTGTATCTGTGTATCACAGTATAGCGTGAGTGGCTGTGTGCTTGTGTATCACAGTGTAGCGTGAGTGTCTGTGTGCTTGTGTATCACAGTGCAGCATGAGTGTCTGTGTATCTGTGTATCACAGTGTATCGTGAGTGTCTGTGTGCTTGTGTATCACAATGTAGTGTGAGTGTCTGTGTATCTGTGTATCCCAGTGTAGCGTGAGTGTCTGTGTGCTTGTTTATCACAGTGCAACGTGAGTGTCTGTGTATCTGTGTATCACAGTATAGCGTGAGTGTCTGTGTGCTTGTGTATCACAGTGTAGCGTGAGTGTCTGTGTGTCTGTGTGCTTGTGTATCACAGTGCAGCCTGAGTGTCTGTGTGCCTGTGTATCTGTGTATCACAGTGTAGCGTGAATGTCTGTGTGCTTGTGTATCACAGTGTAGCGTGAGTGTCTGTATCTGTGTATCACAGTATAGCGTGAGTGTCTGTGTATCTGTGTATCACAGTATAGCATGAGTGTCTGTGTTCTTGTGTATCACAGTGTAGCGTGAGTGTCTGTGTACTTGTGTATCACATTGCAGCATGAAAGTCTGTGTGCTTGTGTATCACAGTGTAGCCTGAGTTTCTGTGTGCTTGTGTATCACAGTGTAGCGTGAGTGTCTGTGTATCTGGTATCACAGTGTAGCATGAGTGTCTGTGTGCTTGTGTATCACAGTGTAGCGCGAGTGTCTGTGTGCTTGTGTATCACAGTGCAGCATGGGTGTCTGTGTGTCTGTGTATCACAGTGTAGCGTGAGTGTCTGTGTGCTTGTGTATCACAGTGCAGCATGAGTGTCTGTGTATCTGTATCTGTGTATCAGCTACTCTGGTTACTGGACTATTGCATGGTGTACCGATTCTGAGTGCCTTCTCCCTCGGTATTGTACATTGGTTTTGGCTGGATTTTTTTGTGTATGAACTTTGCTTGTGTATCACAGTGCAGCATCTGTGTATCACAGTGTAGCGTGAGTGTCTGTGTGCTTGTGTGTCACAGTGCAGCATAAGTGTCTGTGTATCTGTGTATCACAGTGCAGCGTGAGTGTCTGTGTATCTGTGTATCACAGTATAGCGTGAGTGTCTGTGTGCTTGTGTATCACAGTGTAGCGTGAGTTTCTGTATGGCTGTGTGCTTGTGTATCACAGTGCAACATGAGTGTCTGTGTATCTGTATATCACAGTATAGCGTGAGTGTGTGTCTGCTTGTGTATCACAGTGTAGCGTGAGTGTCTGTGTGTCTGTGTGCTTGCGTATCACAGTGCAGCGTGAGTGTCTGTATGGTTGTGTATCACAGTGTAGCGTGAGTGTCTGTGTGCTTGTGTATCACAGTGTAGCGTGAGTGTCTGTGTGCTTGTGTACCACAGTGCAGCGTGAGTGTCTGTGTATCTGTGTATCACAGTATAGCGTGAGTGTCTGTGTGCTTGTGTATCACAGTGTAACGTGAGTGTCTGTGTGTCTGTGTGCTTGCGTATCACAGTGCAGCGTGAGTGTCTTTGTGTCTGTGTATCTGTGTATCACAATGTAGCGTGAGTGTCTGTGTGCTTGTGTATCACAGTGCAGCATAAGTGTCTGTGTGCTTGTGTATCACAGTGTAGCGTGAGTGTCTGTGTGTTTGTGTATCTGTGTATCACAGTATAGCGTGAGTGTCTGTGTGGTTGTGTATCACAGTGCAGTGTGAGTGTCTGTGTATCTGTGTATCACAGTATAGCACGAGTGTCTGTGTGCTTGTGTATCACAGTGTAGCGTGAGTGTCTGTGTACTTGTGTATCACAGTGCAGCATGAGAGTCTGTGTGCTTGTGTATCACAGTGTAGCCTGAGTTTCTGTGTGCTTGTGTATCACAGTGTAGCGTGAATGTCTGTGTACTTGTATATCACAGTGTAGCGTGAGTGTCTGTGTATCTGAGTATCACAGTGTAGTATGAGTGCCTGTGTGCTTGTGTATCACAGTGCAGCGTGAGTGTCTGTGTATCACAGTGTAGCATGAGTGTCTGTGTCCTTGTGTATCACAGTGTAGCGTGAGTGTCTGTGTGCTTGTGTATCACAGTGCAGCATCTGTGTATCACAGTGTAGCGTGAGTGTCTGTGTGCTTGTGTGTCACAGTGCAGCATAAGTGTCTGTGTATCTGTGTATCACAGTGCAGCGTGAGTGTCTGTGTATCTGTATATCACAATATAGCGTGAGTGTGTGTGTGCTTGTGTATCACAGTGTAGCGTGAGTGTCTGTGTGTCTGTGTGCTTGCCTATCACAGTGCAGCGTGAGTGTCTGTATGTTTGTGTATCACAGTGTAGCGTGAGTGTCTGTGTGCTTGTGTATCACAGTGTAGCGTGAGTGTCTGTGTGCTTGTGTACCACAGTGCAGCGTGAGTGTCTGTGTATCTGTGTATCACAGTATAGCGTGAGTGTCTGTGTGCTTGTGTATCACAGTGTAGCGTGAGTGTCTGTGTGTCTGTGTGCTTGTGTATCACAGTGCAGCCTGAGTGTCTGTGTGCCTGTGTATCTGTGTATCACAGTGTAGCGTGAATGTCTGTGTGCTTGTGTATCACAGTGTAGCGTGAGTGTCTGTATCTGTGCATCACAGTATAGCGTGAGTGTCTGTGTGCTTGTGTATCACAGTATAGCGTGAGTGTCTGTGTGTCTGTGTGCTTGTGTATCACAGTGCAGCCTGAGTGTCTGTGTGCCTGTGTATCTGTGTATCACAGTGTAGCGTGAATGTCTGTGTGCTTGTGTATCACAGTGTAGCGTGAGTGTCTGTATCTGTGTATCACAGTATAGCGTGAGTGTCTGTGTATCTGTGTATCACAGTATAGCATGAGTGTCTGTGTTCTTGTGTATCACAGTGTAGCGTGAGTGTCTGTGTACTTGTGTATCACAGTGCAGCATGAAAGTCTGTGTGCTTGTGTATCACAGTGTAGCCTGAGTTTCTGTGTGCTTGTGTATCACAGTGTAGCGTGAGTGTCTGTGTATCTGGTATCACAGTGTAGCATGAGTGTCTGTGTGCTTGTGTATCACAGTGTAGCGCGAGTGTTTGTGTGCTTGTGTATCACAGTGCAGCATGGGTGTCTGTGTGTCTGTGTATCACAGTGTAGCGTGAGTGTCTGTGTGCTTGTGTATCACAGTGCAGCGTGAGTGTCTGTGTATCTGAGTATCACAGTGTAGTATGAGTGTCTGTGTGCTTGTGTATCACAGTGCAGCATGAGTGTCTGTGTATCTGTATCTGTGTATCAGCTACTCTGGTTACTGGACTATTGCATGGTGTACCGATTCTGAGTGCCTTCTCCCTCGGTATTGTACATTGGTTTTGGCTGGATTTTTTTGTGTATGAACTTTGCTTGTTTTTTGACCACGCTCATTGGACTTTCCTTCATTAAAAGCCCTCACGGGACTTTATCTGCAACCACTGCTTCTGAGTCGTGCATTTCGGGTCCTACCCTCACGCATCCGTCTTATGTACATTTTCTAAAATTTACTTGACAACCAATTATAAACATCTCCTTTCTGGAAGGTAATTCTTTTCTCAAATATTTAAAACATTCATTGAAATGTGTTCATTACGGAAGCCTTGAAGTGTGTATCACAGTGTAGCGTGAGTGTCTGTGTGTCTGTGTTCTTGTGTATCACAGTGCAGCGTGAGTGTCTGTGTATCACAGTGCAGCGTGAGTGTCTGTGTGCTTGTGTATCACAGTGTAGCGTGAGTGTCTGTGTGTCTGTGTGCTTGTGTATCACAGTGCAGCGTGAGTGTCTGTGTATCACAGTGTAGCGTGAGTGTCTGTGTGCTTGTGTATCACAGTGCAGCGTGAGTGTCTGTGTATCTGTGTATCACAGTATAGCACGAGTGTCTGTGTGCTTGTGTATCACAGTGTAGCGTGAGTGTCTGTGTACTTGTGTATCACAGTGCAGCATGAGAGTCTGTGTGCTTGTGTATCACAGTGTAGCCTGAGTTTCTGTGTGCTTGTGTATCACAGTGTAGCGTGAGTGTCTGTGTACTTGTATATCACAGTGTAGCGTGAGTGTCTGTGTATCTGAGTATCACAGTGTAGTATGAGTGTTTGTGTGCTTGTGTATCACAGTGTAGCGCGAGTGTCTGTGTGCTTGTGTATCACAGTGCAGCATGGGTGTCTGTGTGTCTGTGTATCACAGTGCAGCGTGAGTGTCTGTGTATCTGAGTATCACAGTGTAGTATGAGTGTCTGTGTGCTTGTGTATCACAGTGCAGCGTGAGTGTCTGTGTATCTGAGTATCACAGTGTAGTATGAGTGTCTGTGTGCTTGTGTATCACAGTGCAGCATGAGTGTCTGTGTATCTGTATCACAGTGTAGCATGAATGTCTGTGTGCTTGTGTATCACAGTGCAGCATGAGTGTCTGTGTATCTGTGTATCACAGTGCAACATGAGTGTCTGTGTATCACAGTGTAGCGTGAGTGTCTGTGTATCACAGTGTACTATGAGTGTCTGTGTGCTTGTGTATCACAGTGCAGCGTGAGTGTCTGTGTATCTGTGTATCACAGTGTAGCATGAGTGTCTGTGTCCTTGTGTATCACAGTGTAGCGTGAGTGTCTGTGTGCTTGTGTATCACAGTGCAGCATCTGTGTATCACAGTGTAGCGTGAGTGTCTGTGTGCTTGTGTGTCACAGTGCAGCATAAGTGTCTGTGTATCTGTGTATCACAGTGCAGCGTGAGTGTCTGTGTATCTGTGTATCACAGTATAGCGTGAGTGTCTGTGTGCTTGTGTATCACAGTGTAGCGTGAGTTTCTGTATGGCTGTGTGCTTGTGTATCACAGTGCAACATGAGTGTCTGTGTATCACAGTGTAGCGTGAGTGTCTGTGTATCTGAGTATCACAGTGTAGTATGAGTGTCTGTGTGCTTGTGTATCACAGTGCAGCGTGAGTGTCTGTGTATCTGTGTATCACAGTGTAGCATGAGTGTCTGTGTCCTTGTGTATCACAGTGTAGCGTGAGTGTCTGTGTGCTTGTGTATCACAGTGCAGCATCTGTGTATCACAGTGTAGCGTGAGTGTCTGTGTGCTTGTGTGTCACAGTGCAGCATAAGTGTCTGTGTATCTGTGTATCACAGTGCAGCGTGAGTGTCTGTGTATCTATGTATCACAGTATAGCGTGAGTGTCTGTGTGCTTGTGTATCACAGTGTAGCGTGAGTTTCTGTATGGCTGTGTGCTTGTGTATCACAGTGCAGCATGAGTGTCTGTGTATCTGTATATCACAGTATAGCGTGAGTGTGTGTGTGCTTGTGTATCACAGTGTAGCGTGAGTGTCTGTGTGTCTGTGTGCTTGCGTATCACAGTGCAGCGTGAGTGTCTGTATGGTTGTGTATCACAGTGTAGCGTGAATGTCTGTGTGCTTGTGTATCACAGTGTAGCGTGAGTGTCTGTATCTGTGTATCACAGTATAGCGTGAGTGTCTGTGTATCTGTGTATCACAGTATAGCATGAGTGTCTGTGTTCTTGTGTATCACAGTGTAGCGTGAGTGTCTGTGTGCTTGTATATCACAGTGCAGCATCTGTGTATCACAGTGTAGCGTGAGTGTCTGTGTGTCTGTGTGCTTGCGTATCACAGTGCAGCGTGAGTGTCTGTATGGTTGTGTATCACAATGTAGCGTGAGTGTCTGTGTGCTTGTGTATCACAGTGTAGCGTGAGTGTCTGTGTGCTTGTGTACCACAGTGCAGCGTGAGTGTCTGTGTATCTGTGTATCACAGTGTATCGTGAGTGTCTGTGTGCTTGTGTATCACAATGTAGTGTGAGTGTCTGTGTATCTGTGTATCCCAGTGTAGCGTGAGTGTCTGTGTGCTTGTTTATCACAGTGCAACGTGAGTGTCTGTGTATCTGTGTATCACAGTATAGCGTGAGTGTCTGTGTGCTCGTGTATCACAGTGCAGCCTGAGTGTCTGTGTGCCTGTGTATCTGTGTATCACAGTGTAGCGTGAGTGTCTGTAACTGTGTATCACAGTATAGCGTGAGTGTCTGTGTATCTGTGTATCACAGTATAGCATGAGTGTCTGTGTTCTTGTGTATCACAGTGTAGCGTGAGTGTCTGTTTGCTTGTATATCACAGTGCAGCATCTGTGTATCACAGTGTAGCGTCAGTGTCTGTGTGTCTGTGTGCTTGCGTATCACAGTGCAGCGTGAGTGTCTGTATGGTTGTGTATCACAGTGTAGCGTGAGTGTCTGTGTGCTTGTGTATCACAGTGTAGCGTGAGTGTCTGTGTGCTTGTGTACCACAGTGCAGCGTGAGTGTCTGTGTATCTGTGTATCACAGTATAGCGTGAGTGTCTGTGTGCTTGTGTATCACAGTGTAACGTGAGTGTCTGTGTGTCTGTGTGCTTGCGTATCACAGTGCAGCGTGAGTGTCTTTGTGTCTGTGTATCTGTGTATCACAATGTAGCGTGAGTGTCTGTGTGCTTGTGTATCACAGTGCAGCATAAGTGTCTGTGTGCTTGTGTATCACAGTGTAGCGTGAGTGTCTGTGTGTTTGTGTATCTGTGTATCACAGTATAGCGTGAGTGTCTGTGTGCTTGTGTATCACAGTGCAGTGTGAGTGTCTGTGTATCTGTGTATGACAGTGTAGCGTAAGTGTCTGTGTGCTTGTGCATCACAGTGCAGCATAAGTGTCTGTGTATCTGTGCATCACAGTGTAGTTTGAGTGTCTGTGTGCTTGTGTATCACAGTGCAGCGTGAGTGTCTGTGTGTCTGTGTATCTGTGTATCACAGTGTAACGTGAGTGTCTGTGTGCTTGTGTTCACAGTGCAGCATGAGTTTCTGTTTGTCTGTGTATCTGTGTATCACAGTGTAGCGTGAGTGTCTGTGTGTCTGTGTATCTGTGTATCACAGTATAGCGTGAGTGGCTGTGTGCTTGTGTATCACAGTGTAGCGTGAGTGTCTGTGTGCTTGTGTATCACAGTGCAGCATGAGTGTCTGTGTATCTGTGTATCACAGTGTATCGTGAGTGTCTGTGTGCTTGTGTATCACAATGTAGTGTGAGTGTCTGTGTATCTGTGTATCCCAGTGTAGCGTGAGTGTCTGTGTGCTTGTTTATCACAGTGCAACGTGAGTGTCTGTGTATCTGTGTATCACAGTATAGCGTGAGTGTCTGTGTGCTTGTGTATCACAGTGTAGCGTGAGTGTCTGTGTGTCTGTGTGCTTGTGTATCACAGTGCAGCCTGAGTGTCTGTGTGCCTGTGTATCTGTGTATCACAGTGTAGCGTGAATGTCTGTGTGCTTGTGTATCACAGTGTAGCGTGAGTGTCTGTATCTGTGTATCACAGTATAGCGTGAGTGTCTGTGTATCTGTGTATCACAGTATAGCATGAGTGTCTGTGTTCTTGTGTATCACAGTGTAGCGTGAGTGTCTGTGTACTTGTGTATCACATTGCAGCATGAAAGTCTGTGTGCTTGTGTATCACAGTGTAGCCTGAGTTTCTGTGTGCTTGTGTATCACAGTGTAGCGTGAGTGTCTGTGTATCTGGTATCACAGTGTAGCATGAGTGTCTGTGTGCTTGTGTATCACAGTGTAGCGCGAGTGTCTGTGTGCTTGTGTATCACAGTGCAGCATGGGTGTCTGTGTGTCTGTGTATCACAGTGTAGCGTGAGTGTCTGTGTGCTTGTGTATCACAGTGCAGCATGAGTGTCTGTGTATCTGTATCTGTGTATCAGCTACTCTGGTTACTGGACTATTGCATGGTGTACCGATTCTGAGTGCCTTCTCCCTCGGTATTGTACATTGGTTTTGGCTGGATTTTTTTGTGTATGAACTTTGCTTGTGTATCACAGTGCAGCATCTGTGTATCACAGTGTAGCGTGAGTGTCTGTGTGCTTGTGTGTCACAGTGCAGCATAAGTGTCTGTGTATCTGTGTATCACAGTGCAGCGTGAGTGTCTGTGTATCTGTGTATCACAGTATAGCGTGAGTGTCTGTGTGCTTGTGTATCACAGTGTAGCGTGAGTTTCTGTATGGCTGTGTGCTTGTGTATCACAGTGCAACATGAGTGTCTGTGTATCTGTATATCACAGTATAGCGTGAGTGTGTGTCTGCTTGTGTATCACAGTGTAGCGTGAGTGTCTGTGTGTCTGTGTGCTTGCGTATCACAGTGCAGCGTGAGTGTCTGTATGGTTGTGTATCACAGTGTAGCGTGAGTGTCTGTGTGCTTGTGTATCACAGTGTAGCGTGAGTGTCTGTGTGCTTGTGTACCACAGTGCAGCGTGAGTGTCTGTGTATCTGTGTATCACAGTATAGCGTGAGTGTCTGTGTGCTTGTGTATCACAGTGTAACGTGAGTGTCTGTGTGTCTGTGTGCTTGCGTATCACAGTGCAGCGTGAGTGTCTTTGTGTCTGTGTATCTGTGTATCACAATGTAGCGTGAGTGTCTGTGTGCTTGTGTATCACAGTGCAGCATAAGTGTCTGTGTGCTTGTGTATCACAGTGTAGCGTGAGTGTCTGTGTGTTTGTGTATCTGTGTATCACAGTATAGCGTGAGTGTCTGTGTGGTTGTGTATCACAGTGCAGTGTGAGTGTCTGTGTATCTGTGTATCACAGTATAGCACGAGTGTCTGTGTGCTTGTGTATCACAGTGTAGCGTGAGTGTCTGTGTACTTGTGTATCACAGTGCAGCATGAGAGTCTGTGTGCTTGTGTATCACAGTGTAGCCTGAGTTTCTGTGTGCTTGTGTATCACAGTGTAGCGTGAATGTCTGTGTACTTGTATATCACAGTGTAGCGTGAGTGTCTGTGTATCTGAGTATCACAGTGTAGTATGAGTGCCTGTGTGCTTGTGTATCACAGTGCAGCGTGAGTGTCTGTGTATCACAGTGTAGCATGAGTGTCTGTGTCCTTGTGTATCACAGTGTAGCGTGAGTGTCTGTGTGCTTGTGTATCACAGTGCAGCATCTGTGTATCACAGTGTAGCGTGAGTGTCTGTGTGCTTGTGTGTCACAGTGCAGCATAAGTGTCTGTGTATCTGTGTATCACAGTGCAGCGTGAGTGTCTGTGTATCTGTATATCACAATATAGCGTGAGTGTGTGTGTGCTTGTGTATCACAGTGTAGCGTGAGTGTCTGTGTGTCTGTGTGCTTGCCTATCACAGTGCAGCGTGAGTGTCTGTATGTTTGTGTATCACAGTGTAGCGTGAGTGTCTGTGTGCTTGTGTATCACAGTGTAGCGTGAGTGTCTGTGTGCTTGTGTACCACAGTGCAGCGTGAGTGTCTGTGTATCTGTGTATCACAGTATAGCGTGAGTGTCTGTGTGCTTGTGTATCACAGTGTAGCGTGAGTGTCTGTGTGTCTGTGTGCTTGTGTATCACAGTGCAGCCTGAGTGTCTGTGTGCCTGTGTATCTGTGTATCACAGTGTAGCGTGAATGTCTGTGTGCTTGTGTATCACAGTGTAGCGTGAGTGTCTGTATCTGTGCATCACAGTATAGCGTGAGTGTCTGTGTGCTTGTGTATCACAGTATAGCGTGAGTGTCTGTGTGTCTGTGTGCTTGTGTATCACAGTGCAGCCTGAGTGTCTGTGTGCCTGTGTATCTGTGTATCACAGTGTAGCGTGAATGTCTGTGTGCTTGTGTATCACAGTGTAGCGTGAGTGTCTGTATCTGTGTATCACAGTATAGCGTGAGTGTCTGTGTATCTGTGTATCACAGTATAGCATGAGTGTCTGTGTTCTTGTGTATCACAGTGTAGCGTGAGTGTCTGTGTACTTGTGTATCACAGTGCAGCATGAAAGTCTGTGTGCTTGTGTATCACAGTGTAGCCTGAGTTTCTGTGTGCTTGTGTATCACAGTGTAGCGTGAGTGTCTGTGTATCTGGTATCACAGTGTAGCATGAGTGTCTGTGTGCTTGTGTATCACAGTGTAGCGCGAGTGTTTGTGTGCTTGTGTATCACAGTGCAGCATGGGTGTCTGTGTGTCTGTGTATCACAGTGTAGCGTGAGTGTCTGTGTGCTTGTGTATCACAGTGCAGCGTGAGTGTCTGTGTATCTGAGTATCACAGTGTAGTATGAGTGTCTGTGTGCTTGTGTATCACAGTGCAGCATGAGTGTCTGTGTATCTGTATCTGTGTATCAGCTACTCTGGTTACTGGACTATTGCATGGTGTACCGATTCTGAGTGCCTTCTCCCTCGGTATTGTACATTGGTTTTGGCTGGATTTTTTTGTGTATGAACTTTGCTTGTTTTTTGACCACGCTCATTGGACTTTCCTTCATTAAAAGCCCTCACGGGACTTTATCTGCAACCACTGCTTCTGAGTCGTGCATTTCGGGTCCTACCCTCACGCATCCGTCTTATGTACATTTTCTAAAATTTACTTGACAACCAATTATAAACATCTCCTTTCTGGAAGGTAATTCTTTTCTCAAATATTTAAAACATTCATTGAAATGTGTTCATTACGGAAGCCTTGAAGTGTGTATCACAGTGTAGCGTGAGTGTCTGTGTGTCTGTGTTCTTGTGTATCACAGTGCAGCGTGAGTGTCTGTGTATCACAGTGCAGCGTGAGTGTCTGTGTGCTTGTGTATCACAGTGTAGCGTGAGTGTCTGTGTGTCTGTGTGCTTGTGTATCACAGTGCAGCGTGAGTGTCTGTGTATCACAGTGTAGCGTGAGTGTCTGTGTGCTTGTGTATCACAGTGCAGCGTGAGTGTCTGTGTATCTGTGTATCACAGTATAGCACGAGTGTCTGTGTGCTTGTGTATCACAGTGTAGCGTGAGTGTCTGTGTACTTGTGTATCACAGTGCAGCATGAGAGTCTGTGTGCTTGTGTATCACAGTGTAGCCTGAGTTTCTGTGTGCTTGTGTATCACAGTGTAGCGTGAGTGTCTGTGTACTTGTATATCACAGTGTAGCGTGAGTGTCTGTGTATCTGAGTATCACAGTGTAGTATGAGTGTTTGTGTGCTTGTGTATCACAGTGTAGCGCGAGTGTCTGTGTGCTTGTGTATCACAGTGCAGCATGGGTGTCTGTGTGTCTGTGTATCACAGTGCAGCGTGAGTGTCTGTGTATCTGAGTATCACAGTGTAGTATGAGTGTCTGTGTGCTTGTGTATCACAGTGCAGCGTGAGTGTCTGTGTATCTGAGTATCACAGTGTAGTATGAGTGTCTGTGTGCTTGTGTATCACAGTGCAGCATGAGTGTCTGTGTATCTGTATCACAGTGTAGCATGAATGTCTGTGTGCTTGTGTATCACAGTGCAGCATGAGTGTCTGTGTATCTGTGTATCACAGTGCAACATGAGTGTCTGTGTATCACAGTGTAGCGTGAGTGTCTGTGTATCACAGTGTACTATGAGTGTCTGTGTGCTTGTGTATCACAGTGCAGCGTGAGTGTCTGTGTATCTGTGTATCACAGTGTAGCATGAGTGTCTGTGTCCTTGTGTATCACAGTGTAGCGTGAGTGTCTGTGTGCTTGTGTATCACAGTGCAGCATCTGTGTATCACAGTGTAGCGTGAGTGTCTGTGTGCTTGTGTGTCACAGTGCAGCATAAGTGTCTGTGTATCTGTGTATCACAGTGCAGCGTGAGTGTCTGTGTATCTGTGTATCACAGTATAGCGTGAGTGTCTGTGTGCTTGTGTATCACAGTGTAGCGTGAGTTTCTGTATGGCTGTGTGCTTGTGTATCACAGTGCAACATGAGTGTCTGTGTATCACAGTGTAGCGTGAGTGTCTGTGTATCTGAGTATCACAGTGTAGTATGAGTGTCTGTGTGCTTGTGTATCACAGTGCAGCGTGAGTGTCTGTGTATCTGTGTATCACAGTGTAGCATGAGTGTCTGTGTCCTTGTGTATCACAGTGTAGCGTGAGTGTCTGTGTGCTTGTGTATCACAGTGCAGCATCTGTGTATCACAGTGTAGCGTGAGTGTCTGTGTGCTTGTGTGTCACAGTGCAGCATAAGTGTCTGTGTATCTGTGTATCACAGTGCAGCGTGAGTGTCTGTGTATCTATGTATCACAGTATAGCGTGAGTGTCTGTGTGCTTGTGTATCACAGTGTAGCGTGAGTTTCTGTATGGCTGTGTGCTTGTGTATCACAGTGCAGCATGAGTGTCTGTGTATCTGTATATCACAGTATAGCGTGAGTGTGTGTGTGCTTGTGTATCACAGTGTAGCGTGAGTGTCTGTGTGTCTGTGTGCTTGCGTATCACAGTGCAGCGTGAGTGTCTGTATGGTTGTGTATCACAGTGTAGCGTGAATGTCTGTGTGCTTGTGTATCACAGTGTAGCGTGAGTGTCTGTATCTGTATCACAGTATAGCGTGAGTGTCTGTGTATCTGTGTATCACAGTATAGCATGAGTGTCTGTGTTCTTGTGTATCACAGTGTAGCGTGAGTGTCTGTGTGCTTGTATATCACAGTGCAGCATCTGTGTATCACAGTGTAGCGTGAGTGTCTGTGTGTCTGTGTGCTTGCGTATCACAGTGCAGCGTGAGTGTCTGTATGGTTGTGTATCACAATGTAGCGTGAGTGTCTGTGTGCTTGTGTATCACAGTGTAGCGTGAGTGTCTGTGTGCTTGTGTACCACAGTGCAGCGTGAGTGTCTGTGTATCTGTGTATCACAGTGTATCGTGAGTGTCTGTGTGCTTGTGTATCACAATGTAGTGTGAGTGTCTGTGTATCTGTGTATCCCAGTGTAGCGTGAGTGTCTGTGTGCTTGTTTATCACAGTGCAACGTGAGTGTCTGTGTATCTGTGTATCACAGTATAGCGTGAGTGTCTGTGTGCTCGTGTATCACAGTGCAGCCTGAGTGTCTGTGTGCCTGTGTATCTGTGTATCACAGTGTAGCGTGAGTGTCTGTAACTGTGTATCACAGTATAGCGTGAGTGTCTGTGTATCTGTGTATCACAGTATAGCATGAGTGTCTGTGTTCTTGTGTATCACAGTGTAGCGTGAGTGTCTGTTTGCTTGTATATCACAGTGCAGCATCTGTGTATCACAGTGTAGCGTCAGTGTCTGTGTGTCTGTGTGCTTGCGTATCACAGTGCAGCGTGAGTGTCTGTATGGTTGTGTATCACAGTGTAGCGTGAGTGTCTGTGTGCTTGTGTATCACAGTGTAGCGTGAGTGTCTGTGTGCTTGTGTACCACAGTGCAGCGTGAGTGTCTGTGTATCTGTGTATCACAGTATAGCGTGAGTGTCTGTGTGCTTGTGTATCACAGTGTAACGTGAGTGTCTGTGTGTCTGTGTGCTTGCGTATCACAGTGCAGCGTGAGTGTCTTTGTGTCTGTGTATCTGTGTATCACAATGTAGCGTGAGTGTCTGTGTGCTTGTGTATCACAGTGCAGCATAAGTGTCTGTGTGCTTGTGTATCACAGTGTAGCGTGAGTGTCTGTGTGTTTGTGTATCTGTGTATCACAGTATAGCGTGAGTGTCTGTGTGCTTGTGTATCACAGTGCAGTGTGAGTGTCTGTGTATCTGTGTATGACAGTGTAGCGTAAGTGTCTGTGTGCTTGTGCATCACAGTGCAGCATAAGTGTCTGTGTATCTGTGCATCACAGTGTAGTTTGAGTGTCTGTGTGCTTGTGTATCACAGTGCAGCGTGAGTGTCTGTGTGTCTGTGTATCTGTGTATCACAGTGTAACGTGAGTGTCTGTGTGCTTGTGTTCACAGTGCAGCATGAGTTTCTGTTTGTCTGTGTATCTGTGTATCACAGTGTAGCGTGAGTGTCTGTGTGTCTGTGTATCTGTGTATCACAGTATAGCGTGAGTGGCTGTGTGCTTGTGTATCACAGTGTAGCGTGAGTGTCTGTGTGCTTGTGTATCACAGTGCAGCATGAGTGTCTGTGTATCTGTGTATCACAGTGTATCGTGAGTGTCTGTGTGCTTGTGTATCACAATGTAGTGTGAGTGTCTGTGTATCTGTGTATCCCAGTGTAGCGTGAGTGTCTGTGTGCTTGTTTATCACAGTGCAACGTGAGTGTCTGTGTATCTGTGTATCACAGTATAGCGTGAGTGTCTGTGTGCTTGTGTATCACAGTGTAGCGTGAGTGTCTGTGTGTCTGTGTGCTTGTGTATCACAGTGCAGCCTGAGTGTCTGTGTGCCTGTGTATCTGTGTATCACAGTGTAGCGTGAATGTCTGTGTGCTTGTGTATCACAGTGTAGCGTGAGTGTCTGTATCTGTGTATCACAGTATAGCGTGAGTGTCTGTGTATCTGTGTATCACAGTATAGCATGAGTGTCTGTGTTCTTGTGTATCACAGTGTAGCGTGAGTGTCTGTGTACTTGTGTATCACATTGCAGCATGAAAGTCTGTGTGCTTGTGTATCACAGTGTAGCCTGAGTTTCTGTGTGCTTGTGTATCACAGTGTAGCGTGAGTGTCTGTGTATCTGGTATCACAGTGTAGCATGAGTGTCTGTGTGCTTGTGTATCACAGTGTAGCGCGAGTGTCTGTGTGCTTGTGTATCACAGTGCAGCATGGGTGTCTGTGTGTCTGTGTATCACAGTGTAGCGTGAGTGTCTGTGTGCTTGTGTATCACAGTGCAGCATGAGTGTCTGTGTATCTGTATCTGTGTATCAGCTACTCTGGTTACTGGACTATTGCATGGTGTACCGATTCTGAGTGCCTTCTCCCTCGGTATTGTACATTGGTTTTGGCTGGATTTTTTTGTGTATGAACTTTGCTTGTGTATCACAGTGCAGCATCTGTGTATCACAGTGTAGCGTGAGTGTCTGTGTGCTTGTGTGTCACAGTGCAGCATAAGTGTCTGTGTATCTGTGTATCACAGTGCAGCGTGAGTGTCTGTGTATCTGTGTATCACAGTATAGCGTGAGTGTCTGTGTGCTTGTGTATCACAGTGTAGCGTGAGTTTCTGTATGGCTGTGTGCTTGTGTATCACAGTGCAACATGAGTGTCTGTGTATCTGTATATCACAGTATAGCGTGAGTGTGTGTCTGCTTGTGTATCACAGTGTAGCGTGAGTGTCTGTGTGTCTGTGTGCTTGCGTATCACAGTGCAGCGTGAGTGTCTGTATGGTTGTGTATCACAGTGTAGCGTGAGTGTCTGTGTGCTTGTGTATCACAGTGTAGCGTGAGTGTCTGTGTGCTTGTGTACCACAGTGCAGCGTGAGTGTCTGTGTATCTGTGTATCACAGTATAGCGTGAGTGTCTGTGTGCTTGTGTATCACAGTGTAACGTGAGTGTCTGTGTGTCTGTGTGCTTGCGTATCACAGTGCAGCGTGAGTGTCTTTGTGTCTGTGTATCTGTGTATCACAATGTAGCGTGAGTGTCTGTGTGCTTGTGTATCACAGTGCAGCATAAGTGTCTGTGTGCTTGTGTATCACAGTGTAGCGTGAGTGTCTGTGTGTTTGTGTATCTGTGTATCACAGTATAGCGTGAGTGTCTGTGTGGTTGTGTATCACAGTGCAGTGTGAGTGTCTGTGTATCTGTGTATCACAGTATAGCACGAGTGTCTGTGTGCTTGTGTATCACAGTGTAGCGTGAGTGTCTGTGTACTTGTGTATCACAGTGCAGCATGAGAGTCTGTGTGCTTGTGTATCACAGTGTAGCCTGAGTTTCTGTGTGCTTGTGTATCACAGTGTAGCGTGAATGTCTGTGTACTTGTATATCACAGTGTAGCGTGAGTGTCTGTGTATCTGAGTATCACAGTGTAGTATGAGTGCCTGTGTGCTTGTGTATCACAGTGCAGCGTGAGTGTCTGTGTATTGATTGATTGAAACCTTTATTTATACAAGGAAGTCCCACTGAGACCAAGGTCTCTTTTTCAGGGGAGCCTTGTTGGCAGTCAGTTACAAAATTTTACAAATACAAAGTTACAACTAATGTACAGATACATTCACAAATATAGTAAATATACAGATAAATAAAATATGTTTTACATAAGAAACAACACAAGACAGGGAGCAAAGTGATCAAGTCATCACTCAAAGCAAGTACATTTGGCCTCTTTCATTATCATGTTCAACAGAGCATTCTTGAAGGATTCAATGGAAACAAAGCAATCCAGCTTTAGTGTATCCTGACATTTATTCCATATATAGGGCGCACATGTGCTAAAGGCAGTATTACCCAGGTTTGTTCTGGTTTTAGGTGCCTCTAATGTGATCCAATCTTGAGATCTGGTATAGTGACTTAAGTTTTTAATGGACAAAAGCCTAGTCAGGTAAAGAGGAAGTTTAGCAATTAATGCTTTATAAATAAATAAAATGCTATGTTGTTTCCTTCTATAATTAAGAGAATACCACCCTACTGAATCATATAATGTACAATGATGTGTTCGGAAACCATCTCCCGTGATAAAGCGCAACACGCTATGATAAATTACATCTAAAGACCTTAGAGTACTGTTTGAAGCGTGTCCATAAAGAATATCCCCATAATCAAGCATTGGTAGGATTGTTGCCTGCACAATCCTCCTTCTGTTTTTCAGTGAAAAACAGGATCTATTTCTGTACAGGAACCCGATTTTAGGTTTAATTTTTTTGGACAAGTTGGTCACATGGGTTATAAAAGACAAATCGTGATCCAGCCAGATACCTAAATATTTGTAATATTGAACTTGCTCAATTTGAGCACCAGTCAAAGAGGATATAGAAGTATTTGGGACAATTGTATGTCTATTTTGTGTAGATAAGATCATATACTTTGTTTTCTCTATATTTAAAACTAGTTTAAGACCAGCTAGAGCTTGCTGTATAACATTAAAAGCAGATTGTAAATATGCAAGAGCTTGGGTGCTCGTTGATGCTGAGGCGTAAAGTACAGTATCATCTGCATAAAAATGAGTATTACAGTTTTCTATATTACTAGCAATATCATTTATATAGATTGTAAACAAAATAGGTCCAAGTATTGAACCTTGGGGCACTCCTTTCTTGACTTCTAAAAATTGTGACTTCATATCCCCAACCATAATAGCTTGAGTTCTATTAGAAAGGTAGGCCTGGAACCAGGTACAGGCCACACTATCAAGCCCGATGGAGGACAACTTTTTCAATAAAATGTTATGGTCCACCGTATCAAAAGCCTTTGCTAGATCAATGAATAGGGCTGCACATTTTTGTTTATTATCCAATGCCGTTACTATGTCATTTATAACCAATGAGGTTGCTGTGATGGTGCTGTGGCCAGGCCTGAAACCAGATTGTTGTGGATTTAAAATGTTATTCACAGTTAAAAAGCTGCACAGTTGCCGCTTTACAAGTGATTCTAAAATTTTAGCCAGTGTATCACAGTGTAGCATGAGTGTCTGTGTCCTTGTGTATCACAGTGTAGCGTGAGTGTCTGTGTGCTTGTGTATCACAGTGCAGCATCTGTGTATCACAGTGTAGCGTGAGTGTCTGTGTGCTTGTGTGTCACAGTGCAGCATAAGTGTCTGTGTATCTGTGTATCACAGTGCAGCGTGAGTGTCTGTGTATCTGTATATCACAATATAGCGTGAGTGTGTGTGTGCTTGTGTATCACAGTGTAGCGTGAGTGTCTGTGTGTCTGTGTGCTTGCCTATCACAGTGCAGCGTGAGTGTCTGTATGTTTGTGTATCACAGTGTAGCGTGAGTGTCTGTGTGCTTGTGTATCACAGTGTAGCGTGAGTGTCTGTGTGCTTGTGTACCACAGTGCAGCGTGAGTGTCTGTGTATCTGTGTATCACAGTATAGCGTGAGTGTCTGTGTGCTTGTGTATCACAGTGTAGCGTGAGTGTCTGTGTGTCTGTGTGCTTGTGTATCACAGTGCAGCCTGAGTGTCTGTGTGCCTGTGTATCTGTGTATCACAGTGTAGCGTGAATGTCTGTGTGCTTGTGTATCACAGTGTAGCGTGAGTGTCTGTATCTGTGCATCACAGTATAGCGTGAGTGTCTGTGTGCTTGTGTATCACAGTATAGCGTGAGTGTCTGTGTGTCTGTGTGCTTGTGTATCACAGTGCAGCCTGAGTGTCTGTGTGCCTGTGTATCTGTGTATCACAGTGTAGCGTGAATGTCTGTGTGCTTGTGTATCACAGTGTAGCGTGAGTGTCTGTATCTGTGTATCACAGTATAGCGTGAGTGTCTGTGTATCTGTGTATCACAGTATAGCATGAGTGTCTGTGTTCTTGTGTATCACAGTGTAGCGTGAGTGTCTGTGTACTTGTGTATCACAGTGCAGCATGAAAGTCTGTGTGCTTGTGTATCACAGTGTAGCCTGAGTTTCTGTGTGCTTGTGTATCACAGTGTAGCGTGAGTGTCTGTGTATCTGGTATCACAGTGTAGCATGAGTGTCTGTGTGCTTGTGTATCACAGTGTAGCGCGAGTGTTTGTGTGCTTGTGTATCACAGTGCAGCATGGGTGTCTGTGTGTCTGTGTATCACAGTGTAGCGTGAGTGTCTGTGTGCTTGTGTATCACAGTGCAGCGTGAGTGTCTGTGTATCTGAGTATCACAGTGTAGTATGAGTGTCTGTGTGCTTGTGTATCACAGTGCAGCATGAGTGTCTGTGTATCTGTATCTGTGTATCAGCTACTCTGGTTACTGGACTATTGCATGGTGTACCGATTCTGAGTGCCTTCTCCCTCGGTATTGTACATTGGTTTTGGCTGGATTTTTTTGTGTATGAACTTTGCTTGTTTTTTGACCACGCTCATTGGACTTTCCTTCATTAAAAGCCCTCACGGGACTTTATCTGCAACCACTGCTTCTGAGTCGTGCATTTCGGGTCCTACCCTCACGCATCCGTCTTATGTACATTTTCTAAAATTTACTTGACAACCAATTATAAACATCTCCTTTCTGGAAGGTAATTCTTTTCTCAAATATTTAAAACATTCATTGAAATGTGTTCATTACGGAAGCCTTGAAGTGTGTATCACAGTGTAGCGTGAGTGTCTGTGTGTCTGTGTTCTTGTGTATCACAGTGCAGCGTGAGTGTCTGTGTATCACAGTGCAGCGTGAGTGTCTGTGTGCTTGTGTATCACAGTGTAGCGTGAGTGTCTGTGTGTCTGTGTGCTTGTGTATCACAGTGCAGCGTGAGTGTCTGTGTATCACAGTGTAGCGTGAGTGTCTGTGTGCTTGTGTATCACAGTGCAGCGTGAGTGTCTGTGTATCTGTGTATCACAGTATAGCACGAGTGTCTGTGTGCTTGTGTATCACAGTGTAGCGTGAGTGTCTGTGTACTTGTGTATCACAGTGCAGCATGAGAGTCTGTGTGCTTGTGTATCACAGTGTAGCCTGAGTTTCTGTGTGCTTGTGTATCACAGTGTAGCGTGAGTGTCTGTGTACTTGTATATCACAGTGTAGCGTGAGTGTCTGTGTATCTGAGTATCACAGTGTAGTATGAGTGTTTGTGTGCTTGTGTATCACAGTGTAGCGCGAGTGTCTGTGTGCTTGTGTATCACAGTGCAGCATGGGTGTCTGTGTGTCTGTGTATCACAGTGCAGCGTGAGTGTCTGTGTATCTGAGTATCACAGTGTAGTATGAGTGTCTGTGTGCTTGTGTATCACAGTGCAGCGTGAGTGTCTGTGTATCTGAGTATCACAGTGTAGTATGAGTGTCTGTGTGCTTGTGTATCACAGTGCAGCATGAGTGTCTGTGTATCTGTATCACAGTGTAGCATGAATGTCTGTGTGCTTGTGTATCACAGTGCAGCATGAGTGTCTGTGTATCTGTGTATCACAGTGCAACATGAGTGTCTGTGTATCACAGTGTAGCGTGAGTGTCTGTGTATCACAGTGTACTATGAGTGTCTGTGTGCTTGTGTATCACAGTGCAGCGTGAGTGTCTGTGTATCTGTGTATCACAGTGTAGCATGAGTGTCTGTGTCCTTGTGTATCACAGTGTAGCGTGAGTGTCTGTGTGCTTGTGTATCACAGTGCAGCATCTGTGTATCACAGTGTAGCGTGAGTGTCTGTGTGCTTGTGTGTCACAGTGCAGCATAAGTGTCTGTGTATCTGTGTATCACAGTGCAGCGTGAGTGTCTGTGTATCTGTGTATCACAGTATAGCGTGAGTGTCTGTGTGCTTGTGTATCACAGTGTAGCGTGAGTGTCTGTGTATCTGAGTATCACAGTGTAGTATGAGTGTCTGTGTGCTTGTGTATCACAGTGCAGCGTGAGTGTCTGTGTATCTGTGTATCACAGTGTAGCATGAGTGTCTGTGTCCTTGTGTATCACAGTGTAGCGTGAGTGTCTGTGTGCTTGTGTATCACAGTGCAGCATCTGTGTATCACAGTGTAGCGTGAGTGTCTGTGTGCTTGTGTGTCACAGTGCAGCATAAGTGTCTGTGTATCTGTGTATCACAGTGCAGCGTGAGTGTCTGTGTATCTATGTATCACAGTATAGCGTGAGTGTCTGTGTGCTTGTGTATCACAGTGTAGCGTGAGTTTCTGTATGGCTGTGTGCTTGTGTATCACAGTGCAGCATGAGTGTCTGTGTATCTGTATATCACAGTATAGCGTGAGTGTGTGTGTGCTTGTGTATCACAGTGTAGCGTGAGTGTCTGTGTGTCTGTGTGCTTGCGTATCACAGTGCAGCGTGAGTGTCTGTATGGTTGTGTATCACAGTGTAGCGTGAATGTCTGTGTGCTTGTGTATCACAGTGTAGCGTGAGTGTCTGTATCTGTGTATCACAGTATAGCGTGAGTGTCTGTGTATCTGTGTATCACAGTATAGCATGAGTGTCTGTGTTCTTGTGTATCACAGTGTAGCGTGAGTGTCTGTGTGCTTGTATATCACAGTGCAGCATCTGTGTATCACAGTGTAGCGTGAGTGTCTGTGTGTCTGTGTGCTTGCGTATCACAGTGCAGCGTGAGTGTCTGTATGGTTGTGTATCACAATGTAGCGTGAGTGTCTGTGTGCTTGTGTATCACAGTGTAGCGTGAGTGTCTGTGTGCTTGTGTACCACAGTGCAGCGTGAGTGTCTGTGTATCTGTGTATCACAGTGTATCGTGAGTGTCTGTGTGCTTGTGTATCACAATGTAGTGTGAGTGTCTGTGTATCTGTGTATCCCAGTGTAGCGTGAGTGTCTGTGTGCTTGTTTATCACAGTGCAACGTGAGTGTCTGTGTATCTGTGTATCACAGTATAGCGTGAGTGTCTGTGTGCTCGTGTATCACAGTGCAGCCTGAGTGTCTGTGTGCCTGTGTATCTGTGTATCACAGTGTAGCGTGAGTGTCTGTAACTGTGTATCACAGTATAGCGTGAGTGTCTGTGTATCTGTGTATCACAGTATAGCATGAGTGTCTGTGTTCTTGTGTATCACAGTGTAGCGTGAGTGTCTGTTTGCTTGTATATCACAGTGCAGCATCTGTGTATCACAGTGTAGCGTCAGTGTCTGTGTGTCTGTGTGCTTGCGTATCACAGTGCAGCGTGAGTGTCTGTATGGTTGTGTATCACAGTGTAGCGTGAGTGTCTGTGTGCTTGTGTATCACAGTGTAGCGTGAGTGTCTGTGTGCTTGTGTACCACAGTGCAGCGTGAGTGTCTGTGTATCTGTGTATCACAGTATAGCGTGAGTGTCTGTGTGCTTGTGTATCACAGTGTAACGTGAGTGTCTGTGTGTCTGTGTGCTTGCGTATCACAGTGCAGCGTGAGTGTCTTTGTGTCTGTGTATCTGTGTATCACAATGTAGCGTGAGTGTCTGTGTGCTTGTGTATCACAGTGCAGCATAAGTGTCTGTGTGCTTGTGTATCACAGTGTAGCGTGAGTGTCTGTGTGTTTGTGTATCTGTGTATCACAGTATAGCGTGAGTGTCTGTGTGCTTGTGTATCACAGTGCAGTGTGAGTGTCTGTGTATCTGTGTATGACAGTGTAGCGTAAGTGTCTGTGTGCTTGTGCATCACAGTGCAGCATAAGTGTCTGTGTATCTGTGCATCACAGTGTAGTTTGAGTGTCTGTGTGCTTGTGTATCACAGTGCAGCGTGAGTGTCTGTGTGTCTGTGTATCTGTGTATCACAGTGTAACGTGAGTGTCTGTGTGCTTGTGTTCACAGTGCAGCATGAGTTTCTGTTTGTCTGTGTATCTGTGTATCACAGTGTAGCGTGAGTGTCTGTGTGTCTGTGTATCTGTGTATCACAGTATAGCGTGAGTGGCTGTGTGCTTGTGTATCACAGTGTAGCGTGAGTGTCTGTGTGCTTGTGTATCACAGTGCAGCATGAGTGTCTGTGTATCTGTGTATCACAGTGTATCGTGAGTGTCTGTGTGCTTGTGTATCACAATGTAGTGTGAGTGTCTGTGTATCTGTGTATCCCAGTGTAGCGTGAGTGTCTGTGTGCTTGTTTATCACAGTGCAACGTGAGTGTCTGTGTATCTGTGTATCACAGTATAGCGTGAGTGTCTGTGTGCTTGTGTATCACAGTGTAGCGTGAGTGTCTGTGTGTCTGTGTGCTTGTGTATCACAGTGCAGCCTGAGTGTCTGTGTGCCTGTGTATCTGTGTATCACAGTGTAGCGTGAATGTCTGTGTGCTTGTGTATCACAGTGTAGCGTGAGTGTCTGTATCTGTGTATCACAGTATAGCGTGAGTGTCTGTGTATCTGTGTATCACAGTATAGCATGAGTGTCTGTGTTCTTGTGTATCACAGTGTAGCGTGAGTGTCTGTGTACTTGTGTATCACATTGCAGCATGAAAGTCTGTGTGCTTGTGTATCACAGTGTAGCCTGAGTTTCTGTGTGCTTGTGTATCACAGTGTAGCGTGAGTGTCTGTGTATCTGGTATCACAGTGTAGCATGAGTGTCTGTGTGCTTGTGTATCACAGTGTAGCGCGAGTGTCTGTGTGCTTGTGTATCACAGTGCAGCATGGGTGTCTGTGTGTCTGTGTATCACAGTGTAGCGTGAGTGTCTGTGTGCTTGTGTATCACAGTGCAGCATGAGTGTCTGTGTATCTGTATCTGTGTATCAGCTACTCTGGTTACTGGACTATTGCATGGTGTACCGATTCTGAGTGCCTTCTCCCTCGGTATTGTACATTGGTTTTGGCTGGATTTTTTTGTGTATGAACTTTGCTTGTGTATCACAGTGCAGCATCTGTGTATCACAGTGTAGCGTGAGTGTCTGTGTGCTTGTGTGTCACAGTGCAGCATAAGTGTCTGTGTATCTGTGTATCACAGTGCAGCGTGAGTGTCTGTGTATCTGTATATCACAGTATAGCGTGAGTGTGTGTCTGCTTGTGTATCACAGTGTAGCGTGAGTGTCTGTGTGTCTGTGTGCTTGCGTATCACAGTGCAGCGTGAGTGTCTGTATGGTTGTGTATCACAGTGTAGCGTGAGTGTCTGTGTGCTTGTGTATCACAGTGTAGCGTGAGTGTCTGTGTGCTTGTGTACCACAGTGCAGCGTGAGTGTCTGTGTATCTGTGTATCACAGTATAGCGTGAGTGTCTGTGTGCTTGTGTATCACAGTGTAACGTGAGTGTCTGTGTGTCTGTGTGCTTGCGTATCACAGTGCAGCGTGAGTGTCTTTGTGTCTGTGTATCTGTGTATCACAATGTAGCGTGAGTGTCTGTGTGCTTGTGTATCACAGTGCAGCATAAGTGTCTGTGTGCTTGTGTATCACAGTGTAGCGTGAGTGTCTGTGTGTTTGTGTATCTGTGTATCACAGTATAGCGTGAGTGTCTGTGTGGTTGTGTATCACAGTGCAGTGTGAGTGTCTGTGTATCTGTGTATCACAGTATAGCACGAGTGTCTGTGTGCTTGTGTATCACAGTGTAGCGTGAGTGTCTGTGTACTTGTGTATCACAGTGCAGCATGAGAGTCTGTGTGCTTGTGTATCACAGTGTAGCCTGAGTTTCTGTGTGCTTGTGTATCACAGTGTAGCGTGAATGTCTGTGTACTTGTATATCACAGTGTAGCGTGAGTGTCTGTGTATCTGAGTATCACAGTGTAGTATGAGTGCCTGTGTGCTTGTGTATCACAGTGCAGCGTGAGTGTCTGTGTATCACAGTGTAGCATGAGTGTCTGTGTCCTTGTGTATCACAGTGTAGCGTGAGTGTCTGTGTGCTTGTGTATCACAGTGCAGCATCTGTGTATCACAGTGTAGCGTGAGTGTCTGTGTGCTTGTGTGTCACAGTGCAGCATAAGTGTCTGTGTATCTGTGTATCACAGTGCAGCGTGAGTGTCTGTGTATCTGTATATCACAATATAGCGTGAGTGTGTGTGTGCTTGTGTATCACAGTGTAGCGTGAGTGTCTGTGTGTCTGTGTGCTTGCCTATCACAGTGCAGCGTGAGTGTCTGTATGTTTGTGTATCACAGTGTAGCGTGAGTGTCTGTGTGCTTGTGTATCACAGTGTAGCGTGAGTGTCTGTGTGCTTGTGTACCACAGTGCAGCGTGAGTGTCTGTGTATCTGTGTATCACAGTATAGCGTGAGTGTCTGTGTGCTTGTGTATCACAGTGTAGCGTGAGTGTCTGTGTGTCTGTGTGCTTGTGTATCACAGTGCAGCCTGAGTGTCTGTGTGCCTGTGTATCTGTGTATCACAGTGTAGCGTGAATGTCTGTGTGCTTGTGTATCACAGTGTAGCGTGAGTGTCTGTATCTGTGCATCACAGTATAGCGTGAGTGTCTGTGTGCTTGTGTATCACAGTATAGCGTGAGTGTCTGTGTGTCTGTGTGCTTGTGTATCACAGTGCAGCCTGAGTGTCTGTGTGCCTGTGTATCTGTGTATCACAGTGTAGCGTGAATGTCTGTGTGCTTGTGTATCACAGTGTAGCGTGAGTGTCTGTATCTGTGTATCACAGTATAGCGTGAGTGTCTGTGTATCTGTGTATCACAGTATAGCATGAGTGTCTGTGTTCTTGTGTATCACAGTGTAGCGTGAGTGTCTGTGTACTTGTGTATCACAGTGCAGCATGAAAGTCTGTGTGCTTGTGTATCACAGTGTAGCCTGAGTTTCTGTGTGCTTGTGTATCACAGTGTAGCGTGAGTGTCTGTGTATCTGGTATCACAGTGTAGCATGAGTGTCTGTGTGCTTGTGTATCACAGTGTAGCGCGAGTGTTTGTGTGCTTGTGTATCACAGTGCAGCATGGGTGTCTGTGTGTCTGTGTATCACAGTGTAGCGTGAGTGTCTGTGTGCTTGTGTATCACAGTGCAGCGTGAGTGTCTGTGTATCTGAGTATCACAGTGTAGTATGAGTGTCTGTGTGCTTGTGTATCACAGTGCAGCATGAGTGTCTGTGTATCTGTATCTGTGTATCAGCTACTCTGGTTACTGGACTATTGCATGGTGTACCGATTCTGAGTGCCTTCTCCCTCGGTATTGTACATTGGTTTTGGCTGGATTTTTTTGTGTATGAACTTTGCTTGTTTTTTGACCACGCTCATTGGACTTTCCTTCATTAAAAGCCCTCACGGGACTTTATCTGCAACCACTGCTTCTGAGTCGTGCATTTCGGGTCCTACCCTCACGCATCCGTCTTATGTACATTTTCTAAAATTTACTTGACAACCAATTATAAACATCTCCTTTCTGGAAGGTAATTCTTTTCTCAAATATTTAAAAAACATTCATTGAAATGTCTTCATTACGGAAGCCTTGAAGTGTGTATCACAGTGTAGCGTGAGTGTCTGTGTGTCTGTGTTCTTGTGTATCACAGTGCAGCGTGAGTGTCTGTGTATCACAGTGCAGCGTGAGTGTCTGTGTGCTTGTGTATCACAGTGTAGCGTGAGTGTCTGTGTGTCTGTGTGCTTGTGTATCACAGTGCAGCGTGAGTGTCTGTGTATCACAGTGTAGCGTGAGTGTCTGTGTGCTTGTGTATCACAGTGCAGCGTGAGTGTCTGTGTATCTGTGTATCACAGTGTAGCGTGAGTGTCTGTGTACTTGTGTATCACAGTGCAGCATGAGAGTCTGTGTGCTTGTGTATCACAGTGTAGCCTGAGTTTCTGTGTGCTTGTGTATCACAGTGTAGCGTGAATGTCTGTGTACTTGTATATCACAGTGTAGCGTGAGTGTCTGTGTATCTGAGTATCACAGTGTAGTATGAGTGCCTGTGTGCTTGTGTATCACAGTGCAGCGTGAGTGTCTGTGTATCACAGTGTAGCATGAGTGTCTGTGTCCTTGTGTATCACAGTGTAGCGTGAGTGTCTGTGTGCTTGTGTATCACAGTGCAGCATCTGTGTATCACAGTGTAGCGTGAGTGTCTGTGTGCTTGTGTGTCACAGTGCAGCATAAGTGTCTGTGTATCTGTGTATCACAGTGCAGCGTGAGTGTCTGTGTATCTGTATATCACAATATAGCGTGAGTGTGTGTGTGCTTGTGTATCACAGTGTAGCGTGAGTGTCTGTGTGTCTGTGTGCTTGCCTATCACAGTGCAGCGTGAGTGTCTGTATGTTTGTGTATCACAGTGTAGCGTGAGTGTCTGTGTGTCTGTGTGCTTGCCTATCACAGTGCATTGTGAGTGTCTGTATGTTTGTGTATCACAGTGTAGCGTGAGTGTCTGTGTGCTTGTGTATCACAGTGTAGCGTGAGTGTCTGTGTGCTTGTGTACCACAGTGCAGCGTGAGTGTCTGTGTATCTGTGTATCACAGTATAGTGTGAGTGTCTGTGTGCTTGTGTATCACAGTGTAGCGTGAGTGTCTGTGTGTCTGTGTGCTTGTGTATCACAGTGCAGCCTGAGTGTCTGTATCTGTGCATCACAGTATAGCGTGAGTGCCTGTGTATCTGTGTATCACAGTGTAGCGTGAATGTCTGTGTGCTTGTGTATCACAGTGTAGCGTGAGTGTCTGTATCTGTGCATCACAGTATAGCGTGAGTGTCTGTGTATCTGTGTATCACAGTATAGCATGAGTGTCTGTGTTCTTGTGTATCACAGTGTAGCGTGAGTGTCTGTGTACTTGTGTATCACAGTGCAGCATGAGAGTCTGTGCTTGTGTCTCACAGTGTAGCCTGAGTTTCTGTGTGCTTGTGTATCACAGTGTAGCGTGAGTGTCTGTGTATCTGGTATCACAGTGTAGCATGAGTGTCTGTGTGCTTGTGTATCACAGTGTAGCGCGAGTGTCTGTGTGCTTGTGTATCACAGTGCAGCATGGGTGTCTGTGTGTCTGTGTATCACAGTGTAGCGTGAGTGTCTGTGTGCTTGTGTATCACAGTGCAGCGTGAGTGTCTGTGTATCTGAGTATCACAGTGTAGTATGAGTGTCTGTGTGCTTGTGTATCACAGTGCAGCATGAGTGTCTGTGTATCTGTATCACAGTGTAGCATGAGTGTCTGTGTGCTTGTGTATCACAGTGCAGCATGAGTGTCTGTGTATCTGTGTGTCACAGTGCAACATGAGTGTCTGTGTATCACAGTGTAGCGTGAGTGTCTGTGTGTCTGTGTTCTTGTGTATCACAGTGCAGCGTGAGTGTCTGTGTATCACAGTGCAGCGTGAGTGTCTGTGTGCTTGTGTATCACAGTGTAGCGCGAGTGTCTGTGTGCTTGTGTATCACAGTGCAGCATGGGTGTCTGTGTGTCTGTGTATCACAGTGTAGCGTGAGTGTCTGTGTGCTTGTGTATCACAGTGCAGCGTGAGTGTCTGTGTATCTGAGTATCACAGTGTAGCGTGAGTGTCTGTGTGCTTGTGTATCACAGTGCAGCATGGGTGTCTGTGTGTCTGTGTATCACAGTGTAGCGTGAGTGTCTGTGTGCTTGTGTATCACAGTGCAGCGTGAGTGTCTGTGTGTCTGTGTATCTGTGTATCACAGTGTAACGTGAGTGTCTGTGTGCTTGTGTTCACAGTGCAGCATGAGTTTCTGTTTGTC
Source organism: Synaphobranchus kaupii (assembly GCA_029718625.1). Taxonomy (NCBI): domain Eukaryota; kingdom Metazoa; phylum Chordata; class Actinopteri; order Anguilliformes; family Synaphobranchidae; genus Synaphobranchus; species Synaphobranchus kaupii. The sequence continues at coordinate 14,219,154 of CM056386.1, forward strand.
TGTGTATCTGTGTATCACAGTGTAGCGTGAGTGTCTGTGTGTCTGTGTATCTGTGTATCACAGTGTAGTGTGAGTGTTTGTGTATCCGTGTATCCCAGTGTAGCGTGAGTGTCTGTGTGCTTGTTTATCACAGTGCAACGTGAGTGTCTGTGTATCTGTGTATCACAGTATAGCGTGAGTGTCTGTGTGCTTGTGTATCACAGTGTAGCGTGAGTGTCTGTGTGTCTGTGTGCTTGTGTATCACAGTGCAGCCTGAGTGTCTGTGTGCCTGTGTATCTGTGTATCACAGTGTAGCGTGAATGTCTGTGTGCTTGTGTATCACAGTGTAGCGTGAGTGTCTGTGTGCTTGTGTGTCACAGTGCAGCATAAGTGTCTGTGTGTCTGTGTGCTTGTGTGTCACAGTGTAGCGTGAGTGTCTGTGTGTCTGTGTGCTTGCGTATCACAGTGCAGCGTGAGTGTCTGTATGTTTGTGTATCACAGTGTAGCGTGAGTGTCTGTGTGCTTGTGTATCACAGTGTAGCGTGAGTGTCTGTGTGCTTGTGTACCACAGTGCAGCATGAGTGTCTGTGTATCTGTGTATCACAGTATAGCGTGAGTGTCTGTGTGCTTGTGGATCACAGTGTAGCGTGAGTGTCTGTGTGTCTGTGTGCTTGTGTATCACAGTGCAGCCTGAGTGTCTGTGTGCCTGTGTATCTGTGTATCACAGTGTAGCGTGAATGTCTTTGTGCTTGTGTATCACAGTGTAGCGTGAGTGTCTGTATCTGTGCATCACAGTATAGCGTGAGTGTCTGTGTACTTGTGTATCACAGTGCAGCATGAGAGTCTGTGTGCTTGTGTCTCACAGTGTAGCCTGAGTTTCTGTGTCCTTGTGTATCACAGTGTAGCGTGAGTGTCTGTGTATCTGGTATCACAGTGTAGCATGAGTGTCTGTGTGCTTGTGTATCACAGTGTAGCACGAGTGCCTGTGTGCTTGTGTATCACAGTGCAGCATGGGTGTCTGTGTGTCTGTGTATCACAGTGTAGCGTGAGTGTCTGTGTGCTTGTGTATCACAGTGCAGCGTGAGTGTCTGTGTATCTGAGTATCACAGTGTAGTATGAGTGTCTGTGTGCTTGTGTATCACAGTGCAGCATGAGTGTCTGTGTATCTGTATCACAGTGTAGCATGAGTGTCTGTGTGCTTGTGTATCACAGTGCAGCATGAGTGTCTGTGTATCTGTGTATCACAGTGCAACATGAGTGTCTGTGTATCACAGTGTAGCGTGAGTGTCTGTGTATCTGAGTATCACAGTGTACTATGAGTGTCTGTGTGCTTGTGTATCACAGTGCAGCGTGAGTGTCTGTGTCCTTGTGTATCACAGTGTAGCGTGAGTGTCTGTGTGCTTGTGTATCACAGTGCAGCATCTGTGTATCACAGTGTAGCGTGAGTGTCTGTGTGCTTGTGTGTCACAGTGCAGCATAAGTGTCTGTGTATCTGTGTATCACAGTGCAGCGTGAGTGTCTGTGTATCTGTGTATCACAGTATAGCGTGAGTGTCTGTGTGCTTGTGTATCACAGTGTAGCGTGAGTTTCTGTATGTCTGTGTGCTTGTGTATCACAGTGCAGCATGAGTGTCTGTGTATCTGTATATCACAGTATAGCGTGAGTGTGTGTGTGCTTGTGTATCACAGTGTAGCGTGAGTGTCTGTGTGTCTGTGTGCTTGCGTATCACAGTGCAGCGTGAGTGTCTGTATGTTTGTGTATCACAGTGTAGCGTGAGTGTCTGTGTGCTTGTGTATCACAGTGTAGCGTGAGTGTCTGTGTGCTTGTGTACCACAGTGCAGCGTGAGTGTCTGTGTATCTGTGTATCACAGTATAGCGTGAGTGTCTGTGTGCTTGTGTATCACAGTGTAACGTGAGTGTCTGTGTGTCTGTGTGCTTGCGTATCACAGTGCAGCGTGAGTGTCTTTCTGTCTGTGTATCTGTGTATCACAGTATAGCGTGAGTGTCTGTGTGCTTGTGTATCACAGTGCAGTGTGAGTGTCTGTGTATCTGTGTATGACAGTGTAGCGTAAGTGTCTGTGTGCTTGTGCATCACAGTGCAGCATAAGTGTCTGTGTATCTGTGCATCACAGTGTAGTGTAAGTGTCTGTGTGCTTGTGTATCACAGTGCAGCGTGAGTGTCTGTGTGTCTGTGTATCTGTGTATCACAGTGTAACGTGAGTGTCTGTGTGCTTGTGTTCACAGTGCAGCATGAGTTTCTGTTTGTCTGTGTATCTGTGTATCACAGTGTAGTGTGAGTGTCTGTGTGTCTGTGTATCTGTGTATCACAGTGTAGTGTGAGTGTTTGTGTATCCGTGTATCCCAGTGTAGCGTGAGTGTCTGTGTGCTTGTTTATCAGAGTGCAACGTGAGTGTCTGTGTATCTGTGTATCACAGTATAGCGTGAGTGTCTGTGTGCTTGTGTATCACAGTGTAGCGTGAGTGTCTGTGTGTCTGTGTGCTTGTGTATCACAGTGCAGCCTGAGTGTCTGTGTGCCTGTGTATCTGTGTATCACAGTGTAGCGTGAATGTCTGTGTGCTTGTGTATCACAGTGTAGCGTGAGTGTCTGTATCTGTGTATCACAGTATAGCGTGAGTGTCTGTGTGCTTGTGTATCACAGTGTAACGTGAGTGTCTGTGTGTCTGTGTGCTTGCGTATCACAGTGCAGCGTGAGTGTCTTTGTGTCTGTGTATCTGTGTATCACAATGTAGCGTGAGTGTCTGTGTGCTTGTGTATCACAGTGCAGCATAAGTGTCTGTGTGCTTGTGTATCACAGTGTAGCGTGAGTGTCTGTGTGTTTGTGTATCTGTGTATCACAGTATAGCGTGAGTGTCTGTGTGCTTGTGTATCACAGTGCAGTGTGAGTGTCTGTGTATCTGTGTATGACAGTGTAGCGTAAGTGTCTGTGTGCTTGTGCATCACAGTGCAGCATAAGTGTCTGTGTATCTGTGCATCACAGTGTAGTTTGAGTGTCTGTGTGCTTGTGTATCACAGTGCAGCGTGAGTGTCTGTGTGTCTGTGTATCTGTGTATCACAGTGTAACGTGAGTGTCTGTGTGCTTGTGTTCACAGTGCAGCATGAGTTTCTGTTTGTCTGTGTATCTGTGTATCACAGTGTAGCGTGAGTGTCTGTGTGTCTGTGTATCTGTGTATCACAGTATAGCGTGAGTGGCTGTGTGCTTGTGTATCACAGTGTAGCGTGAGTGTCTGTGTGCTTGTGTATCACAGTGCAGCATGAGTGTCTGTGTATCTGTGTATCACAGTGTATCGTGAGTGTCTGTGTGCTTGTGTATCACAATGTAGTGTGAGTGTCTGTGTATCTGTGTATCCCAGTGTAGCGTGAGTGTCTGTGTGCTTGTTTATCACAGTGCAACGTGAGTGTCTGTGTATCTGTGTATCACAGTATAGCGTGAGTGTCTGTGTGCTTGTGTATCACAGTGTAGCGTGAGTGTCTGTGTGTCTGTGTGCTTGTGTATCACAGTGCAGCCTGAGTGTCTGTGTGCCTGTGTATCTGTGTATCACAGTGTAGCGTGAATGTCTGTGTGCTTGTGTATCACAGTGTAGCGTGAGTGTCTGTATCTGTGTATCACAGTATAGCGTGAGTGTCTGTGTATCTGTGTATCACAGTATAGCATGAGTGTCTGTGTTCTTGTGTATCACAGTGTAGCGTGAGTGTCTGTGTACTTGTGTATCACATTGCAGCATGAAAGTCTGTGTGCTTGTGTATCACAGTGTAGCCTGAGTTTCTGTGTGCTTGTGTATCACAGTGTAGCGTGAGTGTCTGTGTATCTGGTATCACAGTGTAGCATGAGTGTCTGTGTGCTTGTGTATCACAGTGTAGCGCGAGTGTCTGTGTGCTTGTGTATCACAGTGCAGCATGGGTGTCTGTGTGTCTGTGTATCACAGTGTAGCGTGAGTGTCTGTGTGCTTGTGTATCACAGTGCAGCATGAGTGTCTGTGTATCTGTATCTGTGTATCAGCTACTCTGGTTACTGGACTATTGCATGGTGTACCGATTCTGAGTGCCTTCTCCCTCGGTATTGTACATTGGTTTTGGCTGGATTTTTTTGTGTATGAACTTTGCTTGTGTATCACAGTGCAGCATCTGTGTATCACAGTGTAGCGTGAGTGTCTGTGTGCTTGTGTGTCACAGTGCAGCATAAGTGTCTGTGTATCTGTGTATCACAGTGCAGCGTGAGTGTCTGTGTATCTGTATATCACAGTATAGCGTGAGTGTGTGTCTGCTTGTGTATCACAGTGTAGCGTGAGTGTCTGTGTGTCTGTGTGCTTGCGTATCACAGTGCAGCGTGAGTGTCTGTATGGTTGTGTATCACAGTGTAGCGTGAGTGTCTGTGTGCTTGTGTATCACAGTGTAGCGTGAGTGTCTGTGTGCTTGTGTACCACAGTGCAGCGTGAGTGTCTGTGTATCTGTGTATCACAGTATAGCGTGAGTGTCTGTGTGCTTGTGTATCACAGTGTAACGTGAGTGTCTGTGTGTCTGTGTGCTTGCGTATCACAGTGCAGCGTGAGTGTCTTTGTGTCTGTGTATCTGTGTATCACAATGTAGCGTGAGTGTCTGTGTGCTTGTGTATCACAGTGCAGCATAAGTGTCTGTGTGCTTGTGTATCACAGTGTAGCGTGAGTGTCTGTGTGTTTGTGTATCTGTGTATCACAGTATAGCGTGAGTGTCTGTGTGGTTGTGTATCACAGTGCAGTGTGAGTGTCTGTGTATCTGTGTATCACAGTATAGCACGAGTGTCTGTGTGCTTGTGTATCACAGTGTAGCGTGAGTGTCTGTGTACTTGTGTATCACAGTGCAGCATGAGAGTCTGTGTGCTTGTGTATCACAGTGTAGCCTGAGTTTCTGTGTGCTTGTGTATCACAGTGTAGCGTGAATGTCTGTGTACTTGTATATCACAGTGTAGCGTGAGTGTCTGTGTATCTGAGTATCACAGTGTAGTATGAGTGCCTGTGTGCTTGTGTATCACAGTGCAGCGTGAGTGTCTGTGTATCACAGTGTAGCATGAGTGTCTGTGTCCTTGTGTATCACAGTGTAGCGTGAGTGTCTGTGTGCTTGTGTATCACAGTGCAGCATCTGTGTATCACAGTGTAGCGTGAGTGTCTGTGTGCTTGTGTGTCACAGTGCAGCATAAGTGTCTGTGTATCTGTGTATCACAGTGCAGCGTGAGTGTCTGTGTATCTGTATATCACAATATAGCGTGAGTGTGTGTGTGCTTGTGTATCACAGTGTAGCGTGAGTGTCTGTGTGTCTGTGTGCTTGCCTATCACAGTGCAGCGTGAGTGTCTGTATGTTTGTGTATCACAGTGTAGCGTGAGTGTCTGTGTGCTTGTGTATCACAGTGTAGCGTGAGTGTCTGTGTGCTTGTGTACCACAGTGCAGCGTGAGTGTCTGTGTATCTGTGTATCACAGTATAGCGTGAGTGTCTGTGTGCTTGTGTATCACAGTGTAGCGTGAGTGTCTGTGTGTCTGTGTGCTTGTGTATCACAGTGCAGCCTGAGTGTCTGTGTGCCTGTGTATCTGTGTATCACAGTGTAGCGTGAATGTCTGTGTGCTTGTGTATCACAGTGTAGCGTGAGTGTCTGTATCTGTGCATCACAGTATAGCGTGAGTGTCTGTGTGCTTGTGTATCACAGTATAGCGTGAGTGTCTGTGTGTCTGTGTGCTTGTGTATCACAGTGCAGCCTGAGTGTCTGTGTGCCTGTGTATCTGTGTATCACAGTGTAGCGTGAATGTCTGTGTGCTTGTGTATCACAGTGTAGCGTGAGTGTCTGTATCTGTGTATCACAGTATAGCGTGAGTGTCTGTGTATCTGTGTATCACAGTATAGCATGAGTGTCTGTGTTCTTGTGTATCACAGTGTAGCGTGAGTGTCTGTGTACTTGTGTATCACAGTGCAGCATGAAAGTCTGTGTGCTTGTGTATCACAGTGTAGCCTGAGTTTCTGTGTGCTTGTGTATCACAGTGTAGCGTGAGTGTCTGTGTATCTGGTATCACAGTGTAGCATGAGTGTCTGTGTGCTTGTGTATCACAGTGTAGCGCGAGTGTTTGTGTGCTTGTGTATCACAGTGCAGCATGGGTGTCTGTGTGTCTGTGTATCACAGTGTAGCGTGAGTGTCTGTGTGCTTGTGTATCACAGTGCAGCGTGAGTGTCTGTGTATCTGAGTATCACAGTGTAGTATGAGTGTCTGTGTGCTTGTGTATCACAGTGCAGCATGAGTGTCTGTGTATCTGTATCTGTGTATCAGCTACTCTGGTTACTGGACTATTGCATGGTGTACCGATTCTGAGTGCCTTCTCCCTCGGTATTGTACATTGGTTTTGGCTGGATTTTTTTGTGTATGAACTTTGCTTGTTTTTTGACCACGCTCATTGGACTTTCCTTCATTAAAAGCCCTCACGGGACTTTATCTGCAACCACTGCTTCTGAGTCGTGCATTTCGGGTCCTACCCTCACGCATCCGTCTTATGTACATTTTCTAAAATTTACTTGACAACCAATTATAAACATCTCCTTTCTGGAAGGTAATTCTTTTCTCAAATATTTAAAAAACATTCATTGAAATGTCTTCATTACGGAAGCCTTGAAGTGTGTATCACAGTGTAGCGTGAGTGTCTGTGTGTCTGTGTTCTTGTGTATCACAGTGCAGCGTGAGTGTCTGTGTATCACAGTGCAGCGTGAGTGTCTGTGTGCTTGTGTATCACAGTGTAGCGTGAGTGTCTGTGTGTCTGTGTGCTTGTGTATCACAGTGCAGCGTGAGTGTCTGTGTATCACAGTGTAGCGTGAGTGTCTGTGTGCTTGTGTATCACAGTGCAGCGTGAGTGTCTGTGTATCTGTGTATCACAGTGTAGCGTGAGTGTCTGTGTACTTGTGTATCACAGTGCAGCATGAGAGTCTGTGTGCTTGTGTATCACAGTGTAGCCTGAGTTTCTGTGTGCTTGTGTATCACAGTGTAGCGTGAATGTCTGTGTACTTGTATATCACAGTGTAGCGTGAGTGTCTGTGTATCTGAGTATCACAGTGTAGTATGAGTGCCTGTGTGCTTGTGTATCACAGTGCAGCGTGAGTGTCTGTGTATCACAGTGTAGCATGAGTGTCTGTGTCCTTGTGTATCACAGTGTAGCGTGAGTGTCTGTGTGCTTGTGTATCACAGTGCAGCATCTGTGTATCACAGTGTAGCGTGAGTGTCTGTGTGCTTGTGTGTCACAGTGCAGCATAAGTGTCTGTGTATCTGTGTATCACAGTGCAGCGTGAGTGTCTGTGTATCTGTATATCACAATATAGCGTGAGTGTGTGTGTGCTTGTGTATCACAGTGTAGCGTGAGTGTCTGTGTGTCTGTGTGCTTGCCTATCACAGTGCAGCGTGAGTGTCTGTATGTTTGTGTATCACAGTGTAGCGTGAGTGTCTGTGTGTCTGTGTGCTTGCCTATCACAGTGCATTGTGAGTGTCTGTATGTTTGTGTATCACAGTGTAGCGTGAGTGTCTGTGTGCTTGTGTATCACAGTGTAGCGTGAGTGTCTGTGTGCTTGTGTACCACAGTGCAGCGTGAGTGTCTGTGTATCTGTGTATCACAGTATAGTGTGAGTGTCTGTGTGCTTGTGTATCACAGTGTAGCGTGAGTGTCTGTGTGTCTGTGTGCTTGTGTATCACAGTGCAGCCTGAGTGTCTGTATCTGTGCATCACAGTATAGCGTGAGTGCCTGTGTATCTGTGTATCACAGTGTAGCGTGAATGTCTGTGTGCTTGTGTATCACAGTGTAGCGTGAGTGTCTGTATCTGTGCATCACAGTATAGCGTGAGTGTCTGTGTATCTGTGTATCACAGTATAGCATGAGTGTCTGTGTTCTTGTGTATCACAGTGTAGCGTGAGTGTCTGTGTACTTGTGTATCACAGTGCAGCATGAGAGTCTGTGCTTGTGTCTCACAGTGTAGCCTGAGTTTCTGTGTGCTTGTGTATCACAGTGTAGCGTGAGTGTCTGTGTATCTGGTATCACAGTGTAGCATGAGTGTCTGTGTGCTTGTGTATCACAGTGTAGCGCGAGTGTCTGTGTGCTTGTGTATCACAGTGCAGCATGGGTGTCTGTGTGTCTGTGTATCACAGTGTAGCGTGAGTGTCTGTGTGCTTGTGTATCACAGTGCAGCGTGAGTGTCTGTGTATCTGAGTATCACAGTGTAGTATGAGTGTCTGTGTGCTTGTGTATCACAGTGCAGCATGAGTGTCTGTGTATCTGTATCACAGTGTAGCATGAGTGTCTGTGTGCTTGTGTATCACAGTGCAGCATGAGTGTCTGTGTATCTGTGTGTCACAGTGCAACATGAGTGTCTGTGTATCACAGTGTAGCGTGAGTGTCTGTGTGTCTGTGTTCTTGTGTATCACAGTGCAGCGTGAGTGTCTGTGTATCACAGTGCAGCGTGAGTGTCTGTGTGCTTGTGTATCACAGTGTAGCGCGAGTGTCTGTGTGCTTGTGTATCACAGTGCAGCATGGGTGTCTGTGTGTCTGTGTATCACAGTGTAGCGTGAGTGTCTGTGTGCTTGTGTATCACAGTGCAGCGTGAGTGTCTGTGTATCTGAGTATCACAGTGTAGCGTGAGTGTCTGTGTGCTTGTGTATCACAGTGCAGCATGGGTGTCTGTGTGTCTGTGTATCACAGTGTAGCGTGAGTGTCTGTGTGCTTGTGTATCACAGTGCAGCGTGAGTGTCTGTGTGTCTGTGTATCTGTGTATCACAGTGTAACGTGAGTGTCTGTGTGCTTGTGTTCACAGTGCAGCATGAGTTTCTGTTTGTCTGTGTATCTGTGTATCACAGTGTAGCGTGAGTGTCTGTGTGTCTGTGTATCTGTGTATCACAGTGTAGTGTGAGTGTTTGTGTATCCGTGTATCCCAGTGTAGCGTGAGTGTCTGTGTGCTTGTTTATCACAGTGCAACGTGAGTGTCTGTGTATCTGTGTATCACAGTATAGCGTGAGTGTCTGTGTGCTTGTGTATCACAGTGTAGCGTGAGTGTCTGTGTGTCTGTGTGCTTGTGTATCACAGTGCAGCCTGAGTGTCTGTGTGCCTGTGTATCTGTGTATCACAGTGTAGCGTGAATGTCTGTGTGCTTGTGTATCACAGTGTAGCGTGAGTGTCTGTGTGCTTGTGTGTCACAGTGCAGCATAAGTGTCTGTGTGTCTGTGTGCTTGTGTGTCACAGTGTAGCGTGAGTGTCTGTGTGTCTGTGTGCTTGCGTATCACAGTGCAGCGTGAGTGTCTGTATGTTTGTGTATCACAGTGTAGCGTGAGTGTCTGTGTGCTTGTGTATCACAGTGTAGCGTGAGTGTCTGTGTGCTTGTGTACCACAGTGCAGCATGAGTGTCTGTGTATCTGTGTATCACAGTATAGCGTGAGTGTCTGTGTGCTTGTGGATCACAGTGTAGCGTGAGTGTCTGTGTGTCTGTGTGCTTGTGTATCACAGTGCAGCCTGAGTGTCTGTGTGCCTGTGTATCTGTGTATCACAGTGTAGCGTGAATGTCTTTGTGCTTGTGTATCACAGTGTAGCGTGAGTGTCTGTATCTGTGCATCACAGTATAGCGTGAGTGTCTGTGTACTTGTGTATCACAGTGCAGCATGAGAGTCTGTGTGCTTGTGTCTCACAGTGTAGCCTGAGTTTCTGTGTCCTTGTGTATCACAGTGTAGCGTGAGTGTCTGTGTATCTGGTATCACAGTGTAGCATGAGTGTCTGTGTGCTTGTGTATCACAGTGTAGCACGAGTGCCTGTGTGCTTGTGTATCACAGTGCAGCATGGGTGTCTGTGTGTCTGTGTATCACAGTGTAGCGTGAGTGTCTGTGTGCTTGTGTATCACAGTGCAGCGTGAGTGTCTGTGTATCTGAGTATCACAGTGTAGTATGAGTGTCTGTGTGCTTGTGTATCACAGTGCAGCATGAGTGTCTGTGTATCTGTATCACAGTGTAGCATGAGTGTCTGTGTGCTTGTGTATCACAGTGCAGCATGAGTGTCTGTGTATCTGTGTATCACAGTGCAACATGAGTGTCTGTGTATCACAGTGTAGCGTGAGTGTCTGTGTATCTGAGTATCACAGTGTACTATGAGTGTCTGTGTGCTTGTGTATCACAGTGCAGCGTGAGTGTCTGTGTCCTTGTGTATCACAGTGTAGCGTGAGTGTCTGTGTGCTTGTGTATCACAGTGCAGCATCTGTGTATCACAGTGTAGCGTGAGTGTCTGTGTGCTTGTGTGTCACAGTGCAGCATAAGTGTCTGTGTATCTGTGTATCACAGTGCAGCGTGAGTGTCTGTGTATCTGTGTATCACAGTATAGCGTGAGTGTCTGTGTGCTTGTGTATCACAGTGTAGCGTGAGTTTCTGTATGTCTGTGTGCTTGTGTATCACAGTGCAGCATGAGTGTCTGTGTATCTGTATATCACAGTATAGCGTGAGTGTGTGTGTGCTTGTGTATCACAGTGTAGCGTGAGTGTCTGTGTGTCTGTGTGCTTGCGTATCACAGTGCAGCGTGAGTGTCTGTATGTTTGTGTATCACAGTGTAGCGTGAGTGTCTGTGTGCTTGTGTATCACAGTGTAGCGTGAGTGTCTGTGTGCTTGTGTACCACAGTGCAGCGTGAGTGTCTGTGTATCTGTGTATCACAGTATAGCGTGAGTGTCTGTGTGCTTGTGTATCACAGTGTAACGTGAGTGTCTGTGTGTCTGTGTGCTTGCGTATCACAGTGCAGCGTGAGTGTCTTTCTGTCTGTGTATCTGTGTATCACAGTATAGCGTGAGTGTCTGTGTGCTTGTGTATCACAGTGCAGTGTGAGTGTCTGTGTATCTGTGTATGACAGTGTAGCGTAAGTGTCTGTGTGCTTGTGCATCACAGTGCAGCATAAGTGTCTGTGTATCTGTGCATCACAGTGTAGTGTAAGTGTCTGTGTGCTTGTGTATCACAGTGCAGCGTGAGTGTCTGTGTGTCTGTGTATCTGTGTATCACAGTGTAACGTGAGTGTCTGTGTGCTTGTGTTCACAGTGCAGCATGAGTTTCTGTTTGTCTGTGTATCTGTGTATCACAGTGTAGTGTGAGTGTCTGTGTGTCTGTGTATCTGTGTATCACAGTGTAGTGTGAGTGTTTGTGTATCCGTGTATCCCAGTGTAGCGTGAGTGTCTGTGTGCTTGTTTATCAGAGTGCAACGTGAGTGTCTGTGTATCTGTGTATCACAGTATAGCGTGAGTGTCTGTGTGCTTGTGTATCACAGTGTAGCGTGAGTGTCTGTGTGTCTGTGTGCTTGTGTATCACAGTGCAGCCTGAGTGTCTGTGTGCCTGTGTATCTGTGTATCACAGTGTAGCGTGAATGTCTGTGTGCTTGTGTATCACAGTGTAGCGTGAGTGTCTGTATCTGTGTATCACAGTATAGCGTGAGTGTCTGTGTATCTGTGTATCACAGTATAGCATGAGTGTCTGTGTTCTTGTGTATCACAGTGTAGCGTGAGTGTCTGTGTACTTGTGTATCACAGTGCAGCATGAAAGTCTGTGTGCTTGTGTATCACAGTGTAGCCTGAGTTTCTGTGTGCTTGTGTATCACAGTGTAGCGTGAGTGTCTGTGTATCTGGTATCACAGTGTAGCATGAGTGTCTGTGTGCTTGTGTATCACAGTGTAGCGCGAGTGTCTGTGTGCTTGTGTATCACAGTGTAGCGTGAGTGTCTGTGTGTCTGTGTGCTTGTGTATCACAGTGCAGCCTGAGTGTCTGTGTGCCTGTGTATCTGTGTATCACAGTGTAGCGTGAATGTCTTTGTGCTTGTGTATCACAGTGTAGCGTGAGTGTCTGTATCTGTGCATCACAGTATAGCGTGAGTGTCTGTGTACTTGTGTATCACAGTGCAGCATGAGAGTCTGTGTGCTTGTGTCTCACAGTGTAGCCTGAGTTTCTGTGTCCTTGTGTATCACAGTGTAGCGTGAGTGTCTGTGTATCTGGTATCACAGTGTAGCATGAGTGTCTGTGTGCTTGTGTATCACAGTGTAGCACGAGTGCCTGTGTGCTTGTGTATCACAGTGCAGCATGGGTGTCTGTGTGTCTGTGTATCACAGTGTAGCGTGAGTGTCTGTGTGCTTGTGTATCACAGTGCAGCGTGAGTGTCTGTGTATCTGAGTATCACAGTGTAGTATGAGTGTCTGTGTGCTTGTGTATCACAGTGCAGCATGAGTGTCTGTGTATCTGTATCACAGTGTAGCATGAGTGTCTGTGTGCTTGTGTATCACAGTGCAGCATGAGTGTCTGTGTATCTGTGTATCACAGTGCAACATGAGTGTCTGTGTATCACAGTGTAGCGTGAGTGTCTGTGTATCTGAGTATCACAGTGTACTATGAGTGTCTGTGTGCTTGTGTATCACAGTGCAGCGTGAGTGTCTGTGTCCTTGTGTATCACAGTGTAGCGTGAGTGTCTGTGTGCTTGTGTATCACAGTGCAGCATCTGTGTATCACAGTGTAGCGTGAGTGTCTGTGTGCTTGTGTGTCACAGTGCAGCATAAGTGTCTGTGTATCTGTGTATCACAGTGCAGCGTGAGTGTCTGTGTATCTGTGTATCACAGTATAGCGTGAGTGTCTGTGTGCTTGTGTATCACAGTGTAGCGTGAGTTTCTGTATGTCTGTGTGCTTGTGTATCACAGTGCAGCATGAGTGTCTGTGTATCTGTATATCACAGTATAGCGTGAGTGTGTGTGTGCTTGTGTATCACAGTGTAGCGTGAGTGTCTGTGTGTCTGTGTGCTTGCGTATCACAGTGCAGCGTGAGTGTCTGTATGTTTGTGTATCACAGTGTAGCGTGAGTGTCTGTGTGCTTGTGTATCACAGTGTAGCGTGAGTGTCTGTGTGCTTGTGTACCACAGTGCAGCGTGAGTGTCTGTGTATCTGTGTATCACAGTATAGCGTGAGTGTCTGTGTGCTTGTGTATCACAGTGTAACGTGAGTGTCTGTGTGTCTGTGTGCTTGCGTATCACAGTGCAGCGTGAGTGTCTTTGTGTCTGTGTATCTGTGTATCACAGTATAGCGTGAGTGTCTGTGTGCTTGTGTATCACAGTGCAGTGTGAGTGTCTGTGTATCTGTGTATGACAGTGTAGCGTAAGTGTCTGTGTGCTTGTGCATCACAGTGCAGCATAAGTGTCTGTGTATCTGTGCATCACAGTGTAGTGTAAGTGTCTGTGTGCTTGTGTATCACAGTGCAGCGTGAGTGTCTGTGTGTCTGTGTATCTGTGTATCACAGTGTAACGTGAGTGTCTGTGTGCTTGTGTTCACAGTGCAGCATGAGTTTCTGTTTGTCTGTGTATCTGTGTATCACAGTGTAGTGTGAGTGTCTGTGTGTCTGTGTATCTGTGTATCACAGTGTAGTGTGAGTGTTTGTGTATCCGTGTATCCCAGTGTAGCGTGAGTGTCTGTGTGCTTGTTTATCAGAGTGCAACGTGAGTGTCTGTGTATCTGTGTATCACAGTATAGCGTGAGTGTCTGTGTGCTTGTGTATCACAGTGTAGCGTGAGTGTCTGTGTGTCTGTGTGCTTGTGTATCACAGTGCAGCCTGAGTGTCTGTGTGCCTGTGTATCTGTGTATCACAGTGTAGCGTGAATGTCTGTGTGCTTGTGTATCACAGTGTAGCGTGAGTGTCTGTATCTGTGTATCACAGTATAGCGTGAGTGTCTGTGTATCTGTGTATCACAGTATAGCATGAGTGTCTGTGTTCTTGTGTATCACAGTGTAGCGTGAGTGTCTGTGTACTTGTGTATCACAGTGCAGCATGAAAGTCTGTGTGCTTGTGTATCACAGTGTAGCCTGAGTTTCTGTGTGCTTGTGTATCACAGTGTAGCGTGAGTGTCTGTGTATCTGGTATCACAGTGTAGCATGAGTGTCTGTGTGCTTGTGTATCACAGTGTAGCGCGAGTGTCTGTGTGCTTGTGTATCACAGTGCAGCATGGGTGTCTGTGTGTCTGTGTATCACAGTGTAGCGTGAGTGTCTGTGTGCTTGTGTATCACAGTGCAGCGTGAGTGTCTGTGTATCTGAGTATCACAGTGTAGTATGAGTGTCTGTGTGCTTGTGTATCACAGTGCAGCATGAGTGTCTGTGTATCTGTATCACAGTGTAGCATGAGTGTCTGTGTGCTTGTGTATCACAGTGCAGCATGAGTGTCTGTGTATCTGTGTATCACAGTGCAACATGAGTGTCTGTGTATCACAGTGTAGCGTGAGTATCTGTGTATCTGAGTATCACAGTGTACTATGAGTGTCTGTGTGCTTGTGTATCACAGTGCAGCGTGAGTGTCTGTGTCCTTGTGTATCACAGTGTAGCGTGAGTGTCTGTGTGCTTGTGTATCACAGTGCAGCATCTGTGTATCACAGTGTAGCGTGAGTGTCTGTGTGCTTGTGTGTCACAGTGCAGCATAAGTGTCTGTGTATCTGTGTATCACAGTATAGCGTGAGTGTCTGTGTGCTTGTGTATCACAGTGTAGCGTGAGTTTCTGTATGGCTGTGTGCTTGTGTATCACAGTGCAGCATGAGTGTCTGTGTATCTGTATATCACAGTATAGCGTGAGTGTGTGTGTGCTTGTGTATCACAGTGTAGCGTGAGTGTCTGTGTGTCTGTGTGCTTGCGTATCACAGTGCAGCGTGAGTGTCTGTATGGTTGTGTATCACAGTGTAGCGTGAGTGTCTGTGTGCTTGTGTATCACAGTGTAGCGTGAGTGTCTGTGTGCTTGTGTACCACAGTGCAGCGTGAGTGTCTGTGTATCTGTGTATCACAGTATAGCGTGAGTGTATGTGTGCTTGTGTATCACAGTGTAACGTGATTGTCTGTGTGTCTGTGTGCTTGCGTATCACAGTGCAGCGTGAGTGTCTTTGTGTCTGTGTATCTGTGTATCACAATGTAGCGTGAGTGTCTGTGTGCTTGTGTATCACAGTGCAGCATAAGTGTCTGTGTGCTTGTGTATCACAGTGTAGCGTGAGTGTCTGTGTGCTTGTGTGTCACAGTGCAGCATAAGTGTCTGTGTATCTGTGTATCACAGTGTAGCGTGAGTGTCTGAGTGTCTGTGTGCTTGTGTATCACAGTGCAGTGTGAGTGTCTGTGTATCTGTGTATGACAGTGTAGCGTAAGTGTCTGTGTGCTTGTGCATCACAGTGCAGCATAAGTTTCTGTGTATCTGTGCATCACAGTGTAGTGTGAGTGTCTGTGTGCTTGTGTATCACAGTGCAGCATGAGTGTCTGTGTATCTGTATATCACAGTATAGCGTGAGTGTGTGTGTGCTTGTGTATCACAGTGTAGCGTGAGTGTCTGTGTGTCTGTGTGCTTGCGTATCACAGTGCAGCGTGAGTGTCTGTATGTTTGTGTATCACAGTGTAGCGTGAGTGTCTGTGTGCTTGTGTATCACAGTGTAGCGTGAGTGTCTGTGTGCTTGTGTACCACAGTGCAGCGTGAGTGTCTGTGTATCTGTGTATCACAGTATAGCGTGAGTGTCTGTGTGCTTGTGTATCACAGTGTAACGTGAGTGTCTGTGTGTCTGTGTGCTTGCGTATCACAGTGCAGCGAGTGTCTTTGTGTCTGTGTATCTGTGTATCACAATGTAGCGTGAGTGTCTGTGTGCTTGTGTATCACAGTGCAGCGTGAGTGTCTGTGTGTTTGTGTATCTGTGTATCACAGTATAGCGTGAGTGTCTGTGTGCTTGTGTATCACAGTGCAGTGTGAGTGTCTGTGTATGACAGTGTAGCGTAAGTGTCTGTGTGCTTGTGCATCACAGTGCAGCATAAGTGTCTGTGTATCTGTGTATGACAGTGTAGCATGAGTGTCTGTGTGCTTGTGTATCACAGTGCAGCATCTGTGTATCACAGTGTAGCGTGAGTGTCTGTGTGCTTGTGTACCACAGTGCAGCGTGAGTGTCTGTGTATCTGTGTATCACAGTATAGTGTGAGTGTCTGTGTGCTTGTGTATCACAGTGTAGCGTGAGTGTCTGTGTGTCTGTGTGCTTGTGTATCACAGTGCAGCCTGAGTGTCTGTATCTGTGCATCACAGTATAGCGTGAGTGCCTGTGTATCTGTGTATCACAGTGTAGCGTGAATGTCTGTGTGCTTGTGTATCACAGTGTAGCGTGAGTGTCTGTATCTGTGCATCACAGTATAGCGTGAGTGTCTGTGTATCTGTGTATCACAGTATAGCATGAGTGTCTGTGTTCTTGTGTATCACAGTGTAGCGTGAGTGTCTGTGTACTTGTGTATCACAGTGCAGCATGAGAGTCTGTGTGCTTGTGTCTCACAGTGTAGCCTGAGTTTCTGTGTGCTTGTGTATCACAGTGTAGCGTGAGTGTCTGTGTATCTGGTATCACAGTGTAGCATGAGTGTCTGTGTGCTTGTGTATCACAGTGTAGCGCGAGTGTCTGTGTGCTTGTGTATCACAGTGCAGCATGGGTGTCTGTGTGTCTGTGTATCACAGTGTAGCGTGAGTGTCTGTGTGCTTGTGTATCACAGTGCAGCGTGAGTGTCTGTGTATCTGAGTATCACAGTGTAGTATGAGTGTCTGTGTGCTTGTGTATCACAGTGCAGCATGAGTGTCTGTGTATCTGTATCACAGTGTAGCATGAGTGTCTGTGTGCTTGTGTATCACAGTGCAGCATGAGTGTCTGTGTATCTGTGTGTCACAGTGCAACATGAGTGTCTGTGTATCACAGTGTAGCGTGAGTGTCTGTGTGTCTGTGTTCTTGTGTATCACAGTGCAGCGTGAGTGTCTGTGTATCACAGTGCAGCGTGAGTGTCTGTGTGCTTGTGTATCACAGTGTAGCGCGAGTGTCTGTGTGCTTGTGTATCACAGTGCAGCATGGGTGTCTGTGTGTCTGTGTATCACAGTGTAGCGTGAGTGTCTGTGTGCTTGTGTATCACAGTGCAGCGTGAGTGTCTGTGTATCTGAGTATCACAGTGTAGTATGAGTGTCTGTGTGCTTGTGTATCACAGTGTAGCGTGAGTGTCTGTGTGCTTGTGTATCACAGTGCAGCATGGGTGTCTGTGTGTCTGTGTATCACAGTGTAGCGTGAGTGTCTGTGTGCTTGTGTATCACAGTGCAGCGTGAGTGTCTGTGTGTCTGTGTATCTGTGTATCACAGTGTAACGTGAGTGTCTGTGTGCTTGTGTTCACAGTGCAGCATGAGTTTCTGTTTGTCTGTGTATCTGTGTATCACAGTGTAGCGTGAGTGTCTGTGTGTCTGTGTATCTGTGTATCACAGTGTAGTGTGAGTGTTTGTGTATCCGTGTATCCCAGTGTAGCGTGAGTGTCTGTGTGCTTGTTTATCACAGTGCAACGTGAGTGTCTGTGTATCTGTGTATCACAGTATAGCGTGAGTGTCTGTGTGCTTGTGTATCACAGTGTAGCGTGAGTGTCTGTGTGTCTGTGTGCTTGTGTATCACAGTGCAGCCTGAGTGTCTGTGTGCCTGTGTATCTGTGTATCACAGTGTAGCGTGAATGTCTGTGTGCTTGTGTATCACAGTGTAGCGTGAGTGTCTGTGTGCTTGTGTGTCACAGTGCAGCATAAGTGTCTGTGTGTCTGTGTGCTTGTGTGTCACAGTGTAGCGTGAGTGTCTGTGTGTCTGTGTGCTTGCGTATCACAGTGCAGCGTGAGTGTCTGTATGTTTGTGTATCACAGTGTAGCGTGAGTGTCTGTGTGCTTGTGTATCACAGTGTAGCGTGAGTGTCTGTGTGCTTGTGTACCACAGTGCAGCATGAGTGTCTGTGTATCTGTGTATCACAGTATAGCGTGAGTGTCTGTGTGCTTGTGGATCACAGTGTAGCGTGAGTGTCTGTGTGTCTGTGTGCTTGTGTATCACAGTGCAGCCTGAGTGTCTGTGTGCCTGTGTATCTGTGTATCACAGTGTAGCGTGAATGTCTTTGTGCTTGTGTATCACAGTGTAGCGTGAGTGTCTGTATCTGTGCATCACAGTATAGCGTGAGTGTCTGTGTGCTTGTGTATCACAGTGCAGCATGGGTGTCTGTGTGTCTGTGTATCACAGTGTAGCGTGAGTGTCTGTGTGCTTGTGTATCACAGTGCAGCGTGAGTGTCTGTGTATCTGAGTATCACAGTGTAGTATGAGTGTCTGTGTGCTTGTGTATCACAGTGCAGCATGAGTGTCTGTGTATCTGTATCACAGTGTAGCATGAGTGTCTGTGTGCTTGTGTATCACAGTGCAGCATGAGTGTCTGTGTATCTGTGTGTCACAGTGCAACATGAGTGTCTGTGTATCACAGTGTAGCGTGAGTGTCTGTGTGTCTGTGTTCTTGTGTATCACAGTGCAGCGTGAGTGTCTGTGTATCACAGTGCAGCGTGAGTGTCTGTGTGCTTGTGTATCACAGTGTAGCGCGAGTGTCTGTGTGCTTGTGTATCACAGTGCAGCATGGGTGTCTGTGTGTCTGTGTATCACAGTGTAGCGTGAGTGTCTGTGTGCTTGTGTATCACAGTGCAGCGTGAGTGTCTGTGTATCTGAGTATCACAGTGTAGTATGAGTGTCTGTGTGCTTGTGTATCACAGTGTAGCGTGAGTGTCTGTGTGCTTGTGTATCACAGTGCAGCATGGGTGTCTGTGTGTCTGTGTATCACAGTGTAGCGTGAGTGTCTGTGTGCTTGTGTATCACAGTGCAGCGTGAGTGTCTGTGTGTCTGTGTATCTGTGTATCACAGTGTAACGTGAGTGTCTGTGTGCTTGTGTTCACAGTGCAG
The DNA here is from genome assembly GCA_029718625.1 of Synaphobranchus kaupii. NCBI lineage: Eukaryota > Metazoa > Chordata > Actinopteri > Anguilliformes > Synaphobranchidae > Synaphobranchus > Synaphobranchus kaupii. The sequence goes on from CM056386.1 coordinate 14,237,899, forward strand.
CATGAGTTTCTGTTTGTCTGTGTATCTGTGTATCACAGTGTAGCGTGAGTGTCTGTGTGTCTGTGTATCTGTGTATCACAGTGTAGTGTGAGTGTTTGTGTATCCGTGTATCCCAGTGTAGCGTGAGTGTCTGTGTGCTTGTTTATCACAGTGCAACGTGAGTGTCTGTGTATCTGTGTATCACAGTATAGCGTGAGTGTCTGTGTGCTTGTGTATCACAGTGTAGCGTGAGTGTCTGTGTGTCTGTGTGCTTGTGTATCACAGTGCAGCCTGAGTGTCTGTGTGCCTGTGTATCTGTGTATCACAGTGTAGCGTGAATGTCTGTGTGCTTGTGTATCACAGTGTAGCGTGAGTGTCTGTGTGCTTGTGTGTCACAGTGCAGCATAAGTGTCTGTGTGTCTGTGTGCTTGTGTGTCACAGTGTAGCGTGAGTGTCTGTGTGTCTGTGTGCTTGCGTATCACAGTGCAGCGTGAGTGTCTGTATGTTTGTGTATCACAGTGTAGCGTGAGTGTCTGTGTGCTTGTGTATCACAGTGTAGCGTGAGTGTCTGTGTGCTTGTGTACCACAGTGCAGCATGAGTGTCTGTGTATCTGTGTATCACAGTATAGCGTGAGTGTCTGTGTGCTTGTGGATCACAGTGTAGCGTGAGTGTCTGTGTGTCTGTGTGCTTGTGTATCACAGTGCAGCCTGAGTGTCTGTGTGCCTGTGTATCTGTGTATCACAGTGTAGCGTGAATGTCTTTGTGCTTGTGTATCACAGTGTAGCGTGAGTGTCTGTATCTGTGCATCACAGTATAGCGTGAGTGTCTGTGTACTTGTGTATCACAGTGCAGCATGAGAGTCTGTGTGCTTGTGTCTCACAGTGTAGCCTGAGTTTCTGTGTCCTTGTGTATCACAGTGTAGCGTGAGTGTCTGTGTATCTGGTATCACAGTGTAGCATGAGTGTCTGTGTGCTTGTGTATCACAGTGTAGCACGAGTGCCTGTGTGCTTGTGTATCACAGTGCAGCATGGGTGTCTGTGTGTCTGTGTATCACAGTGTAGCGTGAGTGTCTGTGTGCTTGTGTATCACAGTGCAGCGTGAGTGTCTGTGTATCTGAGTATCACAGTGTAGTATGAGTGTCTGTGTGCTTGTGTATCACAGTGCAGCATGAGTGTCTGTGTATCTGTATCACAGTGTAGCATGAGTGTCTGTGTGCTTGTGTATCACAGTGCAGCATGAGTGTCTGTGTATCTGTGTATCACAGTGCAACATGAGTGTCTGTGTATCACAGTGTAGCGTGAGTGTCTGTGTATCTGAGTATCACAGTGTACTATGAGTGTCTGTGTGCTTGTGTATCACAGTGCAGCGTGAGTGTCTGTGTCCTTGTGTATCACAGTGTAGCGTGAGTGTCTGTGTGCTTGTGTATCACAGTGCAGCATCTGTGTATCACAGTGTAGCGTGAGTGTCTGTGTGCTTGTGTGTCACAGTGCAGCATAAGTGTCTGTGTATCTGTGTATCACAGTGCAGCGTGAGTGTCTGTGTATCTGTGTATCACAGTATAGCGTGAGTGTCTGTGTGCTTGTGTATCACAGTGTAGCGTGAGTTTCTGTATGTCTGTGTGCTTGTGTATCACAGTGCAGCATGAGTGTCTGTGTATCTGTATATCACAGTATAGCGTGAGTGTGTGTGTGCTTGTGTATCACAGTGTAGCGTGAGTGTCTGTGTGTCTGTGTGCTTGCGTATCACAGTGCAGCGTGAGTGTCTGTATGTTTGTGTATCACAGTGTAGCGTGAGTGTCTGTGTGCTTGTGTATCACAGTGTAGCGTGAGTGTCTGTGTGCTTGTGTACCACAGTGCAGCGTGAGTGTCTGTGTATCTGTGTATCACAGTATAGCGTGAGTGTCTGTGTGCTTGTGTATCACAGTGTAACGTGAGTGTCTGTGTGTCTGTGTGCTTGCGTATCACAGTGCAGCGTGAGTGTCTTTGTGTCTGTGTATCTGTGTATCACAATGTAGCGTGAGTGTCTGTGTGCTTGTGTATCACAGTGCAGCGTGAGTGTCTGTGTGTTTGTGTATCTGTGTATCACAGTATAGCGTGAGTGTCTGTGTGCTTGTGTATCACAGTGCAGTGTGAGTGTCTGTGTATCTGTGTATGACAGTGTAGCGTAAGTGTCTGTGTGCTTGTGCATCACAGTGCAGCATAAGTGTCTGTGTATCTGTGCATCACAGTGTAGTGTAAGTGTCTGTGTGCTCGTGTATCACAGTGCAGCGTGAGTGTCTGTGTGTCTGTGTATCTGTGTATCACAGTGTAACGTGAGTGTCTGTGTGCTTGTGTTCACAGTGCAGCATGAGTTTCTGTTTGTCTGTGTATCTGTGTATCACAGTGTAGTGTGAGTGTCTGTGTGTCTGTGTATCTGTGTATCACAGTGTAGTGTGAGTGTTTGTGTATCCGTGTATCCCAGTGTAGCGTGAGTGTCTGTGTGCTTGTTTATCAGAGTGCAACGTGAGTGTCTGTGTATCTGTGTATCACAGTATAGCGTGAGTGTCTGTGTGCTTGTGTATCACAGTGTAGCGTGAGTGTCTGTGTGTCTGTGTGCTTGTGTATCACAGTGCAGCCTGAGTGTCTGTGTGCCTGTGTATCTGTGTATCACAGTGTAGCGTGAATGTCTGTGTGCTTGTGTATCACAGTGTAGCGTGAGTGTCTGTATCTGTGTATCACAGTATAGCGTGAGTGTCTGTGTATCTGTGTATCACAGTATAGCATGAGTGTCTGTGTTCTTGTGTATCACAGTGTAGCGTGAGTGTCTGTGTACTTGTGTATCACAGTGCAGCATGAAAGTCTGTGTGCTTGTGTATCACAGTGTAGCCTGAGTTTCTGTGTGCTTGTGTATCACAGTGTAGCGTGAGTGTCTGTGTATCTGGTATCACAGTGTAGCATGAGTGTCTGTGTGCTTGTGTATCACAGTGTAGCGCGAGTGTCTGTGTGCTTGTGTATCACAGTGCAGCATGGGTGTCTGTGTGTCTGTGTATCACAGTGTAGCGTGAGTGTCTGTGTGCTTGTGTATCACAGTGCAGCGTGAGTGTCTGTGTATCTGAGTATCACAGTGTAGTATGAGTGTCTGTGTGCTTGTGTATCACAGTGCAGCATGAGTGTCTGTGTATCTGTATCACAGTGTAGCATGAGTGTCTGTGTGCTTGTGTATCACAGTGCAGCATGAGTGTCTGTGTATCTGTGTATCACAGTGCAACATGAGTGTCTGTGTATCACAGTGTAGCGTGAGTATCTGTGTATCTGAGTATCACAGTGTACTATGAGTGTCTGTGTGCTTGTGTATCACAGTGCAGCGTGAGTGTCTGTGTCCTTGTGTATCACAGTGTAGCGTGAGTGTCTGTGTGCTTGTGTATCACAGTGCAGCATCTGTGTATCACAGTGTAGCGTGAGTGTCTGTGTGCTTGTGTGTCACAGTGCAGCATAAGTGTCTGTGTATCTGTGTATCACAGTATAGCGTGAGTGTCTGTGTGCTTGTGTATCACAGTGTAGCGTGAGTTTCTGTATGGCTGTGTGCTTGTGTATCACAGTGCAGCATGAGTGTCTGTGTATCTGTATATCACAGTATAGCGTGAGTGTGTGTGTGCTTGTGTATCACAGTGTAGCGTGAGTGTCTGTGTGTCTGTGTGCTTGCGTATCACAGTGCAGCGTGAGTGTCTGTATGGTTGTGTATCACAGTGTAGCGTGAGTGTCTGTGTGCTTGTGTATCACAGTGTAGCGTGAGTGTCTGTGTGCTTGTGTACCACAGTGCAGCGTGAGTGTCTGTGTATCTGTGTATCACAGTATAGCGTGAGTGTATGTGTGCTTGTGTATCACAGTGTAACGTGATTGTCTGTGTGTCTGTGTGCTTGCGTATCACAGTGCAGCGTGAGTGTCTTTGTGTCTGTGTATCTGTGTATCACAATGTAGCGTGAGTGTCTGTGTGCTTGTGTATCACAGTGCAGCATAAGTGTCTGTGTGCTTGTGTATCACAGTGTAGCGTGAGTGTCTGTGTGCTTGTGTGTCACAGTGCAGCATAAGTGTCTGTGTATCTGTGTATCACAGTGTAGCGTGAGTGTCTGAGTGTCTGTGTGCTTGTGTATCACAGTGCAGTGTGAGTGTCTGTGTATCTGTGTATGACAGTGTAGCGTAAGTGTCTGTGTGCTTGTGCATCACAGTGCAGCATAAGTTTCTGTGTATCTGTGCATCACAGTGTAGTGTGAGTGTCTGTGTGCTTGTGTATCACAGTGCAGCATGAGTGTCTGTGTATCTGTATATCACAGTATAGCGTGAGTGTGTGTGTGCTTGTGTATCACAGTGTAGCGTGAGTGTCTGTGTGTCTGTGTGCTTGCGTATCACAGTGCAGCGTGAGTGTCTGTATGTTTGTGTATCACAGTGTAGCGTGAGTGTCTGTGTGCTTGTGTATCACAGTGTAGCGTGAGTGTCTGTGTGCTTGTGTACCACAGTGCAGCGTGAGTGTCTGTGTATCTGTGTATCACAGTATAGCGTGAGTGTCTGTGTGCTTGTGTATCACAGTGTAACGTGAGTGTCTGTGTGTCTGTGTGCTTGCGTATCACAGTGCAGCGAGTGTCTTTGTGTCTGTGTATCTGTGTATCACAATGTAGCGTGAGTGTCTGTGTGCTTGTGTATCACAGTGCAGCGTGAGTGTCTGTGTGTTTGTGTATCTGTGTATCACAGTATAGCGTGAGTGTCTGTGTGCTTGTGTATCACAGTGCAGTGTGAGTGTCTGTGTATGACAGTGTAGCGTAAGTGTCTGTGTGCTTGTGCATCACAGTGCAGCATAAGTGTCTGTGTATCTGTGTATGACAGTGTAGCATGAGTGTCTGTGTGCTTGTGTATCACAGTGCAGCATCTGTGTATCACAGTGTAGCGTGAGTGTCTGTGTGCTTGTGTGTCACAGTGCAGCATAAGTGTCTGTGTATCTGTGTATCACAGTGCAGCGTGAGTGTCTGTGTATCTGTATATCACAATATAGCGTGAGTGTGTGTGTGCTTGTGTATCACAGTGTAGCGTGAGTGTCTGTGTGTCTGTGTGCTTGCCTATCACAGTGCAGCGTGAGTGTCTGTATGTTTGTGTATCACAGTGTAGCGTGAGTGTCTGTGTGCTTGTGTATCACAGTGTAGCGTGAGTGTCTGTGTGCTTGTGTACCACAGTGCAGCGTGAGTGTCTGTGTATCTGTGTATCACAGTATAGCGTGAGTGTCTGTGTGCTTGTGTATCACAGTGTAGCGTGAGTGTCTGTGTGTCTGTGTGCTTGTGTATCACAGTGCAGCCTGAGTGTCTGTGTGCCTGTGTATCTGTGTATCACAGTGTAGCGTGAATGTCTGTGTGCTTGTGTATCACAGTGTAGCGTGAGTGTCTGTATCTGTGCATCACAGTATAGCGTGAGTGTCTGTGTGCTTGTGTATCACAGTATAGCGTGAGTGTCTGTGTGTCTGTGTGCTTGTGTATCACAGTGCAGCCTGAGTGTCTGTGTGCCTGTGTATCTGTGTATCACAGTGTAGCGTGAATGTCTGTGTGCTTGTGTATCACAGTGTAGCGTGAGTGTCTGTATCTGTGTATCACAGTATAGCGTGAGTGTCTGTGTATCTGTGTATCACAGTATAGCATGAGTGTCTGTGTGCTTGTGTATCACAGTGTAGCCTGAGTTTCTGTGTGCTTGTGTATCACAGTGTAGCGTGAGTGTCTGTGTATCTGGTATCACAGTGTAGCATGAGTGTCTGTGTGCTTGTGTATCACAGTGTAGCGCGAGTGTTTGTGTGCTTGTGTATCACAGTGCAGCATGGGTGTCTGTGTGTCTGTGTATCACAGTGTAGTATGAGTGTCTGTGTGCTTGTGTATCACAGTGTAGCGTGAGTGTCTGTGTGCTTGTGTATCACAGTGCAGCATGGGTGTCTGTGTGTCTGTGTATCACAGTGTAGCGTGAGTGTCTGTGTGCTTGTGTATCACAGTGCAGCGTGAGTGTCTGTGTATCTGAGTATCACAGTGTAGTATGAGTGTCTGTGTGCTTGTGTATCACAGTGCAGCATGAGTGTCTGTGTATCTGTATCTGTGTATCAGCTACTCTGGTTACTGGACTATTGCATGGTGTACCGATTCTGAGTGCCTTCTCCCTCGGTATTGTACATTGGTTTTGGCTGGATTTTTTTGTGTATGAACTTTGCTTGTTTTTTGACCACGCTCATTGGACTTTCCTTCATTAAAAGCCCTCACGGGACTTTATCTGCAACCACTGCTTCTGAGTCGTGCATTTCGGGTCCTACCCTCACGCATCCGTCTTATGTACATTTTCTAAAATTTACTTGACAACCAATTATAAACATCTCCTTTCTGGAAGGTAATTCTTTTCTCAAATATTTAAAAAACATTCATTGAAATGTGTTCATTACGGAAGCCTTGAAGTGTGTATCACAGTGTAGCGTGAGTGTCTGTGTGTCTGTGTTCTTGTGTATCACAGTGCAGCGTGAGTGTCTGTGTATCACAGTGCAGCGTGAGTGTCTGTGTGCTTGTGTATCACAGTGTAGCGTGAGTGTCTGTGTGTCTGTGTGCTTGTGTATCACAGTGCAGCGTGAGTGTCTGTGTATCACAGTGTAGCGTGAGTGTCTGTGTGCTTGTGTATCACAGTGCAGCGTGAGTGTCTGTGTATCTGTGTATCACAGTGTAGCGTGAGTGTCTGTGTACTTGTGTATCACAGTGCAGCATGAGAGTCTGTGTGCTTGTGTATCACAGTGTAGCCTGAGTTTCTGTGTGCTTGTGTATCACAGTGTAGCGTGAATGTCTGTGTACTTGTATATCACAGTGTAGCGTGAGTGTCTGTGTATCTGAGTATCACAGTGTAGTATGAGTGCCTGTGTGCTTGTGTATCACAGTGCAGCGTGAGTGTCTGTGTATCACAGTGTAGCATGAGTGTCTGTGTCCTTGTGTATCACAGTGTAGCGTGAGTGTCTGTGTGCTTGTGTATCACAGTGCAGCATCTGTGTATCACAGTGTAGCGTGAGTGTCTGTGTGCTTGTGTGTCACAGTGCAGCATAAGTGTCTGTGTATCTGTGTATCACAGTGCAGCGTGAGTGTCTGTGTATCTGTATATCACAATATAGCGTGAGTGTGTGTGTGCTTGTGTATCACAGTGTAGCGTGAGTGTCTGTGTGTCTGTGTGCTTGCCTATCACAGTGCAGCGTGAGTGTCTGTATGTTTGTGTATCACAGTGTAGCGTGAGTGTCTGTGTGTCTGTGTGCTTGCCTATCACAGTGCAGCGTGAGTGTCTGTATGTTTGTGTATCACAGTGTAGCGTGAGTGTCTGTGTGCTTGTGTATCACAGTGTAGCGTGAGTGTCTGTGTGCTTGTGTACCACAGTGCAGCGTGAGTGTCTGTGTATCTGTGTATCACAGTATAGTGTGAGTGTCTGTGTGCTTGTGTATCACAGTGTAGCGTGAGTGTCTGTGTGTCTGTGTGCTTGTGTATCACAGTGCAGCCTGAGTGTCTGTGTGCCTGTGTATCTGTGTATCACAGTGTAGCGTGAATGTCTGTGTGCTTGTGTATCACAGTGTAGCGTGAGTGTCTGTATCTGTGCATCACAGTATAGCGTGAGTGTCTGTGTATCTGTGTATCACAGAATAGCATGAGTGTCTGTGTTCTTGTGTATCACAGTGTAGCGTGAGTGTCTGTGTACTTGTGTATCACAGTGCAGCATGAGAGTCTGTGTGCTTGTGTCTCACAGTGTAGCCTGAGTTTCTGTGTGCTTGTGTATCACAGTGTAGCGTGAGTGTCTGTGTATCTGGTATCACAGTGTAGCATGAGTGTCTGTGTGCTTGTGTATCACAGTGTAGCGCGAGTGTCTGTGTGCTTGTGTATCACAGTGCAGCATGGGTGTCTGTGTGTCTGTGTATCACAGTGTAGCGTGAGTGTCTGTGTGCTTGTGTATCACAGTGTAGCGTGAGTGTCTGTGTGTCTGTGTGCTTGTGTATCACAGTGCAGCCTGAGTGTCTGTGTGCCTGTGTATCTGTGTATCACAGTGTAGCGTGAATGTCTGTGTGCTTGTGTATCACAGTGTAGCGTGAGTGTCTGTATCTGTGCATCACAGTATAGCGTGAGTGTCTGTGTGCTTGTGTATCACAGTATAGCGTGAGTGTCTGTGTGTCTGTGTGCTTGTGTATCACAGTGCAGCCTGAGTGTCTGTGTGCCTGTGTATCTGTGTATCACAGTGTAGCGTGAATGTCTGTGTGCTTGTGTATCACAGTGTAGCGTGAGTGTCTGTATCTGTGTATCACAGTATAGCGTGAGTGTCTGTGTATCTGTGTATCACAGTATAGCATGAGTGTCTGTGTGCTTGTGTATCACAGTGTAGCCTGAGTTTCTGTGTGCTTGTGTATCACAGTGTAGCGTGAGTGTCTGTGTATCTGGTATCACAGTGTAGCATGAGTGTCTGTGTGCTTGTGTATCACAGTGTAGCGCGAGTGTTTGTGTGCTTGTGTATCACAGTGCAGCATGGGTGTCTGTGTGTCTGTGTATCACAGTGTAGTATGAGTGTCTGTGTGCTTGTGTATCACAGTGTAGCGTGAGTGTCTGTGTGCTTGTGTATCACAGTGCAGCATGGGTGTCTGTGTGTCTGTGTATCACAGTGTAGCGTGAGTGTCTGTGTGCTTGTGTATCACAGTGCAGCGTGAGTGTCTGTGTATCTGAGTATCACAGTGTAGTATGAGTGTCTGTGTGCTTGTGTATCACAGTGCAGCATGAGTGTCTGTGTATCTGTATCTGTGTATCAGCTACTCTGGTTACTGGACTATTGCATGGTGTACCGATTCTGAGTGCCTTCTCCCTCGGTATTGTACATTGGTTTTGGCTGGATTTTTTTGTGTATGAACTTTGCTTGTTTTTTGACCACGCTCATTGGACTTTCCTTCATTAAAAGCCCTCACGGGACTTTATCTGCAACCACTGCTTCTGAGTCGTGCATTTCGGGTCCTACCCTCACGCATCCGTCTTATGTACATTTTCTAAAATTTACTTGACAACCAATTATAAACATCTCCTTTCTGGAAGGTAATTCTTTTCTCAAATATTTAAAAAACATTCATTGAAATGTGTTCATTACGGAAGCCTTGAAGTGTGTATCACAGTGTAGCGTGAGTGTCTGTGTGTCTGTGTTCTTGTGTATCACAGTGCAGCGTGAGTGTCTGTGTATCACAGTGCAGCGTGAGTGTCTGTGTGCTTGTGTATCACAGTGTAGCGTGAGTGTCTGTGTGTCTGTGTGCTTGTGTATCACAGTGCAGCGTGAGTGTCTGTGTATCACAGTGTAGCGTGAGTGTCTGTGTGCTTGTGTATCACAGTGCAGCGTGAGTGTCTGTGTATCTGTGTATCACAGTGTAGCGTGAGTGTCTGTGTACTTGTGTATCACAGTGTAGCCTGAGTTTCTGTGTGCTTGTGTATCACAGTGTAGCGTGAATGTCTGTGTACTTGTATATCACAGTGTAGCGTGAGTGTCTGTGTATCTGAGTATCACAGTGTAGTATGAGTGCCTGTGTGCTTGTGTATCACAGTGCAGCGTGAGTGTCTGTGTATCACAGTGTAGCATGAGTGTCTGTGTCCTTGTGTATCACAGTGTAGCGTGAGTGTCTGTGTGCTTGTGTATCACAGTGCAGCATCTGTGTATCACAGTGTAGCGTGAGTGTCTGTGTGCTTGTGTGTCACAGTGCAGCATAAGTGTCTGTGTGTCTGTGTGCTTGCCTATCACAGTGCAGCGTGAGTGTCTGTATGTTTGTGTATCACAGTGTAGCGTGAGTGTCTGTGTGTCTGTGTGCTTGCCTATCACAGTGCAGCGTGAGTGTCTGTATGTTTGTGTATCACAGTGTAGCGTGAGTGTCTGTGTGCTTGTGTATCACAGTGTAGCGTGAGTGTCTGTGTGCTTGTGTACCACAGTGCAGCGTGAGTGTCTGTGTATCTGTGTATCACAGTATAGTGTGAGTGTCTGTGTGCTTGTGTATCACAGTGTAGCGTGAGTGTCTGTGTGTCTGTGTGCTTGTGTATCACAGTGCAGCCTGAGTGTCTGTGTGCCTGTGTATCTGTGTATCACAGTGTAGCGTGAATGTCTGTGTGCTTGTGTATCACAGTGTAGCGTGAGTGTCTGTATCTGTGCATCACAGTATAGCGTGAGTGTCTGTGTATCTGTGTATCACAGTATAGCATGAGTGTCTGTGTTCTTGTGTATCACAGTGTAGCGTGAGTGTCTGTGTACTTGTGTATCACAGTGCAGCATGAGAGTCTGTGTGCTTGTGTCTCACAGTGTAGCCTGAGTTTCTGTGTGCTTGTGTATCACAGTGTAGCGTGAGTGTCTGTGTATCTGGTATCACAGTGTAGCATGAGTGTCTGTGTGCTTGTGTATCACAGTGTAGCGCGAGTGTCTGTGTGCTTGTGTATCACAGTGCAGCATGGGTGTCTGTGTGTCTGTGTATCACAGTGTAGCGTGAGTGTCTGTGTGCTTGTGTATCACAGTGCAGCGTGAGTGTCTGTGTATCTGAGTATCACAGTGTAGTATGAGTGTCTGTGTGCTTGTGTATCACAGTGCAGCATGAGTGTCTGTGTATCTGTATCACAGTGTAGCATGAGTGTCTGTGTGCTTGTGTATCACAGTGCAGCATGAGTGTCTGTGTATCTGTGTGTCACAGTGCAACATGAGTATCTGTGTATCACAGTGTAGCGTGAGTGTCTGTGTGTCTGTGTTCTTGTGTATCACAGTGCAGCGTGAGTGTCTGTGTATCACAGTGCAGCGTGAGTGTCTGTGTGCTTGTGTATCACAGTGTAGCGCGAGTGTCTGTGTGCTTGTGTATCACAGTGCAGCATGGGTGTCTGTGTGTCTGTGTATCACAGTGTAGCGTGAGTGTCTGTGTGCTTGTGTATCACAGTGCAGCGTGAGTGTCTGTGTATCTGAGTATCACAGTGTAGTATGAGTGTCTGTGTGCTTGTGTATCACAGTGTAGCGTGAGTGTGTGCTTGTGTACCACAGTGCAGCGTGAGTGTCTGTGTATCTGTGTATCACAGTATAGTGTGAGTGTCTGTGTGCTTGTGTATCACAGTGTAGCGTGAGTGTCTGTGTGTCTGTGTGCTTGTGTATCACAGTGCAGCCTGAGTGTCTGTGTGCCTGTGTATCTGTGTATCACAGTGTAGCGTGAATGTCTGTGTGCTTGTGTATCACAGTGTAGCGTGAGTGTCTGTATCTGTGCATCACAGTATAGCGTGAGTGTCTGTGTATCTGTGTATCACAGTATAGCATGAGTGTCTGTGTTCTTGTGTATCACAGTGTAGCGTGAGTGTCTGTGTACTTGTGTATCACAGTGCAGCATGAGAGTCTGTGTGCTTGTGTCTCACAGTGTAGCCTGAGTTTCTGTGTGCTTGTGTATCACAGTGTAGCGTGAGTGTCTGTGTATCTGGTATCACAGTGTAGCATGAGTGTCTGTGTGCTTGTGTATCACAGTGTAGCGCGAGTGTCTGTGTGCTTGTGTATCACAGTGCAGCATGGGTGTCTGTGTGTCTGTGTATCACAGTGTAGCGTGAGTGTCTGTGTGCTTGTGTATCACAGTGCAGCGTGAGTGTCTGTGTATCTGAGTATCACAGTGTAGTATGAGTGTCTGTGTGCTTGTGTATCACAGTGCAGCATGAGTGTCTGTGTATCTGTATCACAGTGTAGCATGAGTGTCTGTGTGCTTGTGTATCACAGTGCAGCATGAGTGTCTGTGTATCTGTGTGTCACAGTGCAACATGAGTATCTGTGTATCACAGTGTAGCGTGAGTGTCTGTGTGTCTGTGTTCTTGTGTATCACAGTGCAGCGTGAGTGTCTGTGTATCACAGTGCAGCGTGAGTGTCTGTGTGCTTGTGTATCACAGTGTAGCGCGAGTGTCTGTGTGCTTGTGTATCACAGTGCAGCATGGGTGTCTGTGTGTCTGTGTATCACAGTGTAGCGTGAGTGTCTGTGTGCTTGTGTATCACAGTGCAGCGTGAGTGTCTGTGTATCTGAGTATCACAGTGTAGTATGAGTGTCTGTGTGCTTGTGTATCACAGTGTAGCGTGAGTGTCTGTGTGCTTGTGTATCACAGTGCAGCATGGGTGTCTGTGTGTCTGTGTATCACAGTGTAGCGTGAGTGTCTGTGTGCTTGTGTATCACAGTGCAGCGTGAGTGTCTGTGTATCTGAGTATCACAGTGTAGTATGAGTGTCTGTGTGCTTGTGTATCACAGTGCAGCATGAGTGTCTGTGTATCTGTATCTGTGTATCAGCTACTCTGGTTACTGGACTATTGCATGGTGTACCGATTCTGAGTGCCTTCTCCCTCGGTATTGTACATTGGTTTTGGGTGGATTTTTTTGTGTATGAACTTTGCTTGTTTTTTGACCACGCTCATTGGACTTTCCTTCATTAAAAGCCCTCACGGGACTTTATCTGCAACCACTGCTTCTGAGTCGTGCATTTCGGGTCCTACCCTCACGCATCCGTCTTATGTACATTTTCTAAAATTTACTTGACAACCAATTATAAACATCTCCTTTCTGGAAGGTAATTCTTTTCTCAAATATTTAAAAAACATTCATTGAAATGTGTTCATTACGGAAGCCTTGAAGTGTGTATCACAGTGTAGCGTGAGTGTCTGTGTGTCTGTGTTCTTGTGTATCACAGTGCAGCGTGAGTGTCTTTGTGTCTGTGTATCACAATGTAGCGTGAGTGTCTGTGTGCTTGTGTATCACAGTGTAACGTGAGTGTCTGTGTGTCTGTGTGCTTGCGTATCACAGTGCAGCGTGAGTGTCTTTGTGTCTGTGTATCTGTGTATCACAATGTAGCGTGAGTGTCTGTGTGCTTGTGTATCACAGTGCAGCATAAGTGTCTGTGTGCTTGTGTATCACAGTGTAGCGTGAGTGTCTGTGTGTTTGTGTATCTGTGTATCACAGTATAGCGTGAGTGTCTGTGTGCTTGTGTATCACAGTGCAGTGTGAGTGTCTGTGTATCTGTGTATGACAGCGTAGCGTAAGTGTCTGTGTGCTTGTGCATCACAGTGCAGCATAAGTGTCTGTGTATCTGTGCATCACAGTGTAGTGTGAGTGTCTGTGTGCTTGTGTATCACAGTGCAGCGTGAGTGTCTGTGTGTCTGTGTATCTGTGTATCACAGTGCAACATGAGTGTCTGTGTATCACAGTGTAGCGTGAGTGTAGTGTGAGTGTCTGTGTGTCTGTGTGCTTGCGTATCACAGTGCAGCGTGAGTGTCTATGTTTGTGTATCACAGTGTAGCGTGAGTGTCTGTGTGCTTGTGTATCACAGTGTAGCGTGAGTGTCTGTGTGCTTGTGTACCACAGTGCAGCATGAGTGTCTGTGTATCTGTGTATCACAGTATAGCGTGAGTGTCTGTGTGCTTGTGGATCACAGTGTAGCGTGAGTGTCTGTGTGTCTGTGTGCCTGTGTATCTGTGTATCACAGTGTAGCGTGAATGTCTTTGTGCTTGTGTATCACAGTGTAGCGTGAGTGTCTGTATCTGTGCATCACAGTATAGCGTGAGTGTCTGTGTACTTGTGTATCACAGTGCAGCATGAGAGTCTGTGTGCTTGTGTCTCACAGTGTAGCCTGAGTTTCTGTGTCCTTGTGTATCACAGTGTAGCGTGAGTGTCTGTGTATCTGGTATCACAGTGTAGCATGAGTGTCTGTGTGCTTGTGTATCACAGTGTAGCGCGAGTGCCTGTGTGCTTGTGTATCACAGTGCAGCATGGGTGTCTGTGTGTCTGTGTATCACAGTGTAGCGTGAGTGTCTGTGTGCTTGTGTATCACAGTGCAGCGTGAGTGTCTGTGTATCTGAGTATCACAGTGTAGTATGAGTGTCTGTGTGCTTGTGTATCACAGTGCAGCATGAGTGTCTGTGTATCTGTATCACAGTGTAGCATGAGTGTCTGTGTGCTTGTGTATCACAGTGCAGCATGAGTGTCTGTGTATCTGTGTATCACAGTGCAACATGAGTGTCTGTGTATCACAGTGTAGCGTGAGTGTCTGTGTATCTGAGTATCACAGTGTACTATGAGTGTCTGTGTGCTTGTGTATCACAGTGCAGCGTGAGTGTCTGTGTCCTTGTGTATCACAGTGTAGCGTGAGTGTCTGTGTGCTTGTGTATCACAGTGCAGCATCTGTGTATCACAGTGTAGCGTGAGTGTCTGTGTGCTTGTGTGTCACAGTGCAGCATAAGTGTCTGTGTATCTGTGTATCACAGTGCAGCGTGAGTGTCTGTGTATCTGTGTATCACAGTATAGCGTGAGTGTCTGTGTGCTTGTGTATCACAGTGTAGCGTGAGTTTCTGTATGTCTGTGTGCTTGTGTATCACAGTGCAGCATGAGTGTCTGTGTATCTGTATATCACAGTATAGCGTGTGTGTGTGTGTGCTTGTGTATCACAGTGTAGCGTGAGTGTCTGTGTGTCTGTGTGCTTGCGTATCACAGTGCAGCGTGAGTGTCTGTATGTTTGTGTATCACAGTGTAGCGTGAGTGTCTGTGTGCTTGTGTATCACAGTGTAGCGTGAGTGTCTGTGTGCTTGTGTACCACAGTGCAGCGTGAGTGTCTGTGTATGTGTATCACAGTATAGCGTGAGTGTCTGTGTGCTTGTGTATCACAGTGTAACGTGATTGTCTGTGTGTCTGTGTGCTTGCGTATCACAGTGCAGCGTGAGTGTCTTTGTGTCTGTGTATCTGTGTATCACAATGTAGCGTGAGTGTCTGTGTGCTTGTGTATCACAGTGCAGCATAAGTGTCTGTGTGCTTGTGTATCACAGTGTAGCGTGAGTGTCTGTGTGCTTGTATATCACAGTGCAGCATCTGTGTATCACAGTGTAGCGTGAGTGTCTGTGTGTCTGTGTGCTTGCGTATCACAGTGCAGCATGAGTGTCTGTGTATCTGTGTATCACAGTTTAGCGTGAGTGTCTGTGTGCTTGTGTATCACAGTGCAGTGTGAGTGTCTGTGTATCTGTGTATGACAGTGTAGCGTAAGTGTCTGTGTGCTTGTGCATCACAGTGCAGCATAAGTGTCTGTGTATCTGTGCATCACAGTGTAGTGTAAGTGTCTGTGTGCTTGTGTATCAGTGCAGCGTGAGTGTCTGTGTGTCTGTGTATCTGTGTATCACAGTGCAGCCTGAGTGTCTGTGTGCCTGTGTATCTGTGTATCACAGTGTAGCGTGAATGTCTGTGTGCTTGTGTATCACAGTGTAGCGTGAGTGTCTGTGTGCTTGTGTGTCACAGTGCAGCATAAGTGTCTGTGTATCTGTGTATCACAGTGTAGCGTGAGTGTCTGTGTGTCTGTGTGCTTGTGTATCACAGTATAGCGTGAGTGTCTGTGTGTCTGTGTGCTTGTGTATCACAGTGCAGTGTGAGTGTCTGTGTATCTGAGTATCACAGTGTACTATGAGTGTCTGTGTGCTTGTGTATCACAGTGCAGCGTGAGTGTCTGTGTCCTTGTGTATCACAGTGTAGCGTGAGTGTCTGTGTGCTTGTGTATCACAGTGCAGCATCTGTGTATCACAGTGTAGCGTGAGTGTCTGTGTGCTTGTGTGTCACAGTGCAGCATAAGTGTCTGTGTATCTGTATCACAGTGTAGCATGAGTGTCTGTGTGCTTGTGTATCACAGTGCAGCATGAGTGTCTGTGTATCTGTGTATCACAGTGCAACATGAGTGTCTGTGTATCACAGTGTAGCGTGAGTGTCTGTGTATCTGAGTATCACAGTGTACTATGAGTGTCTGTGTGCTTGTGTATCACAGTGCAGCGTGAGTGTCTGTGTCCTTGTGTATCACAGTGTAGCGTGAGTGTCTGTGTGCTTGTGTATCACAGTGCAGCATCTGTGTATCACAGTGTAGCGTGAGTGTCTGTGTGCTTGTGTGTCACAGTGCAGCATAAGTGTCTGTGTATCTGTGTATCACAGTGCAGCGTGAGTGTCTGTGTCCTTGTGTATCACAGTATAGCGTGAGTGTCTGTGTGCTTGTGTATCACAGTGCAGTGTGAGTGTCTGTGTATCTGTGTATGACAGTGTAGCGTAAGTGTCTGTGTGCTTGTGCATCACAGTGCAGCATAAGTTTCTGTGTATCTGTGCATCACAGTGTAGTGTGAGTGTCTGTGTGCTTGTGTATCACAGTGCAGCATGAGTGTCTGTGTATCTGTATATCACAGTATAGCGTGAGTGTGTGTGTGCTTGTGTATCACAGTGTAGCGTGAGTGTCTGTGTGTCTGTGTGCTTGCGTATCACAGTGCAGCGTGAGTGTCTGTATGTTTGTGTATCACAGTGTAGCGTGAGTGTCTGTGTGCTTGTGTATCACAGTGTAGCGTGAGTGTCTGTGTGCTTGTGTACCACAGTGCAGCGTGAGTGTCTGTGTATCTGTGTATCACAGTATAGCGTGAGTGTCTGTGTGCTTGTGTATCACAGTGTAACGTGAGTGTCTGTGTGTCTGTGTGCTTGCGTATCACAGTGCAGCGAGTGTCTTTGTGTCTGTGTATCTGTGTATCACAATGTAGCGTGAGTGTCTGTGTGCTTGTGTATCACAGTGCAGCGTGAGTGTCTGTGTGTTTGTGTATCTGTGTATCACAGTATAGCGTGAGTGTCTGTGTGCTTGTGTATCACAGTGCAGTGTGAGTGTCTGTGTATCTGTGTATGACAGTGTAGCGTAAGTGTCTGTGTGCTTGTGCATCACAGTGCAGCATAAGTGTCTGTGTATCTGTGCATCACAGTGTAGTGTAAGTGTCTGTGTGCTTGTGTATCACAGTGCAGCGTGAGTGTCTGTGTGTCTGTGTATCTGTGTATCACAGTGTAACGTGAGTGTCTGTGTGCTTGTGTTCACAGTGCAGCATGAGTTTCTGTTTGTCTGTGTATCTGTGTATCACAGTGTAGCGTGAGTGTCTGTGTGTCTGTGTATCTGTGTATCACAGTGTAGTGTGAGTGTTTGTGTATCCGTGTATCCCAGTGTAGCGTGAGTGTCTGTGTGCTTGTTTATCACAGTGCAACGTGAGTGTCTGTGTATCTGTGTATCACAGTATAACGTGAGTGTCTGTGTGCTTGTGTATCACAGTGTAGCGTGAGTGTCTGTGTGTCTGTGTGCTTGTGTATCACAGTGCAGCCTGAGTGTCTGTGTGCCTGTGTATCACAGTGTAGCGTGAGTGTCTGTATCTGTGTATCACAGTATAGCATGAGTGTCTGTGTATCTGTGTATCACAGTATAGCATGAGTGTCTGTGTTCTTGTGTATCACAGTGTAGCGTGAGTGTCTGTGTGCTTGTATATCACAGTGCAGCATCTGTGTATCACAGTGTAGCGTGAGTGTCTGTGTGTCTGTGTGCTTGCGTATCACAGTGCAGCATGAGTGTCTGTGTATCTGTATATCACAGTATAGCGTGAGTGTGTGTGTGCTTGTGTATCACAGTGTAGCGTGAGTGTCTGTGTGTCTGTGTGCTTGCGTATCACAGTGCAGCGTGAGTGTCTGTATGTTTGTGTATCACAGTGTAGCGTGAGTGTCTGTGTGCTTGTGTATCACAGTGTAGCGTGAGTGTCTGTGTGCTTGTGTACCACAGTGCAGCGTGAGTGTCTGTGTATCTGTGTATCACAGTATAGCGTGAGTGTCTGTGTGCTTGTGTATCACAGTGTAACGTGAGTGTCTGTGTGTCTGTGTGCTTGCGTATCACAGTGCAGCGTGAGTGTCTTTGTGTCTGTGTATCTGTGTATCACAATGTAGCGTGAGTGTCTGTGTGCTTGTGTATCACAGTGCAGCGTGAGTGTCTGTGTGTTTGTGTATCTGTGTATCACAGTATAGCGTGAGTGTCTGTGTGCTTGTGTATCACAGTGCAGTGTGAGTGTCTGTGTATCTGTGTATGACAGTGTAGCGTAAGTGTCTGTGTGCTTGTGCATCACAGTGCAGCATAAGTGTCTGTGTATCTGTGCATCACAGTGTAGTGTAAGTGTCTGTGTGCTTGTGTATCACAGTGCAGCGTGAGTGTCTGTGTGTCTGTGTATCTGTGTATCACAGTGTAACGTGAGTGTCTGTGTGCTTGTGTTCACAGTGCAGCATGAGTTTCTGTTTGTCTGTGTATCTGTGTATCACAGTGTAGCGTGAGTGTCTGTGTGTCTGTGTATCTGTGTATCACAGTGTAGTGTGAGTGTTTGTGTATCCGTGTATCCCAGTGTAGCGTGAGTGTCTGTGTGCTTGTTTATCAGAGTGCAACGTGAGTGTCTGTGTATCTGTGTATCACAGTATAGCGTGAGTGTCTGTGTGCTTGTGTATCACAGTGTAGCGTGAGTGTCTGTGTGTCTGTGTGCTTGTGTATCACAGTGCAGCCTGAGTGTCTGTGTGCCTGTGTATCTGTGTATCACAGTGTAGCGTGAATGTCTGTGTGCTTGTGTATCACAGTGTAGTGTGAGTGTCTGTATCTGTGTATCACAGTATAGCGTGAGTGTCTGTGTATCTGTGTATCACAGTATAGCATGAGTGTCTGTGTTCTTGTGTATCACAGTGTAGCGTGAGTGTCTGTGTACTTGTGTATCACAGTGCAGCATGAAAGTCTGTGTATCTGGTATCACAGTGTAGCATGAGTGTCTGTGTGCTTGTGTATCACAGTGTAGCGCGAGTGTCTGTGTGCTTGTGTATCACAGTGCAGCATGGGTGTCTGTGTGTCTGTGTATCACAGTGTAGCGTGAGTGTCTGTGTGCTTGTGTATCACAGTGCAGCGTGAGTGTCTGTGTATCTGAGTATCACAGTGTAGTATGAGTGTCTGTGTGCTTGTGTATCACAGTGCAGCATGAGTGTCTGTGTATCTGTATCACAGTGTAGCATGAGTGTCTGTGTGCTTGTGTATCACAGTGCAGCATGAGTGTCTGTGTATCTGTGTATCACAGTGCAACATGAGTGTCTGTGTATCACAGTGTAGCGTGAGTGTCTGTGTATCTGAGTATCACAGTGTACTATGAGTGTCTGTGTGCTTGTGTATCACAGTGCAGCGTGAGTGTCTGTGTCCTTGTGTATCACAGTGTAGCGTGAGTGTCTGTGTGCTTGTGTATCACAGTGCAGCATCTGTGTATCACAGTGTAGCGTGAGTGTCTGTGTGCTTGTGTGTCACAGTGCAGCATAAGTGTCTGTGTATCTGTGTATCACAGTGCAGCGTGAGTGTCTGTGTATCTGTGTATCACAGTATAGCGTGAGTGTCTGTGTGCTTGTGTATCACAGTGTAGCGTGAGTTTCTGTATGGCTGTGTGCTTGTGTATCACAGTGCAGCATGAGTGTCTGTGTATCTGTATATCACAGTATAGCGTGAGTGTGTGTGTGCTTGTGTATCACAGTGTAGCGTGAGTGTCTGTGTGTCTGTGTGCTTGCGTATCACAGTGCAGCGTGAGTGTCTGTATGGTTGTGTATCACAGTGTAGCGTGAGTGTCTGTGTGCTTGTGTATCACAGTGTAGCGTGAGTGTCTGTGTGCTTGTGTACCACAGTGCAGCGTGAGTGTCTGTGTATCTGTGTATCACAGTATAGCGTGAGTGTCTGTGTGCTTGTGTATCACAGTGTAACGTGATTGTCTGTGTGTCTGTGTGCTTGCGTATCACAGTGCAGCGTGAGTGTCTTTGTGTCTGTGTATCTGTGTATCACAATGTAGCGTGAGTGTCTGTGTGCTTGTGTATCACAGTGCAGCATAAGTGTCTGTGTGCTTGTGTATCACAGTGTAGCGTGAGTGTCTGTGTGTTTGTGTATCTGTGTATCACAGTATAGCGTGAGTGTCTGTGTGCTTGTGTATCACAGTGCAGTGTGAGTGTCTGTGTATCTGTGTATGACAGTGTAGCGTAAGTGTCTGTGTGCTTGTGCGTCACAGTGCAGCATAAGTTTCTGTGTATCTGTGCATCACAGTGTAGTGTGAGTGTCTGTGTGCTTGTGTATCACAGTGCAGCGTGAGTGTCTGTGTGTCTGTGTATCTGTGTATCACAGTGTAACGTGAGTGTCTGTGTGCTTGTGTTCACAGTGCAGCATGAGTTTCTGTTTGTCTGTGTATCTGTGTATCACAGTGTAGCGTGAGTGTCTGTGTGTCTGTGTATCACAGTATAGCGTGAGTGGCTGTGTGCTTGTGTATCACAGTGTAGCGTGAGTGTCTGTGTGCTTGTGTATCACAGTGCAGCATGAGTGTCTGTGTATCTGTGTATCACAGTGTATCGTGAGTGTCTGTGTGCTTGTGTATCACAGTGTAGTGTGAGTGTCTGTGTATCTGTGTATCCCAGTGTAGCGTGAGTGTCTGTGTGCTTGTTTATCACAGTGCAACGTGAGTGTCTGTGTATCTGTGTATCACAGTATAGCGTGAGTGTCTGTGTGCTTGTGTATCACAGTGTAGCGTGAGTGTCTGTGTGCTTGTGTATCACAGTGCAGCCTGAGTGTCTGTGTATCTGTGTATCACAGTGTATCGTGAGTGTCTGTGTGCTTGTGTATCACAGTGTAGTGTGAGTGTCTGTGTATCTGTGTATCCCAGTGTAGCGTGAGTGTCTGTGTGCTTGTTTATCACAGTGCAACGTGAGTGTCTGTGTATCTGTGTATCACAGTATAGCGTGAGTGTCTGTGTGCTTGTGTGTCACAGTGTAGCGTGAGTGTCTGTGTGCTTGTGTATCACAGTGCAGCCTGAGTGTCTGTGTGCCTGTGTATCTGTGTATCACAGTGTAGCGTGAATGTCTGTGTGCCTGTGTATCACAGTGTAGCGTGAGTGTCTGTATCTGTGTATCACAGTATAGCGTGAGTGTCTGTGTATCTGTGTATCACAGTATAGCATGAGTGTCTGTGTGCTTGTGTATCACAGTGCAGCATGGGTGTCTGTGTGTCTGTGTATCACAGTGTAGCGTGAGTGTCTGTGTATCTGGTATCACAGTGTAGCATGAGTGTCTGTGTGCTTGTGTATCACAGTGTAGCGCAAGTGTCTGTGTGCTTGTGTATCACAGTGCAGCATGGGTGTCTGTGTGTCTGTGTATCACAGTGTAGCGTGAGTGTCTGTGTTCTTGTGTATCACAGTGCAGCGTGAGTGTCTGTGTATCTGAGTATCACAGTGTAGTATGAGTGTCTGTGTGCTTGTGTATCACAGTGCAGCATGAGTGTCTCTGTATCTGTATCTGTGTATCAGCTACTCTGGTTACTGGACTATTGCACGGTGTACCGATTCTGAGTGCCTTCTCCCTCGGTATTGTACATTGGTTTTGGCTGGATTTTTTTGTGTATGAACTTTGCTTGTTTTTTGACCACGCTCATTGGACTTTCCTTCATTAAAAGCCCTCACGGGACTTTATCTGCAACCACTGCTTCTGAGTCGTGCATTTCGGGTCCTACCCTCACGCATCCGTCTTATGTACATTTTCTAAAATTTACTTGACAACCAATTATAAACATCTCCTTTCTGGAAGGTAATTCTTTTCTCAAATATGTAAAACATTCATTGAAATGTGTTCATTACGGAAGCCTTGAAGTGTGTATCACAGTGTAGCGTGAGTGTCTGTGTGCTTGTGTATCACAGTGCAGCGTGAGTGTCTGTGTATCGTGAGTGTCTGTGTGCTTGTGTATCACAGTGCAGCGTGAGTGTCTGTGTATCTGTGTATCACAGTATAGCACGAGTGTCTGTGTGCTTGTGTATCACAGTATAGCGTGAGTGTCTGTGTGCTTGTGTATCACAGTGTAGCGTGTGTTTCTGTATGTCTGTGTGCTTGTGTATCACAGTGCAGCATGAGTGTCTGTGTATCTGTATATCACAGTATAGCGTGAGTGTCTGTGTGCTTGTGTATCACAGTGTAGCGTGAGTGTCTGTGTGTCTGTGTGCTTGCGTATCACAGTGCAGCGTGAGTGTCTGTATGTTTGTGTATCACAGTGCAGCATAAGTGTCTGTGTGCTTGTGTATCACAGTGTAGCGTGAGTGTCTGTGTGTTTGTGTATCTGTGTATCACAGTATAGCGTGAGTGTCTGTGTGCTTGTGTATCACAGTGCAGTGTGAGTGTCTGTGTATCTGTGTATGACAGTGTAGCGTAAGTGTCTGTGTGCTTCTGCATCACAGTGCAGCATAAGTGTCTGTGTATCTGTGCATCACAGTGTAGTGTGAGTGTCTGTGTGCTTGTGTATCACAGTGCAGCGTGAGTGTCTGTGTGTCTGTGTATCTGTGTACCACAGTGTAGCGTGAGTGTCTGTGTGCTTGTGTTCACAGTGCAGCATGAGTTTCTGTTTGTCTGTGTATCTGTGTATCACAGTATAGCGTGAGTGGCTGTGTGCTTGTGTATCACAGTGTAGCGTGAGTGTCTGTGTATCTGTGTATCACAGTATAGCGTGAGTGTCTGTGTGCTTGTGTATCACAGTGTAACGTGATTGTCTGTGTGTCTGTGTGCTTGCGTATCACAGTGCAGCGTGAGTGTCTTTGTGTCTGTGTATCTGTGTATCACAATGTAGCGTGAGTGTCTGTGTGCTTGTGTATCACAGTGCAGCATAAGTGTCTGTGTGCTTGTGTATCACAGTGTAGCGTGAGTGTCTGTGTGTTTGTGTATCTGTGTATCACAGTATAGCGTGAGTGTCTGTGTGCTTGTGTATCACAGTGCAGTGTGAGTGTCTGTGTATCTGTGTATGACAGTGTAGCGTAAGTGTCTGTGTGCTTGTGCATCACAGTGCAGCATAAGTTTCTGTGTATCTGTGTATCACAGTGTAACGTGAGTGTCTGTGTGCTTGTGTTCACAGTGCAGCATGAGTTTCTGTTTGTCTGTGTATCTGTGTATCACAGTGTAGCGTGAGTGTCTGTGTGTCTGTGTATCTGTGTATCACAGTATAGCGTGAGTGGCTGTGTGCTTGTGTATCACAGTGTAGCGTGAGTGTCTGTGTGCTTGTGTATCACAGTGCAGCATGAGTGTCTGTGTATCTGTGTATCACAGTGTATCGTGAGTGTCTGTGTGCTTGTGTATCACAGTGTAGTGTGAGTGTCTGTGTATCTGTGTATCCCAGTGTAGCGTGAGTGTCTGTGTGCTTGTTTATCACAGTGCAACGTGAGTGTCTGTGTATCTGTGTATCACAGTATAGCGTGAGTGTCTGTGTGCTTGTGTATCACAGTGTAGCGTGAGTGTCTGTGTGTCTGTGTGCTTGTTTATCACAGTGCAGCCTGAGTGTCTGTGTGCCTGTGTATCTGTGTATCACAGTGTAGCGTGAATGTCTGTGTGCCTGTGTATCACAGTGTAGCGTGAGTGTCTGTATCTGTGTATCACAGTATAGCGTGAGTGTCTGTGTATCTGTGTATCACAGTATAGCATGAGTGTCTGTGTTCTTGTGTATCACAGTGTAGCGTGAGTGTCTGTGTACTTGTGTATCACAGTGCAGCATGAAAGTCTGTGTGCTTGTGTATCACAGTGTAGCCTGAGTTTCTGTGTGCTTGTGTATCACAGTGTAGCGTGAGTGTCTGTGTATCTGGTATCACAGTGTAGCATGAGTGTCTGTGTGCTTGTGTATCACAGTGTAGCGCAAGTGTCTGTGTGCTTGTGTATCACAGTGCAGCATGGGTGTCTGTGTGTCTGTGTATCACAGTGTAGCGTGAGTGTCTGTGTATCTGGTATCACAGTGTAGCATGAGTGTCTGTGTGCTTGTGTATCACAGTGTAGCGCAAGTGTCTGTGTGCTTGTGTATCACAGTGCAGCATGGGTGTCTGTGTGTCTGTGTATCACAGTGTAGCGTGAGTGTCTGTGTGCTTGTGTATCACAGTGCAGCGTGAGTGTCTGTGTATCTGAGTATCACAGTGTAGTATGAGTGTCTGTGTGCTTGTGTATCACAGTGCAGCATGAGTGTCTCTGTATCTGTATCTGTGTATCAGCTACTCTGGTTACTGGACTATTGCACGGTGTACCGATTCTGAGTGCCTTCTCCCTCGGTATTGTACATTGGTTTTGGCTGGATTTTTTTGTGTATGAACTTTGCTTGTTTTTTGACCACGCTCATTGGACTTTCCTTCATTAAAAGCCCTCACGGGACTTTATCTGCAACCACTGCTTCTGAGTCGTGCATTTCGGGTCCTACCCTCACGCATCCGTCTTATGTACATTTTCTAAAATTTACTTGACAACCAATTATAAACATCTCCTTTCTGGAAGGTAATTCTTTTCTCAAATATGTAAAACATTCATTGAAATGTGTTCATTACGGAAGCCTTGAAGTGTGTATCACAGTGTAGCGTGAGTGTCTGTGTGCTTGTGTATCACAGTGCAGCGTGAGTGTCTGTGTATCGTGAGTGTCTGTGTGCTTGTGTATCACAGTGCAGCGTGAGTGTCTGTGTATCTGTGTATCACAGTATAGCACGAGTGTCTGTGTGCTTGTGTATCACAGTATAGCGTGAGTGTCTGTGTGCTTGTGTATCACAGTGTAGCGTGTGTTTCTGTATGTCTGTGTGCTTGTGTATCACAGTGCAGCATGAGTGTCTGTGTATCTGTATATCACAGTATAGCGTGAGTGTCTGTGTGCTTGTGTATCACAGTGTAGCGTGAGTGTCTGTGTGTCTGTGTGCTTGCGTATCACAGTGCAGCGTGAGTGTCTGTATGTTTGTTTATCACAGTGCAGCATAAGTGTCTGTGTGCTTGTGTATCACAGTGTAGCGTGAGTGTCTGTGTGTTTGTGTATCTGTGTATCACAGTATAGCGTGAGTGTCTGTGTGCTTGTGTATCACAGTGCAGTGTGAGTGTCTGTGTATCTGTGTATGACAGTGTAGCGTAAGTGTCTGTGTGCTTCTGCATCACAGTGCAGCATAAGTGTCTGTGTATCTGTGCATCACAGTGTAGTGTGAGTGTCTGTGTGCTTGTGTATCACAGTGCAGCGTGAGTGTCTGTGTGTCTGTGTATCTGTGTACCACAGTGTAGCGTGAGTGTCTGTGTGCTTGTGTTCACAGTGCAGCATGAGTTTCTGTGTATCTGTGTATCACAGTATAGCGTGAGTGGCTGTGTGCTTGTGTATCACAGTGTAGCGTGAGTGTCTGTGTGCTTGTGTATCACAGTGCAGCGTGAGTGTCTGTGTATCTGTGTATCACAGTGTATCGTGAGTGTCTGTGTGCTTGTGTATCACAGTGTAGTGTGAGTGTCTGTGTATCTGTGTATCACAGTGTAGCGTGAGTGTCTGTGTGCTTGTGTTCACAGTGCAGCATGAGTTTCTGTTTGTCTGTGTATCTGTGTATCACAGTGTAGCGTGAGTGTCTGTGTGTCTGTGTATCTGTGTATCACAGTGTAGTGTGAGTGTTTGTGTATCCGTGTATCCCAGTGTAGCGTGAGTGTCTGTGTGCTTGTTTATCAGAGTGCAACGTGAGTGTCTGTGTATCTGTGTATCACAGTATAGCGTGAGTGTCTGTGTGCTTGTGTATCACAGTGTAGCGTGAGTGTCTGTGTGTCTGTGTGCTTGTGTATCACAGTGCAGCCTGAGTGTCTGTGTGCCTGTGTATCTGTGTATCACAGTGTAGCGTGAATGTCTGTGTGCTTGTGTATCACAGTGTAGCGTGAGTGTCTGTATCTGTGTATCACAGTATAGCGTGAGTGTCTGTGTATCTGTGTATCACAGTATAGCATGAGTGTCTGTGTTCTTGTGTATCACAGTGTAGCGTGAGTGTCTGTGTACTTGTGTATCACAGTGCAGCATGAAAGTCTGTGTATCTGGTATCACAGTGTAGCATGAGTGTCTGTGTGCTTGTGTATCACAGTGTAGCGCGAGTGTCTGTGTGCTTGTGTATCACAGTGCAGCATGGGTGTCTGTGTGTCTGTGTATCACAGTGTAGCGTGAGTGTCTGTGTGCTTGTGTATCACAGTGCAGCGTGAGTGTCTGTGTATCTGTATCACAGTGTAGCATGAGTGTCTGTGTGCTTGTGTATCACAGTGCAGCATGAGTGTCTGTGTATCTGTGTATCACAGTGCAACATGAGTGTCTGTGTATCACAGTGTAGCGTGAGTGTCTGTGTATCTGAGTATCACAGTGTAGTGTGAGTGTCTGTGTGCTTGTGTATCACAGTGCAGCGTGAGTGTCTGTGTGTCTGTGTATCTGTGTACCACAGTGTAGCGTGAGTGTCTGTGTGCTTGTGTTCACAGTGCAGCATGAGTTTCTGTTTGTCTGTGTATCTGTGTATCACAGTATAGCGTGAGTGGCTGTGTGCTTGTGTATCACAGTGTAGCGTGAGTGTCTGTGTGCTTGTGTATCACAGTGCAGCGTGAGTGTCTGTGTATCTGTGTATCACAGTGTATCGTGAGTGTCTGTGTGCTTGTGTATCACAGTGTAGTGTGAGTGTCTGTGTATCTGTGTATCACAGTGTAGCGTGAGTGTCTGTGTGCTTGTTTATCACAGTGCAACGTGAGTGTCTGTGTATCTGTGTATCACAGTATAGTGTGAGTGTCTGTGTGCTTGTGTATCACAGTGTAGCGTGAGTGTCTGTGTGTCTGTGTGCTTGTGTATCACAGTGCAGCCTGAGTGTCTGTGTGCCTGTGTATCTGTGTATCACAGTGTAGCGTGAGTGTCTGTATCTGTGTATCACAGTATAGCGTGAGTGTCTGTGTGCTTGTGTATCACATTGTAGCGTGAGTGTCTGTGTGCTTGTGTATCACAGTGCAGCGTGAGTGTCTGTGTATCTGTGTATCACAGTATAGCACGAATGTCTATGTACTTGTGTATCACTGTGCAGCGTGAGAGTCTGTGTGCTTGTGTATCACATTGTACCGTGAGTGTCTGTGTGCTTGTGTATCACAGTGCAGCGTGAGTGTCTGTGTATCTGTGTATCACAGTATAGCACGAGTGTCTATGTACTTGTGTATCACAGTGCAGCGTGAGTGTCTGTGTATCTGTGTATCACAGTATAGCACGAGTGTCTATGTACTTGTGTATCACAGTGTAGCCTGAGTTTCTGTGTGCTTGTGTATCACAGTGTAGCGTGAGTGTCTGTGTACTTGTATATCACAGTGCAGCGTGAGTTTCTGTGTGTCTGTGTATGACAGTGTAGCGTGAGTGTCTGTGTGCTTGTGTATCACAATGCAGCGTGAGTGTCTGTGTATCTGTGTATCACAGTGTAGCATGAGTGTCTGTGTGCTTGTGTATCACAGTGTAGCGCAAGTGTCTGTGTGCTTGTGTATCACAGTGCAGCATGGGTGTCTGTGTGTCTGTGTATCACAGTGTAGCGTGAGTGTCTGTGTATCTGGTATCACAGTGTAGCATGAGTGTCTGTGTGCTTGTGTATCACAGTGTAGCGCAAGTGTCTGTGTGCTTGTGTATCACAGTGCAGCATGGGTGTCTGTGTGTCTGTGTATCACAGTGTAGCGTGAGTGTCTGTGTGCTTGTGTATCACAGTGCAGCGTGAGTGTCTGTGTATCTGAGTATCACAGTGTAGTATGAGTGTCTGTGTGCTTGTGTATCACAGTGCAGCATGAGTGTCTCTGTATCTGTATCTGTGTATCAGCTACTCTGGTTACTGGACTATTGCACGGTGTACCGATTCTGAGTGCCTTCTCCCTCGGTATTGTACATTGGTTTTGGCTGGATTTTTTTGTGTATGAACTTTGCTTGT
Organism: Synaphobranchus kaupii; assembly: GCA_029718625.1. Classification (NCBI taxonomy): domain Eukaryota; kingdom Metazoa; phylum Chordata; class Actinopteri; order Anguilliformes; family Synaphobranchidae; genus Synaphobranchus; species Synaphobranchus kaupii. Next base: position 14,265,466 of record CM056386.1, read on the forward strand.
TTTTTGACCACGCTCATTGGACTTTCCTTCATTAAAAGCCCTCACGGGACTTTATCTGCAACCACTGCTTCTGAGTCGTGCATTTCGGGTCCTACCCTCACGCATCCGTCTTATGTACATTTTCTAAAATTTACTTGACAACCAATTATAAACATCTCCTTTCTGGAAGGTAATTCTTTTCTCAAATATGTAAAACATTCATTGAAATGTGTTCATTACGGAAGCCTTGAAGTGTGTATCACAGTGTAGCGTGAGTGTCTGTGTGCTTGTGTATCACAGTGCAGCGTGAGTGTCTGTGTATCGTGAGTGTCTGTGTGCTTGTGTATCACAGTGCAGCGTGAGTGTCTGTGTATCTGTGTATCACAGTATAGCACGAGTGTCTGTGTGCTTGTGTATCACAGTATAGCGTGAGTGTCTGTGTGCTTGTGTATCACAGTGTAGCGTGTGTTTCTGTATGTCTGTGTGCTTGTGTATCACAGTGCAGCATGAGTGTCTGTGTATCTGTATATCACAGTATAGCGTGAGTGTCTGTGTGCTTGTGTATCACAGTGTAGCGTGAGTGTCTGTGTGTCTGTGTGCTTGCGTATCACAGTGCAGCGTGAGTGTCTGTATGTTTGTTTATCACAGTGCAGCATAAGTGTCTGTGTGCTTGTGTATCACAGTGTAGCGTGAGTGTCTGTGTGTTTGTGTATCTGTGTATCACAGTATAGCGTGAGTGTCTGTGTGCTTGTGTATCACAGTGCAGTGTGAGTGTCTGTGTATCTGTGTATGACAGTGTAGCGTAAGTGTCTGTGTGCTTCTGCATCACAGTGCAGCATAAGTGTCTGTGTATCTGTGCATCACAGTGTAGTGTGAGTGTCTGTGTGCTTGTGTATCACAGTGCAGCGTGAGTGTCTGTGTGTCTGTGTATCTGTGTACCACAGTGTAGCGTGAGTGTCTGTGTGCTTGTGTTCACAGTGCAGCATGAGTTTCTGTTTGTCTGTGTATCTGTGTATCACAGTATAGCGTGAGTGGCTGTGTGCTTGTGTATCACAGTGTAGCGTGAGTGTCTGTGTGCTTGTGTATCACAGTGCAGCGTGAGTGTCTGTGTATCTGTGTATCACAGTGTATCGTGAGTGTCTGTGTGCTTGTGTATCACAGTGTAGTGTGAGTGTCTGTGTATCTGTGTATCACAGTGTAGCGTGAGTGTCTGTGTGCTTGTGTTCACAGTGCAGCATGAGTTTCTGTTTGTCTGTGTATCTGTGTATCACAGTGTAGCGTGAGTGTCTGTGTGTCTGTGTATCTGTGTATCACAGTGTAGTGTGAGTGTTTGTGTATCCGTGTATCCCAGTGTAGCGTGAGTGTCTGTGTGCTTGTTTATCAGAGTGCAACGTGAGTGTCTGTGTATCTGTGTATCACAGTATAGCGTGAGTGTCTGTGTGCTTGTGTATCACAGTGTAGCGTGAGTGTCTGTGTGTCTGTGTGCTTGTGTATCACAGTGCAGCCTGAGTGTCTGTGTGCCTGTGTATCTGTGTATCACAGTGTAGCGTGAATGTCTGTGTGCTTGTGTATCACAGTGTAGCGTGAGTGTCTGTATCTGTGTATCACAGTATAGCGTGAGTGTCTGTGTATCTGTGTATCACAGTATAGCATGAGTGTCTGTGTTCTTGTGTATCACAGTGTAGCGTGAGTGTCTGTGTACTTGTGTATCACAGTGCAGCATGAAAGTCTGTGTATCTGGTATCACAGTGTAGCATGAGTGTCTGTGTGCTTGTGTATCACAGTGTAGCGCGAGTGTCTGTGTGCTTGTGTATCACAGTGCAGCATGGGTGTCTGTGTGTCTGTGTATCACAGTGTAGCGTGAGTGTCTGTGTGCTTGTGTATCACAGTGCAGCGTGAGTGTCTGTGTATCTGTATCACAGTGTAGCATGAGTGTCTGTGTGCTTGTGTATCACAGTGCAGCATGAGTGTCTGTGTATCTGTGTATCACAGTGCAACATGAGTGTCTGTGTATCACAGTGTAGCGTGAGTGTCTGTGTATCTGAGTATCACAGTGTAGTGTGAGTGTCTGTGTGCTTGTGTATCACAGTGCAGCGTGAGTGTCTGTGTGTCTGTGTATCTGTGTACCACAGTGTAGCGTGAGTGTCTGTGTGCTTGTGTTCACAGTGCAGCATGAGTTTCTGTTTGTCTGTGTATCTGTGTATCACAGTATAGCGTGAGTGGCTGTGTGCTTGTGTATCACAGTGTAGCGTGAGTGTCTGTGTGCTTGTGTATCACAGTGCAGCGTGAGTGTCTGTGTATCTGTGTATCACAGTGTATCGTGAGTGTCTGTGTGCTTGTGTATCACAGTGTAGTGTGAGTGTCTGTGTATCTGTGTATCACAGTGTAGCGTGAGTGTCTGTGTGCTTGTTTATCACAGTGCAACGTGAGTGTCTGTGTATCTGTGTATCACAGTATAGTGTGAGTGTCTGTGTGCTTGTGTATCACAGTGTAGCGTGAGTGTCTGTGTGTCTGTGTGCTTGTGTATCACAGTGCAGCCTGAGTGTCTGTGTGCCTGTGTATCTGTGTATCACAGTGTAGCGTGAGTGTCTGTATCTGTGTATCACAGTATAGCGTGAGTGTCTGTGTGCTTGTGTATCACATTGTAGCGTGAGTGTCTGTGTGCTTGTGTATCACAGTGCAGCGTGAGTGTCTGTGTATCTGTGTATCACAGTATAGCACGAATGTCTATGTACTTGTGTATCACTGTGCAGCGTGAGAGTCTGTGTGCTTGTGTATCACATTGTACCGTGAGTGTCTGTGTGCTTGTGTATCACAGTGCAGCGTGAGTGTCTGTGTATCTGTGTATCACAGTATAGCACGAGTGTCTATGTACTTGTGTATCACAGTGCAGCGTGAGTGTCTGTGTATCTGTGTATCACAGTATAGCACGAGTGTCTATGTACTTGTGTATCACAGTGTAGCCTGAGTTTCTGTGTGCTTGTGTATCACAGTGTAGCGTGAGTGTCTGTGTACTTGTATATCACAGTGCAGCGTGAGTTTCTGTGTGTCTGTGTATGACAGTGTAGCGTGAGTGTCTGTGTGCTTGTGTATCACAATGCAGCGTGAGTGTCTGTGTATCTGTGTATCACAGTGTAGCATGAGTGTCTGTGTGCTTGTGTATCACAGTGTAGCGTGAGTGTCTGTGTGCTTGTGTATCTCAGTACAGCATGGGTGTCTGGGTATCTGTGTATCACAGAGTAGCATGAGTGTTTGTGTGCTTGTGTATCACAGAGTAGCGTGAGGGTCTGTGTGCTTGTGTATCACAGTGTAGCGTGAGTGTCTGTGTGCTTGTATATCACAGTGCAGCATAAGTTTCTGTGTATCTGTGTATCACAGTGTAGTGTGAGTGTGTCTGCTTGTGTATCACAGTGTAGCGTGATTGTCTGTGTGTCTGGATCTGTGTATCACAGTGTTGCGTGAGTGTCTGTGTGTTTGTGTATCTGTGTATCTCAGTATAGCGTGAGTGTCTGTGTGCTTGTGTATCACAGCAGCATGAGTGTCTGTGTATCTGTATATCACAGTATAGCGTGAGTGTCTGTGTGCTTGTGTATCACAGTGTAGCGTGAGTGTCTGTGTCTGTGTGCTTGTGTATCACAGTGCAGTGTGAGTCTCTGTGTGTCTGTGCATCTGTGTATCACAGTGTAGCGTGAGTGTCTGTGTGCTTGTGCATCACAGTGCAGCATAAGTGTCTGTGTATCTGTGTTACACAGTGTAGTGTGAGTGTCTGTGTGCTTGTGTATCACAGTGCAGCGTGAGTGTCTGTGTATCTGTGTATCACAGTGTAGCGTGAGTGTCTGTGTGCTTGTGTTCACAGTTCAGCATGAGTGTCTGTGTATCACAGTGTAGCGTGTCTGTGTATCTGTGTATCACAGTATAGTGTGAGTGGCTGTGTGCTTGTGTATCACAGTGTAACGTGAGTGTCTGTGTGCTTGTGTATCACAGTGCAGCATATGTGTCTGTGTATCTGTGTATCACAGTGTAGTGTGAGTGTCTGTGTGCTTGTGTATCACAGTGCAGCATAAGTGTCTGTGTATCTGTGTATCACAGTGTAGTGTGAGTGTGTGTGCTTGTGTATCACAGTATAGCATGAGTGTCTGTGTTCTTGTGTATCACAGTGTAGCGTGAGTGTCTGTCAGGGTATCTGCAGGTTTCAGCAAGTTAAATTTAAGACTTTTTAAGACCTTTTTAATGCCACTTGGAATGGAATTTAAGACCGAGATTTACAACAAAAATATGGTTGGTGAGACCTAACGGCAGACAGCTGCTGATAGCAGAACTAACAAAGTGGCCAACCATATAAGTAGATTTAAGCAATATTTTTTTTAAGAATGAAATGAGCAGATTAACACATATTATTTGGAACATATTTATTCAATAAAAGTTTAGTGGCTGAAATAACAGTCAGATACACGTTTAGATACAAATTAAAATGAATAAAACAGGGCTGCAGCACAATACCTCAGTACACTTGTGTGTCTGAGAAACAAACAGCTAGTCCCCAGTGAGCATTTACTGAAGAGCACATGCAAAGATGGAGAGGGGTCTGCAAAAGTGGTTGAAATAACAATTTAGCATTATTTTTGTGAGCAATGTAGTGCTCGTTAGCACATCAATCTTAATCAGTGTTGTCTAACTCACATCACATCAGTGTCAAAAATAATTTCTAATCTCTTAAATTCCCTCGTTGGCGTTATAGGACTGATGCTTCGCCACTGTGTGATCGTGAGACAGTTCTCTGTAAAAAGCGCTATACAAATAAAATTGAATTGAATTGAATTGAATTGTGAAGAGTCCACAGCACCTCCGCTTGTAGCATGGGGGTAGAGCCAAACGTTGTTCGGAGATCGCCTTAACTTGCAGTTGGTGGAAAAGTGCTAACGTTAGTGCTAGTGCTAGCTAGCCGTAGGTTACTTGAGACTGTCGGCTGTGCTACTGCGGCAGCGGCAGAGGCACTGGAACAAAATTGCGAAATCCCTGGGGTTTGTTGGTGGCTTTTTGCGGCAATCCTATGTTTCTCACATTGCATGTGGGATTCTACCGCCTTAATCCCCATGGTTCCTAGTTTAAACGATTTCTTTCAAAACGCGCATCTTGCTTCGTCGGGATTACCTTGCACAGATTTAAGCCACGGAGAAAAGTTGCCGTTCTCCAACCACAGTGCATTAAATTTGCACTTCCCCACGGTGGAGCTGCAGCGAAGGGGGATGAGCCGTACCGGTGTGCAATTTTCTGGTAAATTTAGCCAGGCTAACGTATTAGGAAAAAATGTCACTTCACGAATCGACTGGAGTGGTGGTTCGCACTCTCTGCACGCCCTCTCCTCGCGCATCTCAATATTTAAATGAACCTCTTCACAACACAAACGGAGCGTAATAAAAAAAAATAGTTCTCTCCCCCGTACATTTTTTAAGACCTTTGAGTAATGAATTTAAGACCATTTTAAGACAATTTAATGAATTTAAGACTTTTTCAGGCCTTTAATTTAGATAAATGAATTTAAGACTTTTTAAGACTTTTTAAGGATCCGCGGACACCCTGGTCTGTGTACTTGTGTATCACAGTGCAGCATGAGAGTCTGTGTGCTTGTGTATCACAGTGTAGCGTGAGTGTCTGTGTATCTGGTATCACAGTGTAGCATGAGTGTCTGTGTGCTTGTGTATCACAGTGTAGCGTGAGTGTCTGTGTGCTTGTGTATCACAGTGCAGCATGGGTCTGTGTGTCTGTGTATCACAGTGTAGCGTGTGTGTCTGTGTGCTTGTGTATCACAGTGCAGCGTGAGTGTCTGTGTATCTGAGTATCACAGTGTAGTATGAGTGTCTGTGTGCTTTTGTATCACAGTGCAGCATGAGTGTCTGTGTATCTGTATCACAGTGTAGCATGAGTGTCTGTGTGCTTGTGTATCACAGTGCAGCATGAGTGTCTGTGTATCTGTGTATCACAGTGCAACATGAGTGTCTGTGTATCACAGTGTAGCGTGAGTGTCTGTGTATCTGAGTATCACAGTGTAGTATGAGTGTCTGTGTGCTTGTGTATCACAGTGCAGCATCGGTGTATCACAGTGTAGCGTGAGTGTCTGTGTACTTGTGTATCACAGTGCAGCATGAGAGTCTGTGTGCTTGTGTATCACAGTGAGTGTCTGTGTATCTGGTATCACAGTGTAGCATGAGTGTCTGTGTGCTTGTGTATCACAGTGTAGCGTGAGTGTCTGTGTGCTTGTGTATCACAGTGCAGCATGGGTCTGTGTGTCTGTGTATCACAGTGTAGCGTGTGTGTCTGTGTGCTTGTGTATCACAGTGCAGCGTGAGTGTCTGTGTATCTGAGTATCACAGTGTAGTATGAGTGTCTGTGTGCTTTTGTATCACAGTGCAGCATGAGTGTCTGTGTATCTGTATCACAGTGTAGCATGAGTGTCTGTGTGCTTGTGTATCACAGTGCAGCATGAGTGTCTGTGTATCTGTGTATCACAGTGCAACATGAGTGTCTGTGTATCACAGTGTAGCGTGAGTGTCTGTGTATCTGAGTATCACAGTGTAGTATGAGTGTCTGTGTGCTTGTGTATCACAGTGCAGCATCTGTGTATCACAGTGTAGCGTGAGTGTCTGTGTGCTTGTGTGTCACAGTGCAGCATAAGTGTCTGTGTATCTGTGTATCACAGTGTAGTGTGAGTGTCTGTGTGCTTGTGTATCACAGTGCAGCGTGAGTGTCTGTGTATCTGTGTATCACAGTATAGCGTGAGTGTCTGTGTGCTTGTGTATCACAGTGTAGCGTGAGTTTCTGTATGTCTGTGTGCTTGTGTATCACAGTGCAGCATGAGTGTCTGTGTATCTGTATATCACAGTATAGCGTGAGTGTCTGTGTGCTTGTGTATCACAGTGTAGCGTGAGTGTCTGTGTGTCTGTGTGCTTGCGTATCACAGTGCAGCGTGAGTGTCTGTATGTTTGTGTATCACAGTGTAGCGTGAGTGTCTGTGTGCTTGTGTATCACAGTGTAGCGTGAGTGTCTGTGTGCTTGTGTACCACAGTGCAGCGTGAGTGTCTGTGTATCTGTGTATCACAGTATAGCGTGAGTGTCTGTGTGCTTGTGTATCACAGTGTAGCGTGAGTGTCTGTGTATCTGGTATCACAGTGTAGCATGAGTGTCTGTGTGCTTGTGTATCACAGTGTAGCGTGAGTGTCTGTGTGCTTGTGTATCACAGTGCAGCATGGGTCTGTGTGTCTGTGTATCACAGTGTAGCGTGTGTGTCTGTGTGCTTGTGTATCACAGTGCAGCGTGAGTGTCTGTGTATCTGAGTATCACAGTGTAGTATGAGTGTCTGTGTGCTTTTGTATCACAGTGCAGCATGAGTGTCTGTGTATCTGTATCACAGTGTAGCATGAGTGTCTGTGTGCTTGTGTATCACAGTGCAGCATGAGTGTCTGTGTATCTGTGTATCACAGTGCAACATGAGTGTCTGTGTATCACAGTGTAGCGTGAGTGTCTGTGTATCTGAGTATCACAGTGTAGTATGAGTGTCTGTGTGCTTGTGTATCACAGTGCAGCATCTGTGTATCACAGTGTAGCGTGAGTGTCTGTGTGCTTGTGTGTCACAGTGCAGCATAAGTGTCTGTGTATCTGTGTATCACAGTGTAGTGTGAGTGTCTGTGTGCTTGTGTATCACAGTGCAGCGTGAGTGTCTGTGTATCTGTGTATCACAGTATAGCGTGAGTGTCTGTGTGCTTGTGTATCACAGTGTAGCGTGAGTTTCTGTATGTCTGTGTGCTTGTGTATCACAGTGCAGCATGAGTGTCTGTGTATCTGTATATCACAGTATAGCGTGAGTGTCTGTGTGCTTGTGTATCACAGTGTAGCGTGAGTGTCTGTGTGTCTGTGTGCTTGCGTATCACAGTGCAGCGTGAGTGTCTGTATGTTTGTGTATCACAGTGTAGCGTGAGTGTCTGTGTGCTTGTGTATCACAGTGTAGCGTGAGTGTCTGTGTGCTTGTGTACCACAGTGCAGCGTGAGTGTCTGTGTATCTGTGTATCACAGTATAGCGTGAGTGTCTGTGTGCTTGTGTATCACAGTGTAACGTGAGTGTCTGTGTGTCTGTGTGCTTGCGTATCACAGTGCAGCGTGAGTGTCTTTGTGTCTGTGTATCTGTGTATCACAATGTAGCGTGAGTGTCTGTGTGCTTGTGTATCACAGTGCAACATAAGTGTCTGTGTGCTTGTGTATCACAGTGTAGTGTGAGTGTCTGTGTGTTTGTGTATCTGTGTATCACAGTATAGCGTGATTGTCTGTGTGCTTGTGTATCACAGTGCAGTGTGAGTGTCTGTGTATCTGTGTATCACAGTATAGCGTGATTGTCTGTGTGCTTGTGTATCACAGTGCAGTGTGAGTGTCTGTGTATCTGCGCATCACAGTGTAGTGTGAGTGTCTGTGTGCTTGTGTATCACAGTGCAGCGTGAGTGTCTGTGTGTCTTTGTATCTGTGTATCACAGTGTAGCGTGAGTGTCTGTGTGCTTGTGTTCACAGTGCAGCATGAGTTTCTGTTTGTCTGTGTATCTGTGTATCAAAGTGTAGCGTGAGTGTCTGTGTGTCTGTGTATCTGTGTATCACAGTATAGCGTGAGTGGCTGTGTGCTTGTGTATCACAGTGTAGCGTGAGTGTCTGTGTGCTTGTGTATCACAGTGCAGCATGAGTGTCTGTGTATCTGTGTATCACAGTGTAGCGTGAGTGTCTGTGTGCTTGTTTATCACAGTGCAACGTGAGTGTCTGTGTATCTGTGTATCACAGAATAGCGTGAGTGTCTGTGTGCTTGTGTATCACAGTGTAGCGTGTGTGTCTGTGTATCACAGTGTAGCGTGAGTGTCTGTGTGTCTGTGTGCTTGTGTATCACAGTGCAGCGTGAGTGTCTGTGTATCTGTGTATCACAGTATAGCACGAGTGTCTGTGTACTTGTGTATCACAGTGCAGCATGAGAGTCTGTGTGCTTGTGTATCACAGTGTAGCCTGAGTTTCTGTGTGCTTGTGTATCACAGTGTAGCGTGAGTGTCTGTGTACTTGTATATCACAGTGCAGCGTGAGTTTCTGTGTGTCTGTGTATGACAGTGTAGCGTGAGTGTCTGTGTGCTTGTGTATCACAATGCAGCGTGAGTGTCTGTGTATCTGTGTATCACAGTGTAGCATGAGTGTCTGTGTGCTTGTGTATCACAGTGCAGCGTGAGTGTCTGTGTATCTGTGTATCACAGTATAGCGTGAGTGTCTGTGTGCTTGTGTATCACAGTGTAGCGTGAGTTTCTGTATGTCTGTGTGCTTGTCTATCACAGTGCAGCATGAGTGTCTGTGTATCTGTATATCACAGTATAGCGTGTGCTTGTGTATCTATGGCAAGCCGTTTTAGCTTTTATTCGACTTCCGCAGCTAGCTACCTTTTTAGCCCTAACTAGCTGCCCATTTGTCCTACCTAGCTAGCCATATGTCCCAGCTAGTTGTGTTAAAACGACAGCTAGTTCACTAGCTAATGAACAAAGTGCAGCTAGTTAACTAGATGCACTAAAATAAGGGCAGCTGTTTACTAGCTGACACTGTGTTAAGGCCAACTAGTTAACTAGCTACGTTTAAAAAGACATTTGCGACCTAACTCGCTAACTAGATGGCCGGCTCTTATGGCCAGCTAGTTAACTAGCTGCGCATTGTGGCACGCCGTTTTAACATTTATTCTGCTTCCGTAGCTAGCTACCTTATTAGTCCTAGCTAGTTGGCCATTTGTGATGCGGTATGTCAAAACCAGGCGGAATTGGGCAAGAGGTCAATTTTGAGTTATTGGTATATTAGTAAAACATAGACCTTGCACTTTACAACTCCGCTTTCTTTTTTCAAATCGGATATTCCAAAGCGAAGTTATTAAGATTTTAAATTGGACCGTCTGAAACATCGAAACTGAGAAATAGCCCTTTAAAGTTTGAGTTTAAACAAAACAAGTTGGTTAACAATGTTAGCGTACCGAACCCTGTTATCCGGCGGAAACCAGACATTTTTGTGATCAACATACGATACTGATATTATTCTGGCACATACCATTGAACATATTATATTTATTAGGTTCACAAAACGATAAGCTAACTTTTAAGCCAATAACCATGTAGATGTGACCGGTAGTTTTTTTGTTTTAACGTCTTTTAGATTAGAAAGTACTGTCAAAAAAGGGGCGCCCTTTATCGGGCGGCTCTTGTAGTGCATAAACAAGCTCACGATTATTGTTGTTTTAATAATCAATTAATAGTTTATTTCATCAAGAAAGATACCGTTTGAATAACCAATATGTTGGCAAAATAGCTGGCTAACTGGATAGTTTACCTGACAGTCCGAAAGATGTCGATATTGGGTTTATTTCTTCACAAAACGATAAACTAAGTTTTAAGCCAATATTAAACATGTAGACGTGACCGGTAGTTTTTTGTTTTAACGTCTTTTAGATGAGACAGTAATGTCAAAAAAGGGGAGACAACTATCGTTTATTGGCTTAAAAGAGATAGGCTCAATCGCATTGGATTTATTTCTTTACAAAAACGATGTTAACTTTTAAGCCAATAACGTGTTTTTTTTTTCGTTTTAACGTCTTTAAGATGAGACGAGACTGCCAAAGAAAGGGCGCCCATTATCGGGCGGCTGTTGTAATCCATAAACAAGCTCACGATTATTGTTGTTTTAATAATCAATTAATAGTTTATTTCATCAAGAAAGATACCGTTTGAATAACCAATATGTTGGCAAAATATCATCATGCGATTTTACGTTAGCAAGTGAGCTAGAAGTTACGCTAAATTTGGCGTCATTTCCAAGCAAAATCTCGAACAAGGCATCATTTTGTGAAATGACATGCCTCTCTAAAAGTGCTTAAAAAAATACTTTGTCGATGAAATTTCAGTTTGAAACTTTTACAGAACATTTTTAATATTTGTAGCATCATAAATGTTCAAAAATCTCAAAAACGCTAAAATTCACCCCCAAGGCATTTTGCAGCTTTTCCTCTGTTCGTAGCTCTGCCCAATTGCGCCTGCTTTTGACATACCGCGTCACATTTGTCCTAGCTAGCTGGCCATGTGTCCCAGCTAGCTACCACAATTGCCCTAGCTAGCTGCCATTTGGGCCAACTAGCTGGCCATATGACCTAGCTAGCTGCGCCAAAAAGCCAGCTAGCTGTGCTCAGAGCACAGCTAGGTGCCGTTTTGGCCAACTAGGTGGCACAAAAGTGCAGCTAGTTAACTAGTTAGGTCGTAAGCACAGTCAAAGTGCAGCTAGTTAACTAGCTACCATAAAGTGGTGCTTACTAGTTAACTAGCTAGGTTTTATTAAGACACACTAGTTAGCTAGTTCAGTTGTAAGAACATGTTTACAACCTAACTAGCTTACTAGTTGAGGACAAAAGTCTTTGAAAACCTATGGCATAAATGCCACCTAGTTAACTAGCTGCATTTTAAAAAAGGGCTTGCGAGCTAACTAGTTAACTAGTAAGCCTTAATGTCAGCCACCTAGTTAACTAGGTGCCATTTGTGCCACATAGCTAGTTAACTAGCTAGATGTCATTTCTTATTTTTAGCTTGTTAACTAGGTGGCCGTTTTGCACAGCTAGGTGGTTTTTTGCACAGCTAGCTAGGTCGCATGGCCACCTAGCTGTGGCATGTGACCTAGCTAGGTGGCCATTTGACCTAACTAGTTGGCTTTTTGGCCAGCTAGCTGTGGCCTGCGACCTAACTAGTTGGCCATACGACCTAGCTAGCTGTGCCAAAAAGCCAGCTAGCTGTCCATAAAAGCCAGCTAGCTAACTAGCTGAAATCAATGGGGCAGCTAGTTAACTAGCTGGCTTTTTGGCACAGCTAGCTGTGACAAATGGCCACCTAGTTGTGGTAAAAGGCCAACTAGGTGCACCAAAAAGGTAGCTAGTTGAATAAGAAGAGACATCTAGCTAGTTAACTAGCTGCATGACAAAAGGGGCAGCTAGTTAACTAGCTGGCATGGTCTTAAGGCCAGCTAGTAAGCTAGCTAGGTCACAAACCACTTTTTAAAATGTACCTAGCTAGCTAGCTAGGTGGCCCTTATGGCCAACTAGTTAACTAGCTGCACTTTTGAAACGCATGCGACCTAACTAGCTAGATTTAATATTCTAATTTTTGTTGGGAGGCGGGCATTGGGCGTGGCCTAGCGTACATAGGAACTGGAGTGGGTGGGAGGGGCCAGGCAGTGAAGCACCCGGAAGTATGCTTGATCAGCGCAACAGAGCTTTCTGCCGATTGAATTTAATGGAGATAGCCTAACCAAGCTGATTTGACAACCAAAGAAATCCTAATCGGTCAATTTCTTGGTTTTAGGTTGGTTGCAATATTTACCTGGAAAATATCTAGGTCAATATTGCGAAAATGGAGGAAAGTAGCAACGTTAGCGAGATGCTGCTGTAGCAGCAATATTGCTAATAGGCTTCCGTATACAATTCTGTTGACTGAACCAAAGCACCTGGATTTACCGTTTCTTAATTTCACCCGTCTTTTCCCTGAACAATAGGCTATGCGCACATAAAAGAGCTGGTGTCACCGTCACCGGAGACAAAATAGAAATTGATTGCCTAGAAAAATGTAACTATAGCACTCATGTACATTCTGTTATAAAACTCGCCACCTGCGATTAGACAAGATTAATCGCCTGCAACGACAAGCCTTATCAGACGTTCTGAGATGCGGTAACGTTAGTTCACACCATGTTCACACTGCTGCTCGTTCCGTCGCAAATCTTTGGTCTGAACCACAGTCTGGTCTGAACTGGCTAGCTACACCATGACTATTTATTCGAAATTCGAATATGCGTCGTTATGTAGCCTAGGCCTATGCTATATGAATAAAACCAATTATTCTGAGCTCAAAATCTGACAGAGGTTTTCATCAATGCACGGAAAATACCATTTTTCGCCAGGAGATGGCATCCAGATATTTTTCTGTGCGAATGCCTGTGGTGAAACCAAACTGTAAACTATCACTCTTTGGCATTTTTTTTCTTATATATTGTACAAACATATATTTTTGTTATTATTTACATATGTGTTGTAAACATATGATAGCCTAAACAACTCGGGAGGTCTCGCCCTCCCTAATTTTGATGTTATCTTGGTGTACGGTCCCATAGATCGCATAGCCTAATGCACATAAAAATACGTAGCCTAATATTTTATATAGGCTACATTAAAAAAATCTTGTGTGTTTTTACATAACAGCAACGTATTACAGCCGAAATTGCGATAGGTCCCTGTGGAAATGTCGGCATGACATGATTTTCTTTAGCATGTAGAAACGGTGCATTGTGCATTTCATTGTGACTGTGGCAAAAGATGAAGGTTGGAAACAATTAAAGTTGTCATTTATAATTTCATAGAAATGTGAATATTATAATTGGGACATTGACGACGACCACTAAGGGGCCACCTGGATAGTGTTAATATGACCTTCTCATTGAAGACAATCCTTCACACTCATTGGGCTATATTTCATGATCATGACCTTCAAGACCATCCAGTTTCCTTCCCCTACTTAGTACAACAAAAGGCATTCATATACTTTCTGATTTATTTGGTGAGGTGGGAGCACACATTCCAGGCTTCTATCTCGCTGATTTCTCCTTTTTCCTTCGTTTGCAACTACACTCATCCATGCAGGCAGGAATAGGAAAGGGGGCCAAACCTGTTTCTGTATTTCAGACCAACTTATGCTCTTAATGATTTATATATAGCTACTTTCCTTGATATGAACAGCAGCCGATGAATGTTATTGTGCCTGAATTCTTGTATTGTAGTGTTGAGTGAATCGGTGTTTGTGTATATGACTAATTAGCTCATTGAGCCAGGGTAAATGGTGGCAGCAAAAACCTGCATACACACCGGTTCTCAGACTGCAGTTGCCCATCCATGCATGCAGGTGTATGTTGTAACATGGAAGCAAAAATTGAACATTCATCCTTTTCACAAATCATTTGATCTCACACATAAATCCAAAGGTATTGTATCTGAGCTGTATAATGTTATTGTGAATGCATCTCATACACCACTAACAATTGATAACCTATAAGGATATATCATTCAATTGACATACAATATGGAACAATATCTTGCTCTCATCTAGGAATCCAAATCATCAAGGATTCATTTCAACTTCTTTCACAAAAAAACATTTCACTCCAAGAACACTGCGTCAAATGGGGCTCATCAGACTTATCTGCTTGTTCAGAAAAGGTCCTAGGAATGTTCAGTCACACAGCATGGGAATGTCCTGGTTTCCACCACTTTTGAGAGGGGACAGCTGGTATTCTCACATTATTTCTTGGGAAGACCATTCCCCATGCCATCGCCCTTGCTTTTATTCAATGGCACATCATGCATTAACTGTAACCATCAAGGATAAGCGGCTCTTCCTAGCCTTACTGCTATGCTGAATAAAGCAGTTTTAGCTATAATTCCAGTTTTTTCTGATAATTTATACAAGAGTCCTTTGGATTTTTCACACCACAGCAGTGACTTCCTATTGATTTAGGGATGAAGATAATTTCCATCATTTGTCTGGCATTTTACATATCAGAAACTTATCCTCACACTGTTAAAAAGACCCCTATAAAGACGTCCAGGTGTTAGAGTTAGTCTTTATTAATCCCAGTGTTGCAGTGTCATCAGAAAATGAGACAATGTGGATGTTAGGATCATTACTTTGGCCTGTTGTGTATGGGGATCTATACAATAGGGGAGCTCACACACCCTAGGGAGCACCTATTCCAATGGCTTTGGGTTCAGAGAGGGTTTTCATGACTCTGACTCACTGAGTGGTTATCACCTGATAGCATAGGACAAGATGAAAAAAGATTGCATAACAGCTGGTTACTAGGTCAACTTGAGGTGGCAATTCAGAAGGCTGGATCAATGCAGAGGGGGTTATCCTAAGCATTAATCATGTTGCTATGAAATAATATTTGGTTGCATATCCTTTGCATGCAAGGACTGCCTGAAGTCTGCAAGCTGTATAACCAGACGCTGGGTATCTTTCCTGGTGATGCTATGCTAGGCCTGTACTGCAACCATCTTCAGTTCCAGTATGGGTGAAACTGCCCTCAAATTAAAGCTGATAGTCTGCACTTAATAGCCTCACAGTCATTGTATCAGCCAAAACAAACAAAAAAATATGTTCACTGTATATTCTTTATTTAACCAGTCTTTTTTCTTTTTTTTTCCACACTAAAACATTAGATAGCACGCACAATTTGGCTACTCATAATTTCAGTTTTCATGATTTATTTACATTACATGACAGCAGGTGGTCCCTTTGGACCCTGACAATGAACTTACTAAATGGAATGCCATCCAAGGTCTTTAACAATATGAATTTGGTTTGTATGAATTAATAAGGTATTAGCGACATTGGGATACTGGGAGAGGGACCAAGAAAGATGACATGTTCCTAGCCAGTATTGGTAATGTATGGATAAATAGAATTCTATGTGCAAAAGATGTATTCCTGTATCAACATATCATCTTCTGTTTACCTGTCATCAATCATTGTTCATATTTTTCTGATTTGAAAATAAACATCCAAAATGACAGAAATAACCCAGTGTCATGGTGGGTTGAATGGTGGTGAAGGGGAATAGTCCTACAGTTTATTTGCCTTTTGGGAATGTCACTATAGTGTGTGAAATAAATATTCTGAAAATGTTGCCTTTGCTTAATTACCACCCACATCTATTGAACTCATGGCCATAATAACGGTGTTAGATTTTTAATCTTAATCGTTAATCTTACAACAATTTGTAAGATGGATGGACAGCACTGCAGCCAGGTTGTGTTGCTTAATATTGTTTAATTGTTAATGGCATTGTGTTGTTGGTATGTGGTCCCCCCTGTGACATGCAGAGGTCTGGCTATACACTGTCCCATCTGGATATAGGGGAAATAAATTTTACCATTTCACAACACAATGACAGACAGGTCATTACTTCCAATCCGGAAAAGGTAATATTCTATTATGCTCATGCCAAATGTTCTGGAGAGGACACTTTTTTGGACAACAGACAAATTAGGATTTTACTCTTAAACCAGATTAAACCTGCAAAAACAAACCACTCCTTATAACAAAGTTGAATCTTTACCTTTGTATATAGAATATGGTATAATTCCAAACAAATAAGTTATTGAACAAAACATTAAGTTAGGCTACCTATATTTGTATTTTTTTATTATTATTATTTGTTACTACAAAGCTTTTGTTTCAGTCAACAGCAGTTAGAAGTACTTTTTTTTTTAAATCTCAAGGCAGAAGGATTACAGAAGCAGTGAAGAATGAGAATTGGCAACTTTATTGTCGATTGCATTTATTAGTTTAACGTTATCAATATTGTACAGGCCCACCCAATCACAAGCCTGGTCCACCCGCCCACAAGAGAAAAAGAAGACACAAAAAATGCATTGTTGGGTTTTCTGTAGGCGTATTTGAGGGTGGAGCTCATATATTGTACAGATCGACAACAAATATGCCAAATATATATATTTTTACACAGGCTGAACAAAAGTTGGTACAAAACCACGGGAATAGGCTACTCAAATAAAAATGTCAGATTCTGCTCTTATATCTCGTGTTCCTATTTTGATCTCACATTAAGATTTCAGGACTATGCTGAAAAAAATCATTGTTCAGAATGTCCAATAGCCTATATAGTTAATTTTTTTCTCGGTCAGGTATATCCTCGACAAAGGTCTCGTACACACTGGCACTAACATTTGTGCGTATTCTATTATTATATTATTTTATCTCTATATTACGGCTGCCGATCATGGTTCAATTAGGAAGGAGGAGGAGACGCCTACAACACTTGGAAAGCGGCAAATGATCCATGTTGTTTATTTAGTCGATACGGATACCAAGCGACACAAAATATCATGTCCATTTCATTTGTCAAGAAAACGTGCTGCGCGGAGCATTCTAACCACAGAATGCCTTCGAGTAATGTGTACGAGCAGGTCAAGGTAGCGAAAACCTTAAAACTGAAACGTTTCCGAAACTAAAACCCCAGTATGTACGAGACCAAAAGGTTTTGTTGTCATAACATACATAACGATGCATGATTAAGTTAACGTTGCCTCTGAGAATCAAGGTAGTCTCCTTAAAAACGTAATATTTTTCAGTTAGCCTAGCTACATAACTGCGCCTCTGCCTTTAACACGTTCAGTCAACTCATAAGGGGACGCCCATTGCCCGCCTCCATTGCATATTGAATGAAAGTCGAATAAATGTTAAAACGGCGCGGCGCGGTGGCATATGTGCAGCTAGTTAACTAGCTGGCCTTAAAAGCCATCCAGCGAGCTAGGTCGCAATGTCTTTTTAAAACGTAGCTAGTTAACTAGTTGGCCTTAACACAGTGTCAGCTAGTGAACTAGCTGCCTTTATTTCCGTGTAGCTAGTAAACTAGCTGCACTTTGTTCATTAGCTAGTGAACTAGCTGGCGTTTTAACGCAACTAGCTGGGACATATGGCTAGCTAGTAGGACAAATGGGCAGCTAGCTAGGGCTAAAACGTAGCTAGCTACGGAAGTCGAATAAATGTTAAAACGGCGTGCAGCTATATGTAGCTAGCTGACCATTAAAGGCCACCTAGTTAGCTAGCTACGTTTTAAAAAGAGGTTTGCGACCTAGCTAGCTCGCTAGCTGGCCTTACGACCATGGCAGCTAGTTAACTAGCTGCCCCTTTTGCCATGCAGCTAGTTAACTAGCTAGATGTCACTTCTTATTCAACTAGCTACCTTTTTGGTGCACCTAGTTGGCCTTTTACCACAACTAGGTGGCCATTTGTCACAGCTAGCTGTGCCAAAAAGCCAGCTAGTTAACTAGCTGCCCCATTGATTTTAAGTAGTTAGCTAGCTGGCATTTATGGACAGCTAGCTGGCTTTTTGGAGCAGCTAGCTAGGTCGTATGGTCAACTAGTTAGGTCGTAGGCCACAGCTAGCTGGCCAAAAAGCCAACTAGTTAGGTCAAATGGCCACCTAGCTAGGTCGCATGCCACAGCTAGGTGGCCATGCGACCTAGCTAGCTGTGCAAAAAGCCACCTAGCTGTGCAAAACGGCCACCTAGTTAACAAGCTAAAAATAAGAAATGACATCTAGCTAGTTAACTAGCTACGTGGCACAAATGGCACCTAGTTAACTAGGTGGCTGACATTAAGGCTTACTAGTTAACTAGTTAGCTCGCAAGCCCTTTATGGCAAGCCGTTTTAGCTTTTATTCGACTTCCGCAGCTAGCTACCTTTTTAGCCCTAACTAGCTGCCCATTTGTCCTACCTAGCTAGCCATATGTCCCAGCTAGTTGTGTTAAAACGACAGCTAGTTCACTAGCTAATGAACAAAGTGCAGCTAGTTAACTAGATGCACTAAAATATTCTTTATTTAACCAGTTAACTAGATGCACTAAAATATTCTTTATTTAACCAGTCTTTTTTCTTTTTTTTTCCACACTAAAACATTAGATAGCACGCACAATTTGGCTACTCATAATTTCAGTTTTCATGATTTATTTACATTACATGACAGCAGGTGGTCCCTTTGGACCCTGACAATGAACTTACTAAATGGAATGCCATCCAAGGTCTTTAACAATATGAATTTGGTTTGTATGAATTAATAAGGTATTAGCGACATTGGGATACTGGGAGAGGGACCAAGAAAGATGACATGTTCCTAGCCAGTATTGGTAATGTATGGATAAATAGAATTCTATGTGCAAAAGATGTATTCCTGTATCAACATATCATCTTCTGTTTACCTGTCATCAATCATTGTTCATATTTTTCTGATTTGAAAATAAACATCCAAAATGACAGAAATAACCCAGTGTCATGGTGGGTTGAATGGTGGTGAAGGGGAATAGTCCTACAGTTTATTTGCCTTTTGGGAATGTCACTATAGTGTGTGAAATAAATATTCTGAAAATGTTGCCTTTGCTTAATTACCACCCACATCTATTGAACTCATGGCCATAATAACGGTGTTAGATTTTTAATCTTAATCGTTAATCTTACAACAATTTGTAAGATGGATGGACAGCACTGCAGCCAGGTTGTGTTGCTTAATATTGTTTACTGTGTTAAGGCCAACTAGTTAACTAGCTACGTTTAAAAAGACATTTGCGACCTAGCTCGCTAGCTAGATGGCCTGCTCTTATGGCCAGCTAGTTAACTAGCTGCGCATTGTGGCACGCCGTTTTAACATTTATTCGACTTCCGTAGCTAGCTACCTTATTAGTCCTAGCTAGTTGGCCATTTGTCCTAGCTAGCTGGCCATGTGTCCCAGCTAGCTACCACAATTGCCCTAGCTGGCTGCCATTTGGGCCAACTAGCTGGCCATATGACCTAGCTAGCTGCGCCAAAAAGCCAGCTAGCTGTGCTCAGAGCACAGCTAGGTGCCGTTTTGGCCAACTAGGTGGCACAAAAGTGCAGCTAGTTAACTAGTTAGGTCGTAAGCACAGACAAAGTTATGGCAAGCTGTTTTAACATTTATTCGACTTCCGTAGCTAGCTACCTTATTAGTCCTAGCTAGTTGGCCATATGTCCCAGCTAGCTACCTCAATTGCCCTAGCTAGCTGCCATTTGGGCCAACTAGCTGGCCATATGACCTAGCTAGCTGCGCCAAAACGCCACCTAGCTGTGCTCTGAGCACAGCTAGGTGCCATTTTGGCCAACTAGGTGGCACAAAAGTGCAGCTAGTTAACTAGTTAGGTCGTAAGCACGGACAAAGTGCAGCTAGTTAACTAGCTACCATAAAGTGGTGCTTACTAGTTAACTAGCTAGGTTTTTATTAAGGCACACTAGTTAGCTAGTTCAGTTGTAAGAACATGTTTACAACCTAACTAGCTTACTAGTTGAGGGCAAAAGTCTTTGAAAACCTATGGCATAAATGCCACCTAGTTAACTAGCTGCGTTTTAAAAAGGGCTTGCGAGCTAACTAGTTAACTAGTAAGCCTTAATGTCAGCCACCTAGTTAACTAGGTGCCATTTGTGCCACGTAGCTAGTTGACTAGCTAGATGTCATTTCTTATTTTTAGCTTGTTAACTAGGTGGCTTTTTGCACAGCTAGCTAGGTCGCATGGCCACCTAGCTGTGGCATGCGACCTAGCTAGGTGGCCATTTGACCTAACTAGTTGGCTTTTTGGCCAGCTAGCTGTGGCCTGCGACCTAACTAGTTGACCATACGACCTAGCTAGCTGCGCCAAAAAGCCAGCTAGCTGTCCATAAATGCCAGCTAGCTAACTACTTAAAATCAATGGGGCAGCTAGTTAACTAGCTGGCTTTTTGGCACAGCTAGCTGTGACAAATGGCCACCTAGTTGTGGTAAAAGGCCAACTAGGTGCACCAAAAAGGTAGCTAGTTGAATAAGAAGTGACATCTAGCTAGTTAACTAGCTGCATGGCAAAAGGGGCAGCTAGTTAACTAGCTGCCATGGTCGTAAGGCCAGCTAGCGAGCTAGCTAGGTCGCAAACCTCTTTTTAAAACGTAGCTAGCTAACTAGGTGGCCTTTAATGGTCAGCTAGCTACATATAGCTGCACGCCGTTTTAACATTTATTCGACTTCCGTAGCTAGCTACGTTTTAGCCCTAGCTAGCTGCCCATTTGTCCTACTAGCTAGCCATATGTCCCAGCTAGTTGCGTTAAAACGCCAGCTAGTTCAGTAACTAATGAACAAAGTGCAGCTAGTTTACTAGCTACACGGAAATAAGGGAAGCTAGTTCACTAGCTGACACTGTGTTAAGGCCAACTAGTTAACTAGCTACGTTTTAGAAAGACATTTGCAACCTAGCTCGCTAGCTAGGTGGCTGGCTCTTAAGGCCAGCTAGTTAACTAGCTGCACATATGCCACCGCGCCGCGCCGTTTTAACATTTATTCGACTTTCATTTAATATGCAATGGGGGCGGGCAATGGGCGTCCCCTTATGAGTTGACAGAACGCGTCGTTAAAGGCAGAGGCGCAGAGTTATGTAGCTAGCTAGGCGGGAAAAACCAAATTGGGATCCGGAGAAGATGGCGGCGATGTAGGAGGGCGTGTGTTTTTCGCTCTATCAGGTAATTCGGAGGGTTTGTGATTAAACAGCCAAACTAACTTTAAAGATTAATATAAGGCTATGCACAAGTGACAACCTTTACACGTGAAGATGATTCTGACTTGAATGGAAAAAAGAAAAGGCAGAAAAAGTTCGTCCAAGACATTAGACATGACACATGAGACTGGAGCTAGCGACAACCCTGTAAACTTGCAGGAGTTGAATGAAGAAGAGATGGAAGATGTTAATGATATCAACGTGTTTCCACCCCTACTTAATACCCCCGTGAAACCTCTGACGAAAAAAGTTAAGCGTGACTGCAGAGAAAATGCTGATATTCTAGATGCAATCCGTGTGCTATCTGAAAAACATGATGAGACTTTCCGGAAAATCTCCGCCATAGAAAAAACAACGGAGTCGACGTCAAAACAGGTGGAGAAGCTAACAACGACAGTCCAGCAGCTTACTTTGGATGTTACTCAACAGAAGCAAACACTGGCAGGCATGAAAAACGAGATTCATAAACTACAAACAGAAAATAAGACTCTGAAGGCAGACATTGCTGATGGTCAACGTTATAGCCGAAGGTGGTCCCTTAAGATTCATGGCGTGAGGGAGGAAGAGGGAGAGGACATCAGGGGCAAGATTATCGATATCCTAGGGAAAACAGCTCCCAACATTCGTGACAATCTGAAGGAGGGGGTCGACATCGTCCATCGCATCGGGCAACGGCGACAAGACAACTCAAGTAGATCAACCATCGTCCTGTTTGCTATGCGACGTCATCGTGATACTGTCTGGAAGGAGGCGAAAGGCTCAAGGTTTCTTCTTGACAACAGACTAAGGATCACAGAAGCTCTGTCCCCAGAGGATAAAGCAGCAAGAGAGAAGCTTTGGCCCTTAGTGAAGAAAGCAAGAGAAGAGGGAAAGAAAGCCTCTTTCCGTGGCCCATTTGCCCTCATAAATGGCAAAAAGATAGCCTGCTCAGAGGTAACATAAGTTCTCAGTGTTATAACTCAGCTTAGCTGAGTATTGTTCTGCAGGCTCACTAATGCTTCTATTTCAGGGGTTATATTCATGAACATGGAAAGAGTGATGAGATTTTAGACATTATTATAGACTTGAGACTTTATTCCTAAACATCACTCATTGATATGGACTTTTTCTTTCCAAATGGCTATATACTAGCCTAAGGACGATACTCATGGACAATTAGTTGTATATACAAGCAGAGTTATATGTGACCAATTCAAGGTCTATATTATGGACACTTTTTTATTTTTTAGGAGGTCATGCACAAATTACATATTTTCAAGCTCATGAAACATTTTTATTTTTATTTTTTTTCCCTCAGACTATCATATTTTGTTTATTGCCCAAATAGTCTCTAGTGAAGTAGACTAGGCAATATCCTATTTTGTACTTTATTTACTGTGTAGCTTGTGTTATAGTTATAGCCTTTAGAGGGGTGGATTCATACTGAACCTCTATCAGAATATTTACTTTTAAATCTCTTGATCCTCCTATTTTCATAGCTTCTGCCTAAATTAATTCCTAATTTTATTTAATTTAATTTTGAATCCACAACAGGGTTATAGGTCAACCCTCTTTGTCACTGTGTTATGCCAGTTTGAAAGGTTGTTAATCACCACCTCGTTCTCGGTGGTACTCTTTAAGCACATTTCAAGGTTCTTTGGTGTTCTATTGGTTTACAGGTAAACCTCTTTCTCTCTTTATTTTTTCTTTTTTATGGATTTTACGTTCAATTCTCTCAATGTTATGTCCTTAAATGTCAGAGGTATTAGGGATCTTACCAAGAGGAAAGCAGTCTTTTTGTTATGCAAGAGAACTGAGGCTGATTTAATTTTACTTCAGGAAACACATTCTTGTGAATCGGATACAAAATTCTGGAAAACTCAATGGGGCAACTTAGCTCATTTTAGTCATGGTACTAATCATTCTGCCGGTGTATTGATCTTCCTACATAGGTTTAAAGGGGATATTCTTGAAACAGTGCCCTCTAGTGACGGTAGATGGATTGCACTGATAGTTAAGCAAGACAATGCTATCTTTATTGTTTGTAATATATATGGATTTAATTCCCATGCTTCCAACAAGATCTTATTTAATGAAATAACATCCAAATTGAGGGATCTAAACATTAAGTACCAAGGGTCATATTTAATTCTTTGTGGTGACTTTAATGAATGTCCGGATGATATGGAGGATAGATACCCACCTAGACTAAACCAAGCATCTCAGAGTGGTAGCCTTGTTTCGATGCTCTGTTCTAATCTCTCTTTAACTGATGCATGGCGTTTCTTCAACCCTAATACAAAAGATTTCACTTGGTGTAACAGAATACTGACCTTAAAATCAAGAATTGATCTTTTTTTAATTTCTTCCTCTACCCTTCAATTTGTTAAAGACGTTATTCATTCTTATGCCCCATTATCAGACCATAAGCAAATTCTTTTGAAATTAGCTGCTACCCAGGAGACTTCTGGTATGCGAGGGTACTGGAAATTCAACAACTCTCTTTTAAATGATGACTCGTTCAATGACTCTATTAAAAAGCTAGCTGAGGAAATCCTTAATGATGGCTTAAACAATGACTATAGGAAAAAATGGGAATTCTTTAAGTATAAGGTCAGATGTGTTGCTATTAAAAGGAGTAAGGAGCTAAAGAAAAGGAAAAACATACAAGAAGAGGAATTGATGCATAAACTTGACCTTCTACTGACAAAAGAAAATATTAACTTAGAAGAAGAACTTGAATTGAAGGACATCCAACTACAATTGGATCAAATTTATTTAGACATGGCAAGAGGAGCATTTATTAGGTCTAGAGCCAAATGGCTAGAGGACGGGGAAAGGAACACAAATTATTTTTTTGCTCTTGAAAAAAGAAATTTTAAAAGGAAATCATTAACTACCCTTAATATTGACGGAATCCCCTCTAAAGATCCAAAGTTAATTTCTAATTTTGTCACTGCTTTTTATGGAAAATTATATAAATCCCAATTTAACGCAACAGATTGTGCAAGTTTTATGAAAAAAAATCATATTAATATCCCTTCAATTGATGAAGAATTTCAATCGATGTGTGATTCTGACTTGTCAGTTAATGAAATTAAAGATGCTTTATTTTCAATGAAGAGGGGTAAATCTCCAGGAATCGACGGTCTATCTGTTGAATTTTATGTTCATTTTTGGGAACTTATTCAAGACCCTTTAATTTGTATGTACAAAGAATGCATCAGTGGAAGAGAGATGACAGTTTCAATGAAGCAAGGCATTATTTCTCTTATCCCCAAACCCGATAAAGACCCTTTATTGATAGATAATTGGCGTCCTATCACTCTCTTAACAATAGATTATAAAGTATTGGCCTTAGCGTACTCAAACAGATTAAAAAAAGGATTAGACTCCATTATAGCTGAAACTCAAACAGGATTTATGAAAAATCGACATATTAGCTGTAACATTAGACTCGTTTTAGATTTGCTGGATTATGCAGATGCAGTTAATACTAAGGCACTTATTTTGTTATTGGACTTTTATAAGGCCTTTGACACAATCGAACACAATTTTCTTTTAGAGTCCCTTAGGGCATTTGGTTTTGGTAATAACTTTATTGACATTGTCCGTATGTTTTACAAAGATATCAATAGCTCGGTTATAATTAACTTTAATACCTCTAATAGATTCCAAATTAATAGAGGGGTCAGGCAAGGTTGCCCTATTTCTCCTTTTTTATTTATTTTAGTCACTGAATTGTTGTCAATTAGTATTGTAAATGATAATAAGCTTGAAGGAATTTTGATTTTTGGTAAGGAGTTAAGAATTTCCCAACTGGCAGATGATACCACTCTGTTTTTAAAGGACAAGAACCAATTGTGTAATTCTATCATTTTGGTTAACCAATTCTCCAACGCTTCAGGTCTGAGATTGAATATGTCCAAATGTGAAATTCTGTCTCTGTATGATTGTGAGGATTCTGTTATTGAAAATATCCCGGTAAGAGATTCTGTTAAGTATTTGGGAATATTTCTGACTAGAAATCTTATAGCGAGACAACATCTAAATTTTTCAAACAGACTAAAAAAGACCAAGACGATTTTTAATATTTGGCTTCAAAGGGACTTGTCTATCCTAGGTAGAGTTCTCCTCTCAAAAGCTGAGGGCCTATCTCGTTTTGTGTATCCATCTTTATCTTTATTTGTTAATGATTCAACAGCCACAGGAGTAAATAGAATTTTTCTAGATTTTATTTGGAAGAATAAATCACATAAACTTAAGAAATTTATGCTTTCTAATAGTAAAGCAGAAGGAGGTCTTGAAGTTCTGGATTTTGTTGATACTGTTAATACCTTTAGGATTAACTGGTTAAGAAGATGTCTTATAAACCCAGATTCAATTTGGTACTTTATCCCAAATCACATTTTCAACAAAATTGGAGGTCTTTCTTTTCTTTTGAAATGTAACTTTTTGCCGAACAGACTGCCAGTCAAGTTGTCGAAATTCCATCAGCAAGCCCTTCTAGCCTGGAAGCTGGCCTTTGTCCACAATTTCTCACCTCACAAAGCTCTTCTCTGGAACAACTGTGACATACTTATCAGGAACAAATCCATATTCTTTCCTACATGGTTCCAAAGGAATATAAATCATATCCTGAATCTTTTTGATAATTTGGGTAATATGCTGTCCTATGAACGGTTTATGGCTGTACACAGTTTTCCAATCCCCTTCAGAGAATTTAATTCTTTAGCTCGGGCCATTCCAATTGGTTTAATTCAACTTGTGAAAAACCACTTATGTTATGGTGAGAATAATGTTACACTACCTTTATTGATGTGGGATGGAATTGAGCTAACAGATAAAAAATGTAGCAATAAGCATATTCGCCAAACTTTTCAGAGGAAGAATAAAACTGTTCCTAGAGGCAAATTTTTCTGGAGGTCTCAAATTGAGAGTATAAACTGGAGAAGGGCTTGGCTCTTACCTTATAAGTATTGTATCTCAAATAAGGCTAAGGTTGTCCATTTTAATATTTTACATAAGATATATCCTGCTAATTGTTTTATTGCTAAATTTATAGACATTGATATTTCTTGTACCTTTTGTAAACAAAACATAGAAACTATTTGTCATCTATTTTTTGATTGTGAAATATCCCGAAAATTCTGGACGGATCTAGAGTCTCACTTATTTGGAGCTGCTAACTTTGTTTATTCCTTTGATCTTAGGGATATTATATGTTACTACGATAATCCAGAGGATGGTGCTGTTGAATATCTGATTAACTTCATTATCCTATATGCAAAGTTTTTTATTCACAAACAGAAATTCTCAAGGTCAATACCGAAGATTTCACATTTCCTCCTTGAGCTAAACTCTCTGCTTAAGTCTCTCAGTTTAGTAAATAACAAAAAAAGTGAAAAGCTATTGAAACATTATAGAACTTTTTTCCCTGAAACCTCTGTCTGATTATGTATATTTCTCTGAAAAAAATTGTTAATAATTCTGGTTTCATTTGTAATTTTATTTTGCTTTTTCTTTTGAGTGATAATGTGCTGATAATGTTATCCTGAATGTTATGTATATTACTCTTTTTGTTAATTAAAAAAAAAAAAACTTCAAATCTTACCAGCATAAGAATAAAACTGTTCCTAGAGGCAAATTTTTCTGGAGGTCTCAAATTGAGAGTATAAACTGGAGAAGGGCTTGGCTCTTACCTTATAAGTATTGTATCTCAAATAAGGCTAAGGTTGTCCATTTTAACATTTTACATAAGATATATCCTGCTAATTGTTTTATTGCTAAATTTATAGACATTGATATTTCTTGTACCTTTTGTAAACAAAACATAGAAACTATTTGTCATCTATTTTTTGATTGTGAAATATCCTGAAAATTCTGGACAGATCTAGAGTCTCACTTATTTGAAGCTGCTAACTCTGTTTATTCCTTTGATCTTAGGGATATTATATGTTACTACGATAATCCAGAGGATGGTGCTGTTGAATATCTGATTAACTTCATTATCCTATATGCAAAGTTTTTTATTCACAAACAGACATTCTCAAGGTCAATACCGAAGATTTCACATTTCCTCCTTGAACTAAACTCTCTGCTTAAGTCTCTCAGTTTAGTAAATAACAAAAAAAGTGAAAAGCTATTGAAACATTATAGAACTTTTTTCCCTGAAACCTCTATTTGATTGTGTATATTTCTCTGACAAAAAAATTGTGTTAATATTTCTGGTTTCATTTGTAATTTTATTTTTATTTTGAGTGATAATGTGCTGATAATGTTATCCTGAATGTTATGTATATTACTCTTTTTGTTAAATAAAAATATATTAAAAAAAAAAAAAAAAAAAAAAAAAAAAAAATGTAGCTAGCTAGGCTAATTGTCGTTGAACTGAAAAATATTACGTTTTTTCGGAGACTACCTTGATTCTCCAGAGCCAACGTTAACTTAATCATGCATCGGTATGTTATGACAACAAAACCTTTTGGGCTCGTACATACTGTACTGGGGTTGTAGTTTCGAAACGTTTCGGAAATGTTTAATTTTGCGGTTTTCGCTACCTTGACTTGCTCGTACACACCATAGAGCGTATATATAACATTCTGTGGTTTTAGAATGCTCCAGGCAGCACGTTTCCTTGACAATGGATTTGATCGTTTGCTTTCCTTGGTATCAACATGGATCATTTGCCGCTTTCCAAGTGTTGTAGGCGTCTCCTCCTTTCTAATTGAACATCCATAATATAGAGATAAAGTAATCTAATAAAATATTCACAAATTTTCATATGTCAAATTAACTTTGTGACGGAACTCGTGAGTATCACCAATAGAACTGTAACTAGGCTACGCTATTTATTTATGACGCAAGAAAAAATATTCTGTTGGCAGGCTTTGGCAACCTATCCTGAACACATTCACGGCTGAAACCAGTTAGGCTAATGCATGGTTTTCGAAACGTTTCCGATCCTAGGTAGGGGTTTTAAACGAATGTTAACTTGACAGTTTTAAGGAGCCGAAATGGTTTTCGAAGCGGGTGTCAATGCCAGTGTGTACGAGGCCTTTATCGAGGATACCTTTCGACTGGGAGAATTTAATTTATATGATTCTGCACCATGTCATTGTATGGGGAAACTTTAAGCCACTAGATGATACCCACGTATCAATAATTGGGAAGGGCTACCTACAAACATTGTAGCTATTTTCACGTTATTCTATGTGTATCTGTTCAGTTCTATGCTTGATAAAAGTTTTTTTTATTATTATTCTGCCTCAGCCAGTATTTCTATATTGGATCCTCTAATTGCGGTGCACAATTGTTACCAGTAGGCTAGGGCAGTGGTTCTCAACCCTGGTCCTGGGGACCCCCTGTGTATGCTGGTTTTCGTTCCAACCACAATTGCAATACTTTAACAAGCTGTTAATTTTTCTTAATTAGGTGTTTTTAATGTTTAGAGGGATTATTTACATTCTTAAGCCACATTATGTTAGTAATAGCTATGCATGCCATGAAGAATAAAAGTCCAATATTCACATTGTGCTGTATTGTAAACAATTAAAAGGAGGTAAAAAATGTTTTAACTGATCAAATTAAAGACTGAGGTGAGTCAATTGGCTCATAATTGGTGAAATTGTGGACACTAACCGTTTGGTAAATAATGAAGAATTCAAAGACAAAGCAAATGATAACAAGCCAAACGTGCATTGTGTTAACAAGTTTAAGGAAAAAATTATAAAGGAACTTAAACTTGTGTTCAATTACCTAATTAGGAGCCTATTCACCTGAGTTCTTATCTCTTCTTTGTAATTGCTTGCAATATAACACAAGCATAACGAACATGGGATTTTTTTTCTTCAAAGCATGCATAGCTATTGCTAACATAACGTGGCTTAAGAGAGTAAAGAGTTTAAAGTGTTCTCTCTATACAATAAAAACACCTAATTAAGAAAAAATAACAGCTTGTTAAAATTCTGGTATTGCAATTGTGGTTGGAACGAAAACCAGCATACACAGGGGGTCCCCAGGACCAGGGTTGAGAACCACTGGGCTAGGGGACAGTGAGACGTTTCACCTCCCGTAGCTATGGCTTCTTCATCCTTCATCCCTGTTTGAGAGAAATTAATTACGCCTGACTATAGGCTACAAGACTATATTTGGTCTAGCTTGACATAGGTCTACAATGATAAATCCGCGAAATACGTAGGCTATTGTAAAAATATTACATGCAGCACTAACGTGACATCCAACCAAACTTGATTAATATTGCGTTTCACAACTGTGACCTAGTATGTAGGCCTACTGTATTTTAGTGTTTTCTTTTAAATAAACAACGTTATTGATTCTCACCATATAAATATTTGCATTCATTCGTTTACGAAAGGTAGCCTATATATGGCCCTATAGGCTATTGGGCTAGTTCACTTCATGTCCTCCATAACTATTGGACATTCTGAACGATTTATTTTTTCTGCATAATCCTGAAATGTAACTAAATGTGCGATCAACATATGAACACGATATATAAGAGCAGAATGTGACGTTTTTATTCGAGTATTCCTGTGCTTTTGTACCAACATTTAACTTTAACGTTGAGTGTGTAAAAATGAAAAAAAATGAAAAGAAGCATATTTGTCATTGGTCTGTCTTTTTTTGTCTTCTTTTTCTCTTGTGGGTGGGTGGGCCTGTACAAAGTAGGCTACAATATTGGTAACTTTACACCAATAGTGCAATCGACTATGAAGTTCCCAATTCTCATTTGTCACTACTTCTATAATCCTTCTGCCTTCATAAAAAATGTTCCTCTAACTGTAAATTATGTTGACTGAAACCAAAGCTTTTTAGTAACGTATCAAGAAATAAAAAATATATATATTCAATAACGTATTCAACTATATTTGGAATCATAGCCTACCATATTCTATACACAAGTAAAAATGTGCCCTCTCCAGAACATTTGACGTGAGCATAATAGAATATTACCCTATACCTTATCCAGATCTGAAGGTATGACCTGCTGTCTGTCATTGTGTTGAAAAGTGGTAAAAGGAATTTTCCCTATATCCAGATGAGACAGTGTATAGCCAGACCTCTGCATGTCACATTCCAGCAGAGGGGACCACATACCAACACAATGCCATTAACAATTAAACAATATTAAGCAACACAACATAGCTACAGTGCTGTACATCCATCTTACAAATTGTTGTAAGATTAATGATTAAGATTAAAGATCTAACACTGTTATTATGGCCATGAGTTCATTAGATGTGGGTGGTCTGGTCTTCAGAACAAAACAGATTGATTATACCAGCAATTAAGCAAAGACAACCTTTTCATAATATTTATTTCACACACTATGGTGACATTCGCAAAAGGCAAATAGAATAGAATAACTTTTATTTTCCTGTGAGGGAACTTCAGTTGTAGCCATCAGCAATAACAAAAAAATACATAAACAATGGGACAGACACACAACATACAAACAGACATATCAAATAAAGACATTCAAAAGAATCTTTGAATTAATCAAACAAATTAAATTAATTAAAGTGAAGGTATGAGTTCAGTGGAATTCACTTGTTAATTCATGTATTTGCTCACATTGAGAAATGCTGTCTGCAGCTCTGCCCATACGGAATTAAAATGTTTTAATACATTTTCAGCAATGTATTTGACATACATGTAACATAATATGAGAATTGGCCGTTTTGTACATTTTGAGAAATGTATTTCAAATATATTTGCAATGTATTTACAATACATGTCAAAAATGTATTTCAAATGTATTTTGAAATTCATGTCACAATACATTTGAAATGCATTTCAAATATACTTGCAATGTATTTACAATACATGTCAAAAACGGTGTGGATGTGAGGTATTCCAAATAATTTTCTTACGGGGGCGGCAGTGTAGTATAACGGCTAAGGAACTGGCCTTGTAACCGAAAAGTTGCAGGTTCGATTCCCAGCTAGGACACTGCAATAAATGCTAAAAAGTTGTCTAAGTCGCTCTGGATAAGAGCGTCTGTTAAATGCCTGGAATGTAACATGTAGTTTTTAAGATGTATTGCTGTTTCTAAAGTGAAAAAAAATGTAATGCTACTTAAGCACCGAGCCTCAGGATACCGTGGGTACCTTGTGACTGGATTCAGCAATGGAGGACACGCTTCGAAGAATTCAGCGAAGATGTTTGGCAGTAAGACAAGCTTGTCGGCAAGGATCTGCCGGAGACCGTGAATACAGGTCGCTTACTTTATCGATCCTAAACGTAAGGCGAATTGAGGCGTCATTGAGCCGAGAAGTTGCAGACGAGTTACTTCAGAGCCTCGACGAACTTCGAAGGGCAATCGCCACGAGTTCAGATAGGGCACAAACGTCGGTCTCGTTCAGTGCTCCACGCGTCTCTAGGAGAGGTGAGTGATTAACCTAGCTTTTCTGACAAAATATTCTGTTTTGAATTAGCTAGTCTAGCTATTTGCATGATTATCAAAGACTAAATTCATATAAAGTTTATTATTTTGTACAATTCAAGGAAGCCCAGCCGATCGCGGCCTAATCGACTAACACGTTTAATATTTTGTATTGTAGGTTCACGTGGGCGACCGTCCTTGAATATTACCAGAGAGCAACTGCAAATGCTCATGCAACAGGGCTTCTCCATCCGACAAATGGCACGGGTGTTGAATTGCTCCTCTTCGTACCTCTACAGAAGAACGCGGTCACTGGGTATTTCGATGAGGAGCAGATTCAGCTCAATTACAGACGACGAATTTGAGCAGCAAATACAGAGATTGCACCAACTTTACCCAAGAGCTGGGAGTGAGGTAAATAATTTATTGGGCGCATCTTGACAACCATTTGGCTACAAAAAATTTAAAATGTCTTAGACACCTTACATTCATAAAATACTATTTTATACATTCTTGCCTCAGATTATGAGTGGGCTCTTAATGGCTGAAGGGACTATTGTACCCCGGAGGAGAGTTTGAGAGACTCTTAATAGAGTTGACCCGACTTCAGCAGCACAGCGTTGGAGTAACACTGTTGCCAGGAGAACCTACCATGTTCCGTTTCCCAACAGTTTATGGCACATTGATGGACATATGCGCCTCATACGGTAAGCTTTAGTAATGTCATTCAACTTTTGCTTTAGATTTTGCATGTACATGCATCTAAAATAAGTGGTTGTATCTATCAAATTGCGTTAAAACTGAAAAACAAATGATTTTCTCACTTTAGTTGGGGTATCGTGACCCATGGCGGTATAGATGGATACTCCCGTCTGATCACCTACTTAAACTGTGGCACCAACAACCGAGCTGTGACTGTACTATTGCACTTCTTAAGAGCAACCTGTCGCTATGGAGTACCGGCAAGAGTGAGGTCTGATCACGGAGGAGAGAACACTTCGGTGGCATTGTTCATGAACATACTCCATGGTGAGGAAAGTAGGAGTCACATAACTGGACTGTCTGTACATAATCAACGGATTGAACGCTTATGGAGGGACGTCTTCAATTACGTTATTCACCATTTCTACAACCTGTTGTACACTTGGGAGGATCTTTACATCCTTGACCCTGAAAATGACATTCACAGACTGTCTCTTCAAATGGTGGTTGTGCCAGAAGTTCAGAGTAGGTTGGACTTCTTCAGATCCGCATGGAACAATCACAGATTAAGGACTGAAAACAACCTGTCTCCCAATCAACTGTGGGTTCAAGGTATGCTTAATAACATTGAAGCTGACTCAGCTGCGATCAACAATGTCTTTGGAGATGACCCCTACAGGGAGGAAAACTTGGAGGTCATTTTGGGACAGCATGGCATCCTGTTGAACCAGTTACAGGCTGACGATGGCCAGCTACAGCGAGCAGTAACTGTGCCTCACCCACGCATCAACCTGATTCCAGAACAGCAACAGGCAGTTCAAAATGCCATGGCAGGTATTACTGACTTTCAACTTAGGTTTGAAGCCTGCTGCAGGGAGATTGCAACCGTTATCTCCAACGTAAATGCAGCTGCTGAGGAGTCTGTTTATTTTTTACAAAACTTAACTTCATTTTTATTTCCTTTAAATTTTGAAAGCGCTTATTACATGGTTTTAAGCTTATTTTATATTTATTCGTTTAATCTATACCAGCTCAACTCAGCACGGTTAGCCCTGTGAGGCTGGGACCGCTACATTGGTAAAGGCCAAAATTGACCCCTTTTTTTGCTTTGTAAGAATGTACTTTTAATATACAGCTCTGGAACAAATTAGGAGACCACTGCTAAATTCAGTTGTCGTTATTTTGGTTATGTACTGTAGCACTGAGTATAAAAGGATACAATGAAAGTGAGGTTGAAGTGCAGACTGTCAGCTTTAATTTGAGGGTATTTTCATCCATATCAGATGAACAGTTTAGAAATTACCTTTTGTACATAGTCTCTCTCCCCCCCATATTTGGGCATCAAAAAATACTGGACAGTTTAACAATGTAGAACTAAGTAATCATATTTAATATTTGGTCGCATATCCTTTGCGTGCCATGACTTCCTGATGTCTGTCCCAGCACTATCAAGACTCTTGATGTCTTATTTTCTGGTACTCTTACAAGCGATACTAGAACATCTCTGAATTTGAATGGATCTCTATGGGAATTGGGGTGGGACTAGATTTAACTGTAACAGGGTGTCTGCAGGTATCAAGAAGTTAATTTTAAGACTTTTTAAGACATTTTTAATGCCACCTAGAATGAAATTTAAGACCAAACTTGCAACAAAAATAAGCATGAAAAGTGAAAGATACACTCTTCGCAACTGAGTATGTAATATTGTCAAGAATTAAGTTAGCAGAAGTGGTTCTGGTATTCCACAAACCACCGGATGCTCTTGAAAGGGAGCAGTACGCCTAACTGGAGAAGACAATGGGCGATATTTTCAGGCTCTTACTCCAGTGCGCTAAGACAGGCGGTGTGGCAAAAATGTGTAATGGAATGGAATGCTCTGTGTCTACTGCATGTGTACTGCATTCAATTCCATGCCATATTTTCACCACACCACCTGTCTTAGTGCACAGCGCACTGGAGTAAGAGCCTGAAAACAGCACCCATTGGGCCTCAGCACCCAATTGGGCCTCATTCAAGTACACATTTGATCGTAAATGGGAGCATAAATGTGATGTAAATCTAGATTAGATTTACAATTAATACAAGAAATACAAATACAAGAAGAGATGTTCGAATTTGCGGCAACACGAGTGTGGGCTGTAGCTGCAAATAAGCGCTGCAAAAAAAAAACGTTCATGGCGCCAAAACAGCTAAAATAAACTGCGCGGTCAATGAAAAATAGCTTTGCACACAGACGAATTTCGCGAGATAATCAGCTATACAATAAAAAAAGAATCGCCACTACCTTCAGCTGCCAATGAGTGATCCCTGTAACAAATAAACATTAAAAGACTAAGAGCAGGTTAAAGAACAGGAAAGTACCGAAATTGGTTTAAAACGCATAAATCTGGGATCGTATAATTGTGCAGAACGGAGCAATTGGAGTCTGCTGGCGTGCTCTTGAATATTGTTTCTGCTTCTCGCTTTGCATATGGGATTCTACCGCCCTGAATCCCATTGTACCAAGCTTGAAACATTTGCGACATATACTGCATCGAGCTTCGGAGACATTACCGGGCACGGGTTTTAACCATGTTGAGTATTCGCTTTTCTCAAGTCATTTATCGTTAAACTTGCATTTACCCATGAATCCGTTAGTTTGCTAGCTTGGCTATTACATAGAACTTAGATTGTTACCTCCCTTGACTGAATCCGAAGCAGAAATTTAGCAGAAAGTCATCTTGTCAGAATCGCTCCTACTGACAGTAGCCTACTACTGTGGAACAGTTTAGGTTGCTTGGTAACGTAGAAGCACCCGCAAACTCTGCGATCACGTGACTTCACCTAAAAAGGATCCTTGCGTAATTTCTATCGTATTTTGTTTTCTTTCAGTTTATCATTTGGCAAAACTCCGTATAGTGAGATTGGGAACACATCGCCTCAAAAAATATTTAAGACCTTTCAAAAACGAATTTAATACAATTTAATACATTTTAAGGCCTTTTTTTTAATAAATATGAATTTAAGACTATTTAAGACTTTTTAATGACCCGCGGACACCCTGTGTAAATTATGCTGGAACAGTATGGGATACATGGTTGGTAAAATGGCTGCAAGTCATTAAGGGTCTGAGGTATCAAACAAGCCTCAAACAATCACTCTGCTGACAGATGTGCAGTAGATGTAGTAGTATGTTGCCATAACAGTTGTAAAATACAATGATTTATGATTATAACAACCAAAATCAGCACAAAATCTGAGTCAACTGATTGTCTTCACTGAAAGTAAGCTTAACACTGATCTGTGTGCCAAATAAAAAAAATAGTTACCAATACATGCCTGAGTTCAGTGATTGTTGAAGTTTCTAGAAATTTAACTGGAGCTACAGTCCGCTGTTAGTCATTGACTTGATATTGCTAAAGTATATACATTTGCACAGTTTACAAGCTGGATAGCAAAAGTCAACTAACAATTAAGCTACTTCGCTGTAACATCAAAGTGAAAATAAAATGGAACTTTATGGTTTACCAAATCCAATCCCACATTTCACTGCTGTCAACATTAAATCTGCCATCTCCTCCTCACTGCTTAAACCTCTTGGCAGAAACAGGTTGAGTGAGCAGGTAGATGCATATGGCAGTCTGCGGACCCCGTCCTCTCGGTCAAAAAAATCCACCGTTAGTTTAGAGGGGAACCCTAGGGCAGGGACGGTGTCTGTGCCTGTAATGAAAATCAGTAGGTCTTCATAGGATACAGATGTGTCCTTAGCTGTAGGGAGAGAAAAAAAATAGATAGTGTCAATGTCTCCAGATGTGTTGGTACTATCCTTTTCACAGAATCAAGCTATAATTTTGTAATTCTGCTTTGATATACCCTCATGGGTATAGATCAGGGGTGTCCAATCTTACCCGAAAAGGGCCGGTGTGGGTGCAGGCTTTTGTTCTAGCCAAGCACTATGACACCTGATTCTACTTATCAAGGTCTTCATTGAAGAGCACGATTAGTTAATTAGTTGAATCAGGTGTTGTAGTGCTGGGCTAAAACAAAAACCTGCACCCACATGACCCTTTCCAGATAAGATTGGTCTATCTATACCAGGGGTGTCCAATCTAATCAAACAATAAGAGTTAAATAGGAAAATGAGTACTGTTTTCAATTAAATATACGCAAGAGAATTTACAAATCACTGCTTCCTGCTTTTGTGCATTTTACATACTGTCCCAACTTTTTTGGAATTGGGGCTTGTAGTTGTATTACATTTTAGTGTGCAACACACTTAAAGCAAGTTTTTGTTGTGTTATATAAGTAAAACTTCTCCAGGGGCTGATATGACAATATGGGCATTTATCTTAGTTTTAGGTTCATTCTGGTTATAACAGAAATTGTAGTAATGTTTTCATTGATTTATTTATTTTTCTTCCTTTTTTTGGAAGTCTCATGTCAATATAACGCGCCACCTTCTGGTGAAATAAAGACACAGCAATGATAGTGACAGGTGAGTTTCACATCACTATGGTTATCATAACATTTTTTTTAAATAATTGAAATATTAAATACCTACCATCCACCATGTTCAAAAATAGCTCCCATGTGTATATGGTTTCCTCCTCCTCATCCCTTCTGTTGGAGCCGATTGGACTGTAGTTTATAAGCAGCAGACTTCGGAACTTGGCTCTTGTCATAGGCTGTTGACAGTCTGTGAAAACTGGGAGGAAAGCCTCCCAGTTTTCACAGCAGCACTGCCATAGTTGCCCGACTTCGTCCATACCCCCAGTGAACTCGGTCACCATGTTTGACACTCTAAAAAGCAAGAGATGCAGATCATGAGCATTTAAAAGGGCACAGAATGGACACCATTTATCTCGCCTTTATACAACTTCAAAGTGATCCATTTCTTTGTAAAACAAGCAGTGTGCAAAAGTCTCAGTGGCTCCTCCTGTGGTTGTGCCATGCAGTGCATTGCATCTGTGTGGCAATCAACCAAGTTAAATTGGCACAGGTGTTTTCCCATTTGTTCTGTTGGCACAATGTGGCTTCATTTTCATGGTAATAGGGGGATAAAAGCACAAGTGATTTGTCCTATTTTTAACTGCAAACAATTCAGCAACAGCCTTTCTTTCCTTTTACCATCCCTGCAGTGCTTCTTTAGTTTTGTAAGTACATGTTTGATTGCAATTGTTGATTGACACTGTTGCAAATCATGGGAGCCACGTAGAATTAACCCCCCTGAAGTGGCTGACCTTGTAGCGGGGCAATAGGAGAACTTTGTCTTGCCCCTAATCCAGTGAAATTTCCTTTTGATATGTAGTACCTTTGTGTGACATCCGCCCCGCTCTACTCCCCCAGCCTGTGATGTGTTCTCATTCAAGGAAATGACTATTTGGTCCTTTGTCAACACTTATACTCTGTCCCACATTCTCCCTCTGGTGTTGTTTTTTGTTGATCTGTACTTGGGGAAGACCCACTAGTTCCTTTATTCTATTAAACAACCTATTTTGAAGAAGACCTGCCAGCATTTATTTTTCTACTTGCAAAAGTACAGAGGAATAAACTCAACTATGAAAAATTCCACATCAGCCTTTAGATTGCCTTTATTCAGCACCCATTTCATTGTTGCTTTCTGTTGTTGAAACACTACTCTGTTGTGTGGGTCTTAGCAGAGAGCGCACTGTTCGTGATTCAAAGTAGTGTGTTAATGTGTGTGCTGTTATCACTTTATCCCATTATTTATTTTACTACTTGTACATATAGGTTGAATGTTAAATTCATTTCATTTTTGGTCATTTCTGCAGAACCACTTGAATGATGCTGTAGCGAGGAATCCGCTTACCTCAGGAACGCAAAATGTTTAACTACACCTCTCACAATCCTTTCCACATCTTGAATTCCGGAAGTGTACACAAAGGAGAGGCCACAGTCAGACAGCCAGTCCCCCAGCTCAGACTTAATGGCCCAAAAGTCCTCCTCTGTCTTGCAGTCCTGGATCTAAACCACATAATCGAAGTATTGATCATACTGTACAAATTAATTCAATTTTGAAAGCAATGGTGCAAACTAATACTTAAGTGACATTGAATTCTATCAATCTATAACTGCAAGTATACACTGCTACAATGGTGAAAGAAACACCAGGGTTTCATGCATACATGTATCAAATGTCCCCTGGATAATTGTCTAAACTAGAACATTCAGCAGTATGTATAACAAATAAATAAATGTACCAGTGGAATGAAATATACATGAGAAGTGGAAAAGAAAATACCTTCTGTATTCGGCTCCTCACTTCAGGGTCAGGAAGGTTCTCCCAGTCATACTGTGTTGGCTCCTGACCACACATGAATTCATATACTTGTCTGCTGAGGCATCTGAGGCCTGGTCCGCCATGGAGAATGGACCAGGCCGTCAGTTTCCCAGCCACCCTGTATCTCCCCTCTGACAGGGCCATTTGGTCATATAGGAAATAAAAATGTGATGTGCTCCCCTCAAATATGCCCCACGTTGTTACTTGGAGCATGAGGAGTCTAATGAAAGAAAAGCATGAAGTCCAATCAATAATTGCTTATGCTGAGTAATACCTTATTTTTTCTAAAAAAAATGTTTGGACCAAAAATACCTGAAAAACTCTCTCCTCGGGCCACCGTAGTCATCACCATCTTCTCCAACGAAGTGTATGATTGGCATCTTTCGCCAATCAAACCGAGGTGACTCAACGGCTTTTTACTGCACCTTTCAAAAGGTTGCGCCTTCTGACGATGACCAAGTAATCCTCATCGGTTGTCAGGTGTTCGGACTGGTACCGCAGGAGTATGGTCTCCAGTTGTATTTTTTCCTGAAAGACATGTAAAGACTGACGAATAACCAAAGACAAAAATATTTTCTCAGAATAATATTTCAATCATATAAATGTGTACTTACTGACACAATGGCTGGTATAACTTCAACCACTTCGTCATCAGACGAGTCCATGTCCACCATGAAGTTGTCACTGTTATTATGTGAAAGCATTGATTTTAGGTTAGTGCCATGTGAAAAAAGAAACGCAACACTTTGTGACTGATGACCATTCATTTAATAATGAACAAAGATTAAGGAATGTAAACAATATTAACAATTAACAAGTAGGCAAAATTGGACTGTAGAACACTAGAAAAGCAATAACAATTCTGAGTCACTTCAATAAAGTTACACTAATAATGTGTGTGGCCACCTCTGGCAGCTACTGCTTCTTGGCATCACTTATTGATTCTATGCAACAATCAATCAAATCAACTTGATTTGAAGTGGAGGACCATGTCTTCTGATGCTGCGATTCAGCACATCCCACACATGT
This sequence comes from Synaphobranchus kaupii, assembly GCA_029718625.1. Taxonomy (NCBI): domain Eukaryota; kingdom Metazoa; phylum Chordata; class Actinopteri; order Anguilliformes; family Synaphobranchidae; genus Synaphobranchus; species Synaphobranchus kaupii. The sequence goes on from CM056386.1 coordinate 14,305,027, forward strand.
TCTATTGGGTTCAGCAGGTCTAAAACGATTTCTCAGATGGGTCAGTCTGATGTACTGGTCCTGTGCCGGTGTTGTCACAAGTAGACGACCAGATCTGAAATCTTGCCTGTAGGCATGACACAGGCTGACATTGAAGTGTCTCGCAACACTGGCACATGACATGCCTGCCACCAGCATGCCTATGGCCCACTCCATCTCTTATCGTGACATTCGTGGCATTATGTATAACATCGGAAACTGAAAAGGGTGGCCTCTCGCTTTATGTGACCCGAGCTTTCAATTAAGGACTTCCGAGACTCAATTGAGATCTGAATACGTAGGCATTGTTGCCAATTACTTTCTTTGGCAAAAGTGCAGATTTTATGCCATTTTGTGCGACTGAGGAGTTGCAATGCTTCAACACACAAACCTTTTTACTTGTCATCAGGTATAAAATAAATTAACACATTTCTATGAAAGTACTACACTTGTAGCAAAGTCTTTCCATATTCAAGACATTGTTGCATTTATTTTTTCCCCTCAGTGTATTTCACGTCCCAAAACTATTCTCCATGTCCTGATGTTAGCATCTGTGCTACTAAATGTCTTACATGTGTAGTTAAAGCATCATGTACAGTACATTTATTTTGATAGACTATTTGTATTCAATTAAGCTTACCATAGGGGAGAAACCACAGTATCAGGCCTCACTCTGTAAAAGACCTTAAAAACAAGAGGTATTATGAAATGTGTTTTACTCAGGAGACATGCAACGTTATAGTCAGTGTTTCGATAGATGTAACATGTCAGTGAAATAAGTATTCTCAAAGAGGTACATGTTAGTATTTATGACATAAACGTCATATGAAGGACAACACAATGAAATAAGAGTTATAATCTTACCTCAGGTGTCCCAGCATTAATCCAGACTTCTGGATCCAAGCTCTCCTCCTGTTGATGGGATACGACTAAAAATGTTGGCTATTGATTAAAGGCTTTAAGCTTTTTTAAGTTTTTGTTCAAATGTGGCACATGGTAGAGTTAAAGCTTGATTCACTTTTGAAATCCCAACATACCAATTCAGAATGAATGGAGGTTGCTGCCGGTTCCGAGGTCGCTGCAGATGCTGCCGGTTCCGAGGTCGCTGCCGGTTCCGAAGTCGCTGCAGATGCTGCCGGTTCCGAGGTCGCTGCAGATGCTGCCGGTTCCGAGGTCGCTGCAGATACTGCCGGTTCCGAGGTCGCTGCAGATGCTGCCGGTTCCGAGGTCGCTGCCGGTTCCGAGGTCGCTGCAGATGCTGCCGGTTCCGAGGTCGTTGCAGATGCTGCCGGTTCCGAGGTTGTTGGGGTGGAGGTGGTGTTGTGGCTGGCAGTAGATGAGGGGAGTATGATGCTGGTGTTTGGCAGGATGTACAGTCTACTCCTCCCAAGTTGTTGCCTGAGCTCTCTTACACTACCTGCCTGAACCTGGACCAGCCTCCTACAACGGTTAACTTTAGCCATGTGGAAGCCGACCAGGTTCAGGCTGACAACAGGGTAGCTCTGACAGATGTAGTTTGTCAAGTCCTGTAGGGACCAGGACATCAGGATCTGTGAGGGTTGTCCCTGCTGCTCATGGACTGGAACCCCTACAACAAAAATTGGTGTGAACATGGTGACAGATATAGATTACATTACATTAATTTAGCAGACGCTTTTATCCAAAGCGACGTACAATAAGTGCATACAGAGACATCAAGATCACTACAGAACAGACAAGACAAAGCACATTCTTCCCATAATGATGATAGGTCTTGTTTTTAACCTGACTTATTCTGCTTCTTTTTTTTTGATCTTCATGTACGAAGATCATTACTGCTATGTAAATTTTTATAATGCATTGTGATGCAGGGCTGGGAATTTCCTCTGCATCACCCGGGGCCGGTTGCACCAGCTGTCCATAAGTAAGAACTAAGGCTAGTTGTAACTTAAATCTCTACTAAGTTACAACTTGCACACTAATAAAATAAAACCTGTTGCACCACAAAAAGTAGTTAGAACGTAACCCTATGTATAAAGTAAATATTTATGCAAGCCATTGACCAGGAATAACGGTGTAAAGTACAATGTTTCAATGGCAGACCGATTTGAACAACGTTGACGAATTGCTCGTCATCGCCAACAATTAACTATGAACCTCGCCATCGCCAACAATTTTGCGACAGTATTCTCCGGACTTGTATGACGATGTTGATATCTACGCCTGTCATTTTAATTGAGGACATAACTGTAGGCGAATGAGATTAACAGACATGCTAGCGGTTGATCTGAAGCACAAAACTGATAGGATCGGAGTGCTTTAACGACACTGTTAACAACTTGATCATGTCACAGTGGCTACTAAGCTGGATCCGCTAATAGAAGTTGGCAAACAGTCTCAAACAACTACTCCTGTAACGGTAGCTGACCAGCAGTCCCAACAAAAAAAGAGCATGACATAGCTTGCTAATAATGCTGGGTCAATGTTACATAACTAATTTCCGTCACCAAGGTAACAAATCAATCAACATCAACGTAATTTGGTGCGACTATACATTCATTTACGAAGAGCTTACATTCTAAGTTTTGTGTTAAGGACACATGGTGCAACCAAATTTAGTAGCTCACTAGTTGTAAACTAACTAGTAGCTACTAAGCCTGTAGTGTGAGCTTTACGTACCAACTTCAGGAGAACTTAAATAGCTGGTGCAACCCTACCCTGGTGAACACACAGAACAACAAAAAGGATAATCAAATGCTGCGATTTCATTTAAACTGAAAACACTCACCAAAACAAAGGGGAAAAACAGTGAGCCAAAAACACCCAGCATCCAGTCTACTGAGTGCAACCAAAAACTGTCTACTGGGCCTAGGGAACCAGGCCCTTTTGTAAGGCGAACTAATGAGGCGAACGGGGAGCAGCTGCTTAAAGTCAGCTTGCTCCACTGCCTGTGCATAGTGGCGGTGCCGTCCAGTAGATGGCGGCACCTCAACTCCCTTCTGGGCACCACAGCATGTAGCAATTATTTATCTAAGTTGTTCAGACAGTCAATGTTAGCCTACTTCATGTAACCTTTTCTTTGATATGAGTATCTCTCTCACTAAACATGAGACAAAACTCCCATCTATAACTCACTGTTGCCATTCCAAACTTACCAAGACCTGAATGATTCAGTTCGACACAATGAACTGATGAAGGAAGGGTGGTCTGCTGAGCATCCTGGAGTAGAAAAAGCCTAACTTGCCAGGCCACATTGACCACACTTGATGCAACTGAAATAAAGAAAATAATAGATATTTGCCTATACATGATATGACCATATGGATTCTGACAGAAGATTGCAGTGTTTCCTACAGGAAATAGGTTAGCTAAAGTGGTGATGTCTATACGTTTGGCCAGGGGGGTTTCCCAACATGAGCCAGACAGCATTACGGCTGACATCAGCTAGATAACATGATCTCTCATCCCTCTGCTGATACCTATAATTACACTCAGTTTCCCCATTGGGCTCCATTCATTTTTGACAGCAAAAAAAAAAAAAAAAAAACCTCCACTCATACATATTCATGTTAACTCTGTGCACTAAAATGTATTTCAAAATTGGTTAGTATTTTTCCGTGGTCAAATATGTATTTCTTACCACACAGACAGAGATGAGTTTTTAAATGATCATTTAGGTCATATTACGCCTACGTCTTATTTTTGTGCGCTAGATGACGTAGCCGTCTCCACATCACTTTCTGCGCCGTCCTCGTTGTGACTCAACTGCGCATGTGAGATAAGCGCAAAATTAAAACTTTGTGTTTCGGATGTGCTCCCCATTGGTTTCTATTGGCATCATGTTTTCTAGGGTTGGGTATGGAAAAACTGCCTCACCGAAATACTTAGGTCCTACCGAGTATCGACATTTTTTTGGAAAAAACGGTACCAAAATTTCGATACTTTACAATAGGCTAGCCTACTTCCGGACGTGAATGCTATTTTCGCAGCCAGCGGACAATCCATTCCATCCAATGCAAACACTGCGAAACTACTGTTAAATTAAACACCAGTAACGCATCGAATATAGTAAAGCATTTCATCGTACAGTGCTGGGTCTTCCGACTCCTGACAATGATTGAATAACAGATACGGTTCGGATATTAACGATTACCTTAACGTATGCATAGCTGGCTAAAGTGGATGTTATTTCCGTTAACGTTATTAGCTTAGCTTGAATCTTTGAAGCTATCATAAATAAACATTTGCAGTAGACAGTTAGTTGTGAAATTATTCAATATCCTATTTCATTTCATACTAAGGTCCCTCTGTGAAGGTTAGTGTAGCTGATAGCACCCCTTTTGTAACTCCCTTTACTGTGGCAGCAAGTAGAACTAAGCTGAAGAACGAAAAAAGATGAACGGCACAGAATATCGTTTGGTGGCTGTAACCCGCTTTGCAGTAAAGGGGTTGCATCCTTTCAATACAGTTGAATCTCCAAAATGGAAGTCCTGACAGTTTTGGAATTGCACTTTATTTTCTTCTGTTCCTATTCTATCATTTTACAAAATGACATGATTGAAATTGCACTTTATTTTTTTATGTTGCGCTTATTCTGCCATTTTACAATGACATAATGTTAACAGAATGAAAATGTTTACAAATAGTAAAGAGTTATAATAATTTATAGAAACATTGTTGGCCGATAAACAAAGTTTTAATAAAAAGCAGGGCTGCCCAACCCTCTTCCTGGAGATCAACCGTCCTGTAGGTTTTCACTCCAACCCTAACAAAGCACACCTCATTCAACAGCTATAGAGATTTGATGTTGCAGATTTTGTATTAATTACATATTAAGTATTATCTTGACACAACACACAATGTCTGGTACATTGTATACTGTACATGCAACTACTTGTACTTGACACGTACTGGCAGATTTGCGTAATTCTGAGTAGGAGACGAGGGCTTTGAACATCCCAAGACGTATCGGTCCCAATTACAGTATTCATGTTTGTCTTAAATTATAAACTAGGCTACAGCTTTAAGAAAACCGGATTGATACTGCAGTGCAATAAAATTAGAGGGTGATATTAATAGCCCAAAGCACTTATGACCCTCATACAACAAAAATACTCAAACGTGTATGTAATGCACATGTTGTCTAAAGAAAAAACTGCGTTATAGCCTAATTATAGGGACAATTACTGAAGGAAAACAGAAAAATAGTAGACTAACTAGGTTCTCACCCTTATGCATTTAGGACATGGGAAAGGAAGGAATCATGGCGACAGTGAAACTTTGTCCAATAATAGCCTGCTTTAATTAATAAAATCACATAAGGTGGTCAAAGTGGGGATTTGAACATAATAGCCACAATGTAAAATATAATTAACACCACCATTTCATTTAAAAAATACCCCTTGGCTGCACTAAAAATTTCACCATTAATCAGAAAGGATCTTAACCAGTTTACATCGAAATCAATGGCTTGCAGAACACCAAATTCTTTCTTTTCTCCCCAATCTACTCACAATTCAACAGGTTGCCATTTGTGCTCTAATACTGCCATCTTGTGGGCACTTAGGCGAACACACCGCATTAGATGAATATGTCAAGTAGCTATGATATTGTATACAAGCTACAGTTTTTCTCAATAAGTAACCAGTAGCCTACAAAAAATGCAGATGTTAATAATGTCACCGTAAATCAATATTATTTCTTAAGCCCAATTCAATCAATATCATTTCTTAACCTCAATTCATATAGGTAGGTTGAGTGGGGAATTGTTTTCTCTCTTGCAATGATTGTATGTTGGGTTTCCCCTCAGAAACTGATGAAGTGGTAGCACCCAATTTCAAACGCCTTAAGACGTTCAAAATGGACGTGTTAACAGGGTATTTTCTGTCGTCTTAAGACGAACAAATTTGACGTCAATGTGGACGTCGAAATATAGGTTTTGGCCCAAACGGCGTTCCATATAATGCGGACGCCGAACTACAGGTTTTGGCCCAAACGGCGTTCCATACACGGGTAACGTGACACACTGCCATTTCAGAGCAGCCAGCCAGTGGCGCAGTTGTTGCCCAGTGAGCAAAAGCCACATTCTAATCTAGACGAGAGGGGTGGAAATGCTGTCTGGAAAAACGTTTGAGACACGTTTTGACATTCTGCATCCCGTTTTGACACAAAATGTGTTATACACGTCAATTAACCTCAAAAACCCCTAATTTAGCTCAGGTTTTACCCGGATATAAGCCTGACTAACGTTACATCCTGACCTTCGTTAGCCGGTTAAAAAATAAAATTTTAGCCGGTTTTTCACCTAAAATTGCGTTTCATGTCATATGACCAAGTTTTCAACACAAAAATGTTCACTGCGTGCGGTCTCGTCAGAGGCAGTTCGTGAAAATGAATAGCGCTAACGTTACGTTTTTTTCGGTAACAGTAATTTGAGCAGGGCAATACAAAAGGGCAATCCATACGTTTTTTCTTTTGTTTTTTTCCTTACGATTCGTCGTTGAGCTCGACCCCTGCCAGTGACAGCACAACCTAAGAAAAGAAAACGAACCAGGGGCACATTGTGGAGTGCTTCAGTTCCTCCTTAATTAGCCTAAGTTACATACAGGCATAACGTTAAAGTTCGCCTAATATCATGAAGTTACATTGAAAATAACTTACTTTCATTTCTTCGCCGAACACGCCTATTTCGGCGGAAAAGTCTCCTAGTCGTTTCGACGACGGAATGAGACGACTGCGAGGCCATTTCTTGTCGTGCCTCATGAAGTGCCTGAAAAATCCGGTTGAACAGACGATCCAGATTGTCGTTCTGCGACTGCATCCCATCTGAAGTTATGCCAGCACCCAGCAGTGAGCGCAATGACCAATGGATAGTCCTCCGCGCCAAAACCGTTATTTTACAAGAGATTTGCGCAGACGTCGGCGTCTTCTTCTTCATTGATTTTTATAAACGGTTTTACAACCACCTTTTCGTGTATTATCGCCACCTACTGGGCTGCAGTGTGGTCCTAAGATTTACCTTCTTTCCCCAAAATATACAGATCCTTTCCAAAAAATTAGAATATCATGGAAAAGTTTTTTTTTTTTTTCCATAATTCCATTCAAAAAGTGAAAATTTCATAGATTATAGATTCATTACACACAAAGTGAAATATTTCTAGCCTTTATTTGTTTCATTTTTCATAATTTTGGCTTACAGTTCCAGAAAACCCTCAAAACAGTATTTCAAGAAATTAGAATAGTGTGTCGAAAATCAGCATTTACTTCAGTTATTTCAGAGAATGAATGTTTTAGACTGAGTGTCACACTATCATCTAATTTACTCAAAACACCTGCAAAGTTTATCTCAGTTTGGTTCAGTATGGGGAAGACTGCAGACTTGACAATTGGCCAGAAGACCATCATTGACACCCTCCAGAAGATGGGTAAGCCACAAAAGGTAATCGCTAAGGAGGCTGGCTGTTCACAGAGTGCAGTGTCCAAGCATATCAACAGAAAGTTTAGTGGAAGGGAAAAATGTGGCAGGAGAAGGTGCACAAGCAAAAGAGATGACCGTAGGCTTCAGCGGATTGTCAAGCAAAGACGATTCCAAAATTTGGCGGAGATGCAGAGGGAGTGGACTGAGGCTGGAGTCAGTGCTTCAAAAACCACCACGTACAGAGTGTGACACTCAGTCTAAAACATTCATTCTCTGAAATAACTGAAGTAAATGCTGATTTTCGACACACTATTCTAATTTCTTGAAATACTGTTTTGGGGGTTTTCTGGAGCTGTAAGCCAAAATTATGAAAAATGAAAAAAATAAAGGCTAGAAATATTTCACTTTGTGTGTAATGAATCTATAATCTATGAAATTTTCACTTTTTGAATGGAATTATGGAAAAAAAAAAACTTTTCCATATTCTAATTTTTTGGAAAGGATCTGTACTACTATACTAGAAATAATACATTTTATGTATGCATATATATATACGCACATATACATATGCACACATACACACACACACACACACACACACACACACACACACACACACACACACACACACACACACACATATATATATATATTAGTGGTGGGCATAGATTAATTTTTTTAATCTAGATTAATCTCACTGCAATCCTGGAGTTAATCTAGATTAAAATGGCTCATTTGAATTCTGCCGACGGCATTCAAAATATGTGTGTGCTACCTAAATAATGACCAGAAGTAAGTCCTTGAGAACGTGTTTCTCAGGCCAGGTGGCCCATTAGACCAGGAGCCCATCTCCTGTTTCGAAAATGCATCACAAACTGCTTGAGAAAGCTGTTCTACTATGATAATTGGTAATGAAAATAAATAATGTTCAATAAGATGTACTTGTGTTTAATTGTTTATTCAGTCACAAACGAATAACGTTACCACCAGAAGGTACAAGAACAACCCCCATTTCTGGGATAATATGACATTAATTAAACTGTAGGCCTACATGAGAGGTCATGAAGAACTGTTTACAGTCAGTAGCTTTGTGACATGGCTTGAGTCAATCAGTCCAACCTCTATTTCTCCTTCTTCCACCAGTCACTCAGGCAGACCAGCTTGTTCACATTTTCTGGTGACAAACTAGATCTCTTCTTCTGTACAATATGGCCTGCTAAAGAGAACAGTCTCTCGCATGGGACAGTTGTGGCAGGAGTCCCCAAGTATTTCCGGGCAATGTGTGCCATTTTACCATAGACAGCAGTGTGCTCCGACCACCACTTCAGTGGACACTGATCCAAGCTGGCACTGGGCTCTACCTTGTACCTCATCACAGCATTGTCTACTGGTGTCTCCTCATCCGACTCTGACTCTGATCCCATCAGTAGCAGGGCTGTTTTCTTCTTGAGTGGCTCAGGGTTCTCGTCCCTGGGCGGCTGCAGAGCAGGTTCTTCTCCCTTCACCAACTCACTCAGCTTTGCCCACACTGGCTCCCTCTCTGCTCTGGGCAGGCACTTGAGGTCCTTAAATCGTGGATCCAGAGCAGTCGCCACCTTTGATGAATAAAAAATAATAATTATTGATTGATGAAAATTTAACTTTCCAAATCCAACCTCCATATTTCTTCATCACTCATTCATCTATTCATTGACCGATCTACTGGCTTAACAGTCTAAAATGGTCAGACAATACAGTTATCTTCTGGTCAGTCTGACATACCTTCAGCCATTCCAGGTTTGTTTTCTCCCTCCGCTGGTTGAGGTCCTTGGTGAAGGCAGCCTTGAATCGCACGATGTAGGCAGGATCATCATCTGAGATCTTCATCGCTTGCTGGAGGTGGCACAGGGCAGGTAGAACCACAGAGCAGGATACATACTTTTCCCCACCAAGGAGCTCAGTGATGTACCTACACACACACACACACACACACACACACACACACACACACACACACACACACACACACACACACACACACACACACACACACACACACACACACACACACACACACACACACACACACACACACACACACACACACACAGAGCAATAAGTAATTAATGGCCAATTCATTTAACTCAGATTACACTTTTTTAAAGTTCTGAATCATTACATTTAAGGGCATGCGTTTCTTAAATACAAAGTGACTTTTAAAAGAACTTGTATGCCAATTCATGAACACGCTACCTTTGTAGACCATACCTGCATGGCTCCAGCAGTTTCTCCAGCTTTGCCAACTTCTCATATTCAGCATTTGTTGGGAGGGTCAGATTGTGCTTCTGCTGGGACAGCGTTGCGTGCAGTGGGTCTCTGTTGCGCCTCACGCGCTTGATCATCTCGAGGGTGGAATTCCAACGTGTAGGAACGTCTTGCACGAGTGGCTCCTGGTCTTGTTCAAGGGAGGCTTGCTGGGCATTCAGCTCGTCTGAGTTGGCCGGACTGTGTTTGAAATGTCCAACCACTTTGCGGCACTTGGCCAGTACACCATCAAAACCACCGTCCCGAAGTGACATCTAAGTTACATCTAACAGTAACAAACTCTGTATCTACAGTAGGCTATTTTTTTCAGATGTTCCCATCTCATGATGCAGATCGTGAAATCCGACCACCACTTCAGTGGACACTGATCCAAGCTGGCACTGGGCTCTACCTTGTACCTCATCACAGCATTGTCTACTGGTGTCTCCTCATCCGACTCTGACTCTGATCCCATCAGTAGCAGGGCTGTTTTCTTCTTGAGTGGCTCAGGGTTCTCGTCCCTGGGCGGCTGCAGAGCAGGTTCTTCTCCCTTCACCAACTCACTCAGCTTTGCCCACACTGGCTCCCTCTCTGCTCTGGGCAGGCACTTGAGGTCCTTAAATCGTGGATCCAGAGCAGTCGCCACCTTTGATGAATAAAAAATAATAATTATTGATTGATGAAAATTTAACTTTCCAAATCCAACCTCCATATTTCTTCATCACTCATTCATCTATTCATTGACCGATCTACTGGCTTAACAGTCTAAAATGGTCAGACAATTTCCTTAGCCTGGGCTGTTTAAAATCCTCGGCTGCGCCTCGGGCAATTTACTACCTCCGCGTCGGGCATTTAAACTGTGTAATGCCCGGCTCCTCGGTCATTATTGCTTACTAATTAAATTAAATTATGTAATTTAAAATGACATAACGTACCTAAGGCGAACGAGTGAAGTTCCCAGCTGGCATCGATGAGGTGTACAGTAACGCCGAGGTAGTTATCGTTGTTGACAGATGTCCAATGGTCCCCAGTCAGTGCTACACACGTCACCCCTGCCAACTTCTCATCTTTCACGGCTTTCTCTGTGGCGTGCTGGTCATGGATTCTCCTCATGATAGTTCGCCTCGCAGGTAGTTTGTAAGATGGGTCGCCTGTGGCCACCTGGAGAAGAAGCTCGAGCCCATCATCTTCAACCACGCTGATAGGCCGGCAGTTGATGGCAATCCACTGAGCTAGGAGATTAGTTAGCTTGGCTGATAAAGCTGTGCTGACGGGCTTGCCTCGGTTGCACTCGAAGATTGTAGTTTGACGAACACGACTTTTCCCCGGCGCTACATCAGTGCTTAGCCCGGCATCTTCCACATCAGCTAAGGGATGCTTTGCGTTTAGGTGGTACTTGAGACTCGAGGAACTCCTACAGTAAACTAATTCCGCTTTGCACAAGGTGTAAACAACCTTGGTCTTATCGAGGTTTCCATTGGGAAGCTTCTTGAAAACAAATTTGCCCTGAAGCAAACCCGGCTTCACAGCTGCATCCATGTCAGCGGACGTTTGTTGTGGTAATTAATTTCACACGTGTTCGGACTTGTTGTCGCCCCCCACAGTGCAATTCGGCCAGGTATACATCCGCGCTAAAATATCAAAGTGAAATTCATAGCTTGCTCACTATGTAGACCCAGCTCCCAGACCCAACTTTGAGAATAGATTAACGGCGATAATTTTTTTATCGCGCGATAAGAGTCTCGCGTTAACGCAGCACGTTAACGCCGATAACGGCCCAGCAATAATATATATATATATATATATATACACATAAAGCCCAATAAGAATAATAAATACATATTGAGATGGCAGGTATGTAACTTGGCGCCAAGTTGGCGGGGCATGCCCCATATATAAATTACCTCACAGCTAGTACTAACAATGACCTTGTATATTAATAAATGCATGTAATCCAGTAATCCTGCATATGCCTTGAGATTACACTTGTCCCGTCTAACTCTACTGAAAGACCTCCCCTTCCCCACCATTCTCTGTATAGCATATAGATGCCATGGCTTGCCACCCCTTGCTCTCTCCATCCCACTCCTTCTGCCACTTTATCTTGACCTTTGCCAGTCGATCAGCATCTTCATTTCCCTCAATCCCTACATGGGCCGGCCCGGCACCCATAGAAATCTCACCTGTATCCCTCCCTGCTGTAATTGGTATCTGATCAAAAACGTCTCCGACGTAAAAAAACAAAAAAAAAAACAAGTTACTCACGCATAGCATACAGAGCGCTGTCTTTAATTCCAACTTGCAAAAACTAGGCCTGCCTTTAAAAGTATCAAAATGTGGCCAAGTTACAACTAACAATATTGCCTATCGTAGCTCACACTAAATAAACTAGCTCTATTCCAAAGCAATGCTATCCAAACCTTCGTAAATTAGGCTACTTATTGCAACTTTTTAAAAAATGTGGATTTGGAAATTACTTTTGTAGAACTATTAAAACACGTTATGCTAACAGTAACAGCTCCATTACATTAAAAGCTGGTACTACCCCTAGATTTAACCTTGAGAGAGGAATCCGTCAAGGATGCCCAATCTCCCCATATCTGTTCTTGCTCGTCGCCCAACTTTTATCTAATCACATCAAAACAAGCTCTTTAGAAGGTATCTCACAATAACAGGAAAATATATCATCATTAGCCAGCTTACAGATGACACAACTCAGGATTACATTTGAATGTAAATAAATGTGAATTGATGGCTGTGAAAGACTGCACCCTTACTGCGATTTCCAACATTCCGATCAGAGACACCGTTACATATTTGGGGATCTCTATAACCAAAGACAATAAAACCAGAGGTACAATAAATTTCATGCCAATTAAAGAAAAAAACACGAAGACAACTAAACCAATGGTTATTGAGGGATCTGTCTCTGAGAGGTAGAACGTTAATCACTAAAGCAGAAGGTATTTCTCGGATCACATATGCTGCTCTCTCATTAGACGTTGATAAAAAATACCATAAAAGATATAGATCGGCTGCTTTTAAATTTCCTATGGAAAAACAAAACGCATTATATTAAAAAATCTGTCATTATGAATAGCTACCTATGAAAATGGGTAACACATTCTGGGTTTATTAAATTTATTTTGGTTTATTAAATTGCAACAGAACATGGGAAAAATAATATTTTCTGATTAATCTCATAATTTTCATAGCAAAGTTTCACATTCATAAATGTAAATTTATTAAAATGAAACCACATGTTCTAGCCTTCAAGAAAGAAATATGTTAAAATGATAACTCTTTCTAAAAACCAAAAAGCAATTAAAACCATATAACTGTGCTTCCTATATAATGTCTTCTTATAATTTTTCATTTATTTATTTGGTTTTGTGTATTAGATGATGAATATACCCCTGGCATATTTAGTTCTTATTTTCCATTCTTCATATCTTCTCTGATCATACATCTATATGTAATTTCAATTGATGTCATTATGATGTACTGGATGTATTTTTGAAATTTACAATAAATAAAAAAAACAACCTTAATTGGACAACGCATATTTCCCAGGAATCTTATCCAGAAAGAAAACAATAGATACTGCTAAGAAAGTACATACCAGAGATTATTCTTATTATTATTATTATAATTAAAAGTGTTTTCAGTAAGCTACATTGTCTGTAGAGTAGCGTAGACTAGAGCAATGTTCGGAGGCTATTCAAATTTTTTTAAGTGACTAACTATGAAACAGATATGTTTGGGTAATTGGAGGTTTATAAATCCGATCTCTTAAGGGATTGCAGTTTATAGTAGGCTATCATCAATTCTTAATGTATTATCATAAATTCTTAATTTTCCTAGTAGTTCATTTTATGGTGACATTGTGTTATGTGTGAAAAGGGTCAACGGAACAGAGCTGAAGTGAAGAAATGAATTAAGACATAATAAAGAAATATTGGCCGAGGCGAGCGTTGAAGGTTCGGTTTCTACAGTGAGTCCAGACATGACTGCGGCACAAGAGCACAGTAGGCTCCACACAGAAATTTTTTTGTCGGCATTTGTGTGAGATTAAAATATGTAGCCAATGCCACAGTTATTTATAGAATTTTTTTTTTTTTACATTAATGCAACAACGCGATGTTAAGCAGATGATATTCTGCGTTGAAACTTTTTTCTTTGCTTGACAAATGGCCATGGGATACCTGTTCCCATAACGTTAGCTAGCCTATTGCATTACTGCTGTGTCCAGTGACTGAATTGTTTAACTAACAGGCTACAAGTGAACAGTTCATATTGTAAACGTGTCTTTGCCTTCTCAAAAAAAAAACATTCTTGTATGAGAAAACCAGAACATGTGCACACTGTTAGAGTCCAAAATGAAATTACACTTTAGTACCAGGCGGGTACGAACCCACGTCTCTGGCATTTTAAGCGTTGACGCTAACCAGAAGACCAAAGGGATACAGTCATGTGATATAGGCTATAGGCCATTGTGTCCGTCTGACTTTCACCATTTCGCTGTGGTACAAGTGAAATACAAGTGAAACATTGAACAGTTAATATTGGAAGCGTCTTTTGCCTTTGCAATAAAAATATGTTTGTTAATGTGAAAATAATAACAGTGTAATAAATGAAGCATTTAACAGTTGCACATTGTTTTTGTCGAAAATAAATTTGTGTCCTGTTGGGCTCAAACCCCCAATCCTCTGTGTGAGAGGCAGCAACTGTAACCAGTAGACCACAGTAGCTTCATGAAATACACAAAGCCATATAGCGGTTTTGTCTGTGATTCTGTGATGTGTGCAGATTAGTTTGAAGTGTTTTTATTGGGCGATAAGCTTGGGAGAGCAAGTATGCAATGTTGTTATCCAATGGGGAGAATTATTCTTTGAAGGTACAGAAGCAGGCAGGTAGTGAGGTCTCTGGGTAGGCAAGAAAAATGGGAAGAAGAAGAAGAAGAGGAAGGAGAAAAACCGCAAAATAACCAGAGTTCGGGGCTTTATTGTGTGGATGTGTGAAGTTCTATCTGAATGCTCTGTGGTTACATGAGGTCAGAACATACAGAAGTTAATGTTTTTAAGGGCTGAGAGTCTGTGGTCATTGTGGTTACTTCTGTAGGGAACCCTGAAAAGTGCCAAACTCTTGATGCTGTATAGGTATGGGGCATGCCCGGTGCTGTATAGGTATGGGGCATGTCCTGCCAAGCTGTGGTGTGAAAAATCCAAAGGACTCATGTATAAATTATCAACAAAAAAAAATAATTATAGCTTAAACTGCATTATTCAGCATAGCAGTAAAACTAGGAAGAGCCACTTATCCTTGATGGTTACAATTAATGAATGATGTGTCATTGAGTAAAAGCAAGGGCAATGACATGGGGAATGGTCTTCCCAAGAAAGAATGTGAGAATACCAGCTTTCCCCTCTCAAAAGTGGTGGAAACCAGGACATTCCCATGCCGTGTGACTGAACATTCATAGGACCTTTTCTGAACAGACAGATACGTCAGATGAGCCCCATTTGATGCAGTGTTCTTGGAGTGAAATGTATTTTGTGAAAGAAGTTGAAATCCTTGATGATTTGGATTCCTAGATGAGAGCACGATATTGTTCTATATTGTATGTCAATTGAATGATATACCCATATAGGTTATCAATTGTTAGTGGTGTATGAGATGCATTCACAATAACATTATACAGCTCAGATAAAATACCTTTGGATTTATGTGAGATCAAATAATTTGTGAAAAGGATGAATGTTCAATTTTTGCTTCCATCTTACAACATACACCTGCATGGATGGGCAACTGCAGTCTAGTTAACTAGCTACCATAAAGTGATGCTTACTAGTTAACTAGCTAGGTTTTATTAAGGCACACTAGTTAGCTAGTTCAGTTGTAAGAACATGTTTACAACCTAACTAGCTTACTAGTTGAGGGCAAAAGTCTTTGAAAACCTATGGCATAAATGCCACCTAGTTAACTAGCTGTGTTTTAAAAAGGGCTTGCGAGCTAACTAGTTAACTAGTAAGCCTTAATGTCAGCCACCTAGTTAACTAGGTGCCATTTGTGCCACGTAGCTAGTTAACTAGCTAGATGTCATTTCTTATTTTTAGCTTGTTAACTAGGTGGCCGTTTTGCACAGCCAGGTGGCTTTTTGCACAGCTAGCTAGGTCACATGGCCACCTAGCTGTGGCATGCGACCTAGCTAGGTGGCCATTTGACCTAACTAGTTGGCTTTTTAGCCAGCTAGCTGTGGCCTGCGACCTAACTAGTTGGCCATACGACCTAGCTAGCTGCGCCAAAAAGCCAGCTAGCTGTCCATAAAAGCCAGCTAGCTAACTAGCTGAAATCAATGGGGCAGCTAGTTAACTAGCTGGCTTTTTGGCACAGCTAGCTGTGACAAATGGCCACCTAGTTGTGGTAAAAGGTAAACTAGGTGCACCAAAAAGGCAGCTAGTTAACTAGCTAAAAATGAGAAATGACATCTACCTAGTTAACTAGCTACGTGGCAAAAGGGGCAGCTAGTTAACTAGCTGGCATGGTCTTAAGGCCAGCTAGTAAGCTAGCTAGATCACAAACCACTTTTTAAAATGTAACTAGCTAGCTAGCTAGGTGGCCCTTATGGCCAACTAGTTAACTAGCTGCACTTTTGAAACGCATGCGACCTAACTAGTTAGACTTAATATTCAAATTTTTGTTGGGAGGCGGGCATTGGGCTAGCGTATATAGGAACTGGAGTGGGTGGGAGGGGCCAGGCAGTGAAGCACTCGGAAGTATGCTTGATCAGCGCAACAGAGCTTTCTGCCGATTGAATTTAATGGAGATAGCCTAACCAAGCTGATTTGATAACCAAAGAAAACCTAATCGGTCAATTTATTGGTTGCAATATTCACCTGGAAAATATCTAGGAAAGTAGTAACGTTAGCGAGATGCTTGCTGTAGCAGCAAAATATTGCTAATAAAAGCAAGGCTTCCGTAAACAGTTCTGTTGACTGAACCAAAGCACCTGGATTTACCGTTTCTTAATTTCATCCGTCTTTTCCCTGAACAATAGGCTATGCGCACCTAGAATAGCTGGTGTCACCGGAGACAAAATACAAATTGATTGCCTAGAAAAATGTAACTATAGCACTCATGTAATTCTGTTATAAAACTCGCCACCTTCGCGAATCTTTGGTCTGAACGGCTAGCCATGACTATTTATTCGAAATTCGAATATGCATCGTTATGTAGCCTATGCTATATGAATAAAACCAATTCTTCTGAGCTCAAAATTTGACAGAGGTTTTCATCAATGCACGGAAAATACAATCTTTCGCCAGGAGATGACATCCCGATATTTTTCTGTGCGAATGCCTGTGGTGAAACCAAACTGTAAACTATCACTCTTTGGCATTTTTTTCTTATATATTGTACAACCATATATTTTTGTTATTATTTACATATGTGTTGTAAACATATGGTAGCCTAAACAACTCAGGAGGTCTCACCCTCCCAAATGTTGATGTTATCTGTATGGTCCCCTATAGAGATCACATAGCCTAATGCACATAAAAATACGTAGCCTAATATTTTATATAGGCTACATAAAAAAAAAATCTTGTGTTTTTACATAACAGCAACGTATTGCAGCCGAAATTGCGATAGGTCCCTGTGGAAATGTCGGCATGACATGATTTTTTTGTAGAAACGGTGCATTGTGCATTTCATTGTCTGTGACTGTGGCAAAAGATGAAGGTTAGAAACAATTAAAGTTGTCATTTATAATTTCATAGAAATGTGAATATTATAATTGGGACATTGACAACTACCACTAAGGGGCCACCTGGATAGTGTTAATATGACCTTCTCATTGAAGACAATCCTTCACACTCATTGGGCTATATTTCATGATCATGACCTTCAAGGCCATCCAGTTTCCTTCCCCTACTTAGTACAACAAAAGGCATTCATATACTTTCTGATTTATTTGATGAGGTGGGAGCACACATTCCAGGCTATTGCATAATCCTTCAATCTCACTGGTTTCTCCTTTTTACAGTAGGGGAGCTCAATAGGGGATCTCAGTTCCAGTATGGGTGAAACTGCCCTCAAATTAAAGCTGACAGTCTGCACTTAATAGCCTCACAGTCATTGTATCAGCCAAAACAAACAAAAAAATATGTTCACTGTATATTCTTTATTTAACCAGTCATTTGTGATTTTTTTCCCACACTAAAACATTACATAGCATGCACAATTTGGCTACTCATAATTTCAGTTTTCATGATTTATTTACATTACATGACAGCAGGTGGTCCCTTTGGACCCTGACAATGAACTTACTAAATGGAATGCCATCCAAGGTCTTTAACAATATGAATGTGGTTTGCATTAATGAATAAGGTATTTAGTACATATAGCGACATTGCGATACTGGGAGAGGGACCAATGTCAAGAAAGATGACATGTTCCTAGCCAGTTTTGGTAATGGTATGGATAAATAGAATTGTATTTGCAAAAGATGTATTCCTGTATCAACATATCATCTTCCGTTTACCTGTCATCAATCATTGTTCATATTTTTCTGATTTGACAATAAACATCCAAAATGACAGAAATAACCCAGTGTCATGGTGGGTTGAATGGTGGTGAAGGGGAATAGTCCTACAGTTTATTTGCCTTTTGAGAATGTCACCATAGTGTGTGAAATAAATATTCTGAAAATGTTGTCTTTGCTTAATTACTGGTATAATTTATGTTTTGTTCTGGAGACCAGACCACCCACATCTATTGAACTCATGGCCATAATAACGGTGTTAGATTTTTAATCTTAATCGTTAATCTTACAACAATTTGTAAGATGGATGGACAGCACTGTAGCCAGGTTGTGTTGCTTAATATTGTTTAATTGTTAATGGCATTGTGTTGTTGATATGTGGTCCCCTCTGCTGGAATGTGACATGCAGAAATCTGGCTATACCATGTCCCATCTGGAAATAGGGGAAATAAATTTTACCATTTCACAACACAATGACAGACAGCAGGTCCGGAAAAGGTAATATTCTATTATGCTCATGCCAAATGTTCTGGAGAGGACACTTTTTAGGACAACAGAAAAATTAGGATTTTACTCTTAAACCACATTAAACCTGCAAAAGCAAACCACTCCTTATAACAAAGTTGAATCTTTACCTTTACATATAGAATATGGTATAATTCCAAACAAATAAGTTATTGAACAAAACATTAAGTTAGGCTACCTATATTTGTATTTTTTTTATTATTATCTGTTAGGCCTACTACAAAGCTTTTGTTTCAGTCAACAGAGCTTACAGTTAGAGGTAAAAAAAATTTGATCTCAATGCAGAAGGATTACAGAAGCAGTGAAGAATGAGAATTGGCAACTTTATTGTCGATTGCATTTATTAGTTTAACGTTATCAATATTGTACAGCCCACCCAATCACAAGCCTGGTCCACCCGCCCACGAGAGAAAAAGAAGACAAACAAAATGTGCATTGTTGGGTTTTCTGTAGGCGTATTTGAGGGTGGAGCTCATATATTGTACAGATCGACAACAAATATGCCATTTTTACACACACGTTAAGGCTGAACAAAAGTTGGTACAAAACCACAGGAATACTCAAATAAAAACGTCAGATTCTGCTCTTATATCTCGTGTTCCTATTTTGATCTCACATTAAAATTTCAGGACTATGCAGAAAAAAAACATTGTTCAGAATGTCCAATAGCCTATTTATGGTTACTAACATTTGTGCGTATTCTATTATTATATCTCTATATTACGGCTGCCGATCATGGTTCAATTAGGAAGGAGGAGGAGACGCCTACAACACTTGGAAAGCGGTAAATGATCCATGTTGTTTATTTTGTCGATACGGATACCAAGGGACACAAAAGATCAAGTCCATTGTCAAGGAAACGTGCTGCGCGGAGCATTCTAAAACCACAGAATGCCTTCGAGTAATGTGTACGAGCAGGTCAAGGTAGCGAAAACCTCAAAACTGAAACGTTTCCGAAACTAAAACCCCAGTATGTACGAGGCCAAAGGGTTTTGTTGTCATAACATACATAACGATGCATGATTAAGTTAACGTTGCCTCTGAGAATCAAGGTAGTCTCCTAAAAAACGTAATATTTTTCAGTTAGCCTAGCTACATATCTGCGCCTCTGCCTTTAACACGTTCAGTCAACTCATAAGGGGACGCCCATTGCCCGCCTCCATTGCATATTAAATGAAAGTCGAATAAATGTTAAAACGGCGCGGCGCGGTGGCATATGTGCAGCTAGTTAACTAGCTGGCCTTAAAAGCCATCCACCTAGCTAGCGAGCTAGGTCGCAATGTCGTTTTAAAACGTAGCTAGTTAACTAGTTGGCCTTAACACAGTGTCAGCTAGTGAACTAGCTGCCTTTATTTCCGTGTAGCTAGTAAACTAGCTGCACTTTGTTCATTAGCTAGTGAACTAGCTGGCGTTTTAACGCAACTAGCTGGGACATATGGCTAGCTAGTAGGACAAATGGGCAGCTAGCTAGGGCTAAAACGTTGCTAGCTACGGAAGTCGAATAAATGTTAAAACGGCGTGCAGCTATATGTAGCTAGCTGACCATTAAAGACCACCTAGTTAGCTAGCTACGTTTTAAAAAGAGGTTTGCGACCTAGCTAGCTCGCTAGCTGGCCTTACGACCATGGCAGCTAGTTAACTAGCTGCCCCTTTTGCCATGCAGCTAGTTAACTAGCTAGATGTCACTTCTTATTCAACTAGCTACCTTTTTGGTGCACCTAGTTGGCCTTTTACCACAACTAGGTGGCCATTTGTCACAGCTAGCTGTGCCAAAAAGCCAGCTAGTTAACTAGCTGCCCCATTGATTTTAAGTAGTTAGCTAGCTGGCTTTTTGGAGCAGCTAGCTAGGTCGTATGGTCAACTACCCAGTAAACAATTTGCTTTGGCCCAACGTTGGCAAACTGTTGTTTTGGAATGTTGGCCAACGGTAGTTTTTGCTCATCGGCGTTACGTTGTGCCAACCACGATGGCCCGACGTCTGACTGCATTGCTAGTTACAACGGTGGCCCAACCATTTATCTGCACAGCTGTTCCAACGTTGCTACCCAACCAATAAACGTTATGCTTTACATTGATGAAGTCTATTTGTTTTCTCCACTATAAATAAGACTGCCAATTGTTATTAATTGGATAAAATTAAAAAGGCTCGGCTAGCCTACTGCTGATTAAAACCAGTGCCTTAGTTTAGTCTACTTATGACGGACTACTTATGATAAAATGTGGCTATTTAGCAGGCTAGACTGCATTCTTGTTGTTAACGTTAATGTAGGCTAGGCTGTAACCACAACTAGCCTACGGCATTTATTCTGTGGAACACAAACCAGCTAAAATGTTAATATGAACAAATACGACGAAGAGAGGTTACAAATAAGCAAATTTATTAATAATGTTAAAAGTTGCAAAAAGTTGCTAAATTTGTTTAATTTTAAAAAAAAAGAACATTTGAAAAATATAAACAATAAACAAAGAACAAAGAACATGGTATAAAACAACCCAAACAACACCATAAACACTTGTAGCTATAGTACAGCTTAACAAACTAAATAAAATTTGGTAGGCCTACAGCTCGTCCTTTGCGACCTCCATCGCGGTCCTTTGCGTACCGAAGCCAATTTTTGGCCGCATTGGCAATTTGCATGTCAGTGGCGTCCTTGGTATTTGATCTTACAGCACCTGAAAGAAACAAAATGATGACAATAAGTGCCTTTGTATGGGGCGCCATGTTTCATACATTTAGTTAGGCAAAATGTTTCATACATTTACCTAACTGATTATACATTTAGGCCTAACTTAAACCACTAGACTAAGTAGGCCTAGTAAAACATTTAGCGTAGTCTAGTCGATATAATTTTGGAATAGCTCTATGAATACTCATTCCAATTTACTGTGCGCTGATATTATATATAATATAATATACTGTGCTAGATTAATGTAAAGTTTTCCTTAGAGTCATTATGAAATATGTAGAATACAGAACTTCAGAAACTTCAAATTTAATCATATGGATAAAGACTACTTAAATAGTTGGCCTGATTCTGAGACATAGGTCTGTGAACATTGTCTGAGTTGGGATGTATGACCCCTTTGAATATTGGACTCTACAAGGCCATTCTGAATATTGCCTGACAGATTGTGTTGTACACTCATAATGCAGGAACATATTTTGAAGCAAGGCAGTATCTGGGGAGGGCTGAATTTTCTGACCTGCAGTCCGATGTGGAAGGGGGCAAGAGGAAGCGACGGTAAATTAATATGAATTCTATGGTATATGAAATGTATGATATCCATTTAATACATTTTCATATATTAAAAAATAATTAATGTGATCTCTCTCAAGGGCAAACCCAATGTATGAGGACTATGACAGGGGTCACAGGGCAAAAAGGACAAGGTAAGCGATTTATTTGCATAATATATTAATTATTGTCATAATAATGAAGGGGGTCCAAGCAAAATGTCATTAATAGCTTAATATTAATATTTTCAAAATTCTTTCATTTTAAATGCATTGGTAAATTTTAATAGTTCCAGATTTTCTAAAATTGGAAACATTCAAACATTACAAAGTTTTTCACAAAATAAATGTTTATTTGACCTAGGTATAGTTTCAGAATTTGTTTATAAGAATGAGTTTATATATTTTTATGAGTGTTTAGCTATGATTAAAACATTTTGAATGATGTGTCAATATAAAGTAATAACATGAATTCTTGTTAATTGTTCAAAGCATGAATGCAAGGGCGTAGGAGATATTTATATTGGGGGGGACAAATATAAACTGCCATTTTACAACGAACGTTAGCTAACCTTACATGGCTCGGGCTACGCCTATACATAACGTTAGCTCTGGATGACCCATTAAAATAACACATTATGAAGTTACCAAACTACCAAAACACAGTACTCTCAAATGAAATGTAAATGCTATATAGAACATTGTATTCACAATAACACTAATGTAACCCGTTCCGTATGTTATGTTATAACCGTTTTATTTGCGTGTGACTATCACGTCTCTGCTAGCTAACGTTAGCCTTCTCGCTCAATGACTAGCATCGAAAGGAGTTCGCAAAAATACATTTACTTAATTACATATGTTTCAACCTCAGGTTTAATCATAACCACGTGTTTATCTTTTAAAAATGGGTAAATACACTTTGTTGGTGAGGGAATTTACAAACCTGTGAGTGATGATGAATAGAAACGGCTGATTCATCGTTGCTGCCTCAGGGTACTGAAAAGTTGTTCCACTTCGCCGGCCACCTCAGATGAAAATAATGCGAATTTGCGAAGTTCAAAGAGCGGGTTGTGGCCAGTACCAAAGGGGTGGGGGGGGGGGTGGGGACTTTTTGTTGTTGTTAATAACTAATACTTTTACATACTGTGGGATGGGGATGACATGAATGCTGGCACATACAGGGAGTGTATGTCAAATATTACATATATATATATATATATATATATATATATATATATATATATATATACATATATATATATATATATATATATATATGCATATATCTAGTAGGGGATGTTCTTGTTCATTGAAGGGGACTTTTTCGCCTCCCCCAACATTGAAGGGGACTTGTCCCCTCCGTCCCCCCCGGTTCCGACGCCCTTGCATGAATGAGTGTCAGCCACGCATCAAATGGTTATTATGAATTGGCCACCATTTTGGATTGTTTAATTGCTTTTTTCTTCTGCCAGTTTTTGACAACAATGGCTAAAAAATCAACAGGAACTCACTAACTGGCAGAACAAAAAAAGTTAACAAATCATCAGAAATGACAGCCAATTGCATTTTTTGGTATACAAAATAATATTTCACATTGTAATCTTGATATTTTCATGCTTGTTTGCTCCTGTTTGCATGTAAGGTTACCCATGGAGCAAAGCTGCTCCTCGGAGGATGAATCAAATAAAAGTTTTCTGCAGTTGCAACCACCACCACCACCACCACCACTGCCTCAGTTCTCTCCTGAGCCGCAGTCATTTATGGAGCAGCTAGGACCAGCCGTTAACACGTCAGAGAACACATATTGGAAGGATGGCAAGTACTTTTTTGGCTTCATTTACAAAAGCTAAATACTGACATAATACTAAACTTTCAGTATTATTTTGTTTATTAGGAATATACAGAAATCCAGCACAGTCATAAAAATATTACAAAAAAAATTTAATAAAATTGTGCCAAAAACCAAAACATACTTACTTTCAGCTCTCAGGACAATTCTGCAGTGCGTGGAGGAGGTCAAGAGCCAGGTGGCTGATCTCCACAGGAAGGTAGACCTGGTCCTCCTCCATAACACCTCTGGCTGCGAGGACCTCAATCTTGAGGTTGACCTGCCCATGCACACCATGGAAGAGGTGTATTTTCCATGCCCTAAGTGACAAGTAGCCTATAGCCCAGGAAGATACTAATACGCCATAGCCTATATTATGTATGATAACATTACAATAAAATAATATTCCACCATCAGGAAAACGCTGCCAAAGTTCTAGCTTCAATGAAATTCGGTACATCAAACATAAGACATGACTGAACAATAGTGACTCCGTATTAGGCTCCAAGTTGTCGTGTACTAATGAAACGAAAACACAGGGTTTGTTGTTTCCACTCATAGTTTGGTTGCAGGAGAAATGAAAATCTGAGTTGAGCAAAATCTCAGCACCAGTGTCATGGCCACTAGGGGCTCTGCGTGAAGGGGTTAAAGGGTAACTACAACTAGATCACTTTTTTTTTTGAAGCTGAAATGTGTTTGTATGCCTATCTTATAATGAAACTTATTCATCCATTCCGTTATTTTAACAATTCTGAAATAATAACATAAATCAGGAGAAACTGGTAGAAAAGTGTCTTTGTGCTGCCCCTAACGTTTGAAATTTCCTTTCTGCTGCCCGCTCTGGCCCCGCCCTAATCGTGACGTCTGAGTACCTATTTTTTCGTACTACTACGTCATATAGATAATTGTTGATTGGTTAGACCCGCTACGTTACTTTTGTTTCGGCTCCACGTTTTTAAACCGGAACAACGTTGCGTCCTGTTCATAAACTGTCTTATTCCACCTAAATAATCCACCAAAAAATGTTTCTGAAGATATCTGAGGTGAGAAATAGGCCATGCGGTTACTGAATCTTGATTCATATTTGATGTGCAATGTCTAGTTTGACAGTTTGATCCGAGTTATACAAAATAATTTGTACAATCCTACGTTAATTTATGCAAATGACGATGGTCCCTCCGCCCCCACCCCTCTCCATCGCTCACCCCACAAAGTATTTTTCCAAATTGTTTCGTGGGCGGAGACAGGCTGAAACAGTGGGGCTAGTTACCCTTTAAAGGGTGTTTGTATTTTTATACATTTTGATTTCACCCTGAAAAAATTGCAGTACTCTTTATATAACCCACCCCCCGCCCATTTCAGGGCACCATAATGTTTGTTACATATTAATGCTGTGTAAATGAAAGTAATCATGTTTAGTACTTTGTCACATATCCTTTGACATCTGTGACCCATAGTCATCACCAGGTGCTGAATAGCTTCTCTGGTGATACTCTGCCAGGCCCATACTCCAGCCATTTTCAGCTCCTGTTTGTTTCAAGGGCTAGTTGCCTTAGCTTTTTACCATTGCCTGAAGCTACTTACCAAATTTCTTGATTATTTTATATTTATACGTTGTCCAGTAATGTAACGGTGCCACTTGTGCAATTGCCGCTTTCACTGCAGCCTGTGGTTTGTAGGGTGGCCAGAAACAGCCCTGTCCAACTATCCAGTTGGATGGGACGACCTCTACTGTCCTCTCATCCACAAATTCAACAATGCAGAACATTTCTGAAAATTAAAACATTCAAGACAATCTTAGTATCTAATCTTTTTGTTTGAATTTCAATTACATTTTTGTATTTAACAATAGCCTACAACATTTTTGCATTACCTTTTCAATGTGTCCATGTGATAAAATGGGGGTGGGCATGTGTGCTGTTTGGGCACTCACTGACAATGATAATTGTTTATTTGATTATTTATGTTATTGTAATTTTATGTTGATTGTCTGATATGTGTGTTTTGAGTTCTGCGTGGACCCAAGGAAAATAGCTGTTGCAACTGCAGCCTCTAATGGGGATACAAAAACAAAACAAATAGACAATGGCGTTCAAAAGGTTGGAAGAAAGTTGCACTTCAACAAATGGAATTCCACCAGGAGTGCCGATCCCAAAAGAAAATCTAAAACTCACTATCACTGAAAAACAATATCAATATCCAAAACACTAACACTAACGCGGTCTTCATTCAGAACACTAGGGGTCATTAAACACTCCCTGACTAACACGTTTTGGCTGAAAATAAGTAAATGGTCAGAATATATACATAGGTTTTACAATCCATAGTGCAAACAATTAAAACAATGCCACCTGTTCAATAAGTACTAGTCAATTAATGTATTATTGTAAAACAGTATGTATATATTAGACAAACAAGTAGCGGTACGACAGCGGTACATACAAAATATCAAAAGCAGCAATCACCATTAATTGAAAAGCACAATATAGAGAAAAAAATTATAAACTAGATAAAATAGTCTTCATTAAAAAAACTAGGGGTCATTGTATGAGTGAATAAATCCAATACATTTCTCCCTCTACAATTTATAAATTGGCATATAGGGATTTTGTGCCCAGTCAGGGGCGATTAAATAATTTTCTGGCTGGGCGCTAAATCCCTATACGCCAATTTATAAATTGTAAATCAACCAATGTGACATATATACTCACTTGTCCTTGTGGACAAGCATATGTTGGTCAAACTAAAAGGTGTTTGAAATTATGGATTGCTGAGCATAAAACTGCAATTAGATCTGTTAATTTGATGATTAATGATTATGGTATGGCAAAACATTATGTTGAGGCCAATCAGGGTTAACCTTCTACACTAGTGCTTGATTTACTAAGACCTTTAGTACTCACAAAACCAATAAGATGACCAATGATTGGTCATTGTATTTGTTTTGCACCCATCATTGATTGTGTTATTAGTTTTGCGTGTGCTAAAAAGTCTTAGTAGATCAGGCCCTTAGATCTGTGGGCATTGAGAGAATTACTCTACCTCCAAGAGGGGGTGTAAGTCTCAAAAAATGATCACAAAGAGAAATGTATTGGCTTCATTTGCTCAATACAATGACCCCTAGTGGTCTGAATCAAGACTTCAGTTTGAAATGTTTTGAGTTCATGTAGTTTTTCCTATATTGTGCTTTTCAATTAATGGTGATTTATGCTTTTGATATTTTGTACCGACATCTTTGCTTATTTGTCTAATAAATAGACAATGGCATTGGAGTGCTTATACGTATGCTTATACTACTATATATAAGATTTCCTGTACCACATTTCAAATAAAATAAAAACTAAAACTAAATTACTTTTTGAATTTTAACTTGTTGTAAAATGTTTTTAAATTAGATTAACGTGACCTAACATAAAGAATAACCAGTTAATTTAATGTTGATACCACATCAACACTGATGAATCAGTGGAAAGAAAATATGTGACTTTTTGTCTTTCAGCAAGACACCTTTCTGCATCATTGAGGATAGAGGAAGAGAATCAAGGTGACCACTTAGAGATGAAACACGGCTGATGCCCAAAGCTGTAGAGCAGCAAGGATATGAAAAAAAATCCTCTGTTTTCCTGAACTTTTGGAAAATCAAGTGAATTTCTTCTTTGTGCAACAGGATGTTGCGTACAATGGCAATGTCATCACTGAATTTCACGCAGTTGTCCCCCTCATAGATTGAAAGTTTCCCTTCCTTGAATTGAACCTGTTTAAATTGGTGTGCACTATGAAATTTGCTCATTACAGGACCAGCAGTGTGCGCAAATTGCAAAGTCTCAGCTTTCAAATGTGTGACAGGTGGACCACATTGCTGCTCTTCCAAAATCCGACCAACTACCTGTTGAAGAGGATATGCTGGCTTGCGCACCATTCTTTTCAGCTTCCTCAAGTAGTTCTCAAATGGAAAACAGGAAATTTGGTCTAAAGCTCCAAAAACCTGTGCATCCTGAGAGATGTGTAGCAGTGAGTGCACATTGTACACAACCATGTCCTTTCCATAAAGAATGCTGAAGTGCTGAACAAACATGGTCAGCAACCTGTTTGCAAAGGCAATGTGGGTTTGGGAAAGGGCAGGGCTTAAAAGAATGAACATTGCCACTGAAAATAGCATGAAATGTTTGTACATTGCCCCTGCTAGGTTCCCCAAAAGAACAATAGGCCCTCCGTACAGCATGAAAAACCGGAGCTCTGTTGCTTTCCACCGGTCAAGGTCCTGCAGTCCACGTGGCTTCCTAGCAAACTCATTTGGGATGCAGCTCTTCATTTCAAACAGTTTGTCTGATATTTCCATTATCGCTCGGCCACCAATTCTGAATTTTAGAGGGCCGTGTTTCCAAATACGCAGCATGTGCCGTGTCACCCCGAGACAGCAGAGGTGCATATAGTCAAGGGGGAACTGCGAAACTTTGCCAATGGACACCTTGCCTAAAGGGGTCTGCATTGGGTGTAAATGGTGCTCTGTATCACTGTATGCATCAAAACTGTCATCGGTTCTCAAAGACGATGTACAGTCTGGGAATGTCACTTTTCCATTCCATTCACCATGAGTAGTGCACCTTTCACAGGACCCATAGCCACTGTGTGACTTTATGTTCTTAATGAATGCACGGGCTGGTGCGTCGCACAGAAAAGCAGACAGGTTGAATTTGTGGTGAATCCTGTTGTAGTAAAAGCCGTCCTTTTGTAAAGTGCTACATTCTAGGACAAAGTCCTTCAAGAATTCACAAGCAGATGTGGGCTTGCTTGTCCCACAGAACAACCCTATTATAAAGGGGTCCTTTTCCTTAGCCTGGTCTAGCATTCCAAGAATTGGCCAAAATTGGGTTTGAGAAGACTTGAAAAGGGGCAGGCCGTCTACATTCACTTGCATTGTAATGCATGGAAGCTGTTCGATCTCTGGGTGAACCATCAGTTTGCAAATTAAACCTTTCATGATCCCAAAATGGAAGTACCCCCCCCCCAGCTAGACACACTATGTCTTTCACCCGTTTTGTGTTCAACAGTGTTCTAGCATCCCTAGGTAGAGAGGGATGATTTGGATGCATGATTTTAAGTAAATCGGTAAGCGCATTGTGTGTAATATGGTGCTTCATTGCCCATTCCATTAAGTAATGTGATGATATGCCTGTGACTGCTTCTGTGTCTGTGTCTGAGCTGGAATCAGACTCTGGTCTCATGTTCTCATCAAAATTGCATTCATTGTCCCCTGCATCAATGTATGCACTCTGAGATACGCCATCCTCTATTTCCATCTCGAGTGTGTGTGCCTCTGTTGTAACTGTGCTTGCCTGTGCCATGTTTGCCCTCTTTTCAATATTCAGCAAATGCTGCTCAACTATTGCATTCACCCTGCGTCGCTTTGTCCAGTAAGACATTTTGGACATTGTCAGTGATTGCACAATTGGACACAATACCCCTGATACTCAGCTCACATGTTTTCTGAAAAGAAAGAGGTATCCCTTTTGAATAACCTTGGACAACTTGAATTGTTATTTGTTACAAGATTTAAAAAATTACAATACATACCTGAATAACAAATAATATGGCAACTTTTCCTAGCTGATGTTGAGCTGAAAAATAAAAACCATGCATAAATTAAGTTCTGCATAATGTGATATAAGCACATGTATACTGTATTACAACATATGTAATATGCTGATACATGGTTGGTAAAATGGCTGTAAGTCATCAAGGGTCTGAGGTATCAAACGAGCCTCAAACCATCACTCTGCTACCAGATATGCAGTAGATATGGATGGATCACTTTAAGGGTTGTTTCTCCTGACAAATTTTGCTATTGAACTCTGGAAAAAATAAGTCAGGAGAAGAAACTCTTCAAGTTATCCATCCATATCTACTGTATTTCTGGCAGCAGAGTGATGATTTAAGGCTTGTTTGATACGTTAGACCCTTGATGACTTAGAGCCATTTACTTAACCATGTGTTCCATACTGTTCCAGCATAATTTACAGCTAAATCTAGTCCCACCCCTCAATTCCCATAGAGATCCATTCAAAAGCAGAGACATTATAGTATCACTTGTAAGAGTATCAGAAAATAAGATATCAAGAGTCTTTTGATGTTGTTGGGTCACAGACATCAGGAAGTCATGGCATGAAAAGGATATGTGACCAAATATTTAAAAAATGTTATTCTATATATAAATGCAGGGGTGCAAATAATTGTGGCACACGTGGTTTTGTTAAAACTAATTATTTCTCGATGAGGGATTTTTTTTTCTCATAAGTTTACTTCAATTAAAGGTCGGATTTTTCTCATTTTTTTAGTGTGAAATTAAGCTAATTCACCAAACGGTGAATTTTGTATAACCCTTTTTACTCATCTTTACCAGGGGTGCCAATAATAGTGGCCGCAACTGTATATTTCTCCATCGCTCTCCATGACAGTAGGTGGCGGTATACGCTTTTCAGTGGTTGATAGCCTAAAAAAGTGTTTTGTGCGTGCTGCCAGGTAAGTCAGGCGATCTTAACCTCCCTCAACCGAGGTGGAAATGTGAGAGCGGGAATCAACAGATCAGATCAAACTACAATATTTTCATTATTGTGAGTGTAATTGAACGACCAGTTTTTTTAAATACTCAAATTTATAGTGAATAGGCTACACGGTAGAAAACTGGTCCATTTCGCTGCCCATCCGCGAGCCATTCCCGCGGTTGTTGTTCGCTTTCCCGACTTAACGTTACGTCTAATTAATGTATTCGCCATTAAGCGAACTTTTCCCTCACCCGTAAAGTTAGTGATCTATTATTAATAACATTGAGTTATGTTATTTATATTATTATATTATGTATATTATTTACTTGGCTCGTTAATTTGAGGTTTTCTAGACAGCTCGCTTACGTGAACGTAGCTAACGTTACCCAACTGCTGACAGCTGTATTTGAAACTTTGATGGAAGCGTAGCCTAACGTTAACGTCACGCAAGCTGAATAAATGAGACCAGACTGTAACGTTATTCTGTTGACTGTTACATCTGTTTTACGATACTCCTTTATAGCCACATAACCATTAACGTTAACTTTGTGACAAATAACGTAACGTTATCCTAAACTCACACTGGGTAACGTTAGCTAGCGGAGAGTGACGTTACCCTAACTACCATTAACTATTATATTATTACCCTAACGTTATGACATCTTACACTGACCATTAAAATACTATTTCTCGTAAAATTACATTTATTTAGGTAAATATAGGAAACTTAACTTATAGCCAATACTTACTCAACTGCTCGTTGTCTTTACCTCAGAATGACTGACACCTTTTCTCGTGCAGTTCAGTTGTTCGTTTCAGTTAAATTATCCTCGCGATCATCCAACGATCTGCAGTGACAGCTGTCTCTTTTGTTGTTATTATTTACCTCAAGACCAAGTGTGACTACCTGTGTTATGCAGTGGGATGCACCACTGTCGTGACATTGATCCACTTAGCGGGGTACACATCATCCCTTTTTGACACATTACATTTATTTGGGTAAATATAAGAATAGTACATACATTTTCCTCAAAGTCTGAGAGACCTTCTCTTCTGCTGTCAGTTCCTGCAGTTAAATTATCCTCGTGATCATGCAATGATATTGTATGGGAACAACTGAAAGACAGCTATGTTTGTTTTCTTGTTTAAAAAAAATAATAATTCATGTCATGACCAAGTGTGACTGCCTGTGTTGTGCTGTCGGATCATATGCACCTTTAGCGGGATACGTATCACTCCCCTTTGTTTCTCCTCACTCATTTTCCTATTAAACTCTATGGAAGGATAAGTCGGGAGAAGAAACTCAGTGAAAATGCACCTCTGTGACACTTTTAAAATATCATCTTGTTGTCTCCACTAAAGCGTGTGTATGTGTATAAGGTGGATACAAAATTGGGGAAATGGGAAATTAATTGAGAGTATTACATCTGCTATGAAAATTACATTTGTGTTTTAACTGCTATTACAAACTGAAGACAATCAAAATGTGTCAGTTTGATAGACATAATGGTTTAAATGACCTTGTGTCCAAAACAGCTTTGGGTTACTATGACCAGAGGCCAAAAGGCCATCCACACTGTTACAGAGGCCTTCCCAGTGTAAAATCCCAGTGAAATGTGCATTTAAATTACAGCTAATGTTTTTTTTTATTATCATAAATTATGTTTTTGTTTAGTAAATGTTTGACAAATTAAGACCCTTGTAGTGTCAGTTTATTTGTTCTTCACAGATAATTCCATTTGGTTGTTATTACAGAGAGAGAACGCTCTGCTGGAAGACAGTTTTTTTTTTTTTTTTACACCTAGTGGATGGACTATGTCCTTGTAGTGGTAGGCAACACAACCCTTAATAAGTCCATACAAGCAATCAAATGTCTACATAAATTATTAATTATGGTTAATTGGTACAAATGTAGCAAGAGAAAGCACGATCATAATGACCTCTTGATTAGAACTAATTGCTTAATTGTAATCATAATTTGCTAACTATAAGGTATGATCGTACAGTATTATGCACTTTTATGGACAAGATTATGGAAAAACTAGGAGGAATTTCCAGTGTGCAATTAAAAAGAAACCCCCCATATGGCATGGTATAATAATGGAAAATATCTTTTTAAATTTTGTTTTTGTTTTCACAGGACAACAAAGTGGTGGTGAAACCCCTGAATTGCCAAATGAATTTAATTATCCTCATTGGAGGAATTAGATCAGGCATGGCTGGAGGATCCCAATAAGAATAGCCAAAGGGCTAAAATGGTAAGTAATCTTCCAATTGGTCATATTTTGCCATTTGCCCTTGCAGTGACTTAATGGTACAATGTCATTTTTCGGTGCCATTAATTGTCAGTCGGTTACTATTGGCCCCGTAGAAGATCACATGGCTGGAACAGGAACTAACCTACACATTCATCCTGAAAGCTGTAGAAAATAACAGCTTTTTTACAGCATATAAGTCTGTCTACCCTTCTTCAATCTACCCTTGGCACCAAGATGGTGGAACAAGCTACCCAGCTCCATCAAGTCTGCAGATTTAGTGTTGGCTGATTAATGAGCAGGCTATTGGCTGAGACGCATTCCATGAGGGACTATATACAGTATAACATCACTGGGACGTCATCACCGGCCGGGATCACTCCGCTTTGTTTACATTATAATTGAGTTCAGGGAAATTCCGTATAACGTTAAGTATGGCAATGAATGGAGATCAAGCGACTGTCGTGTTCCGTGTAAACAGCCCTCACTCTCCGATTCGAATTACGTTAGAGGAAAGGGCACCGATATCAAGTTGCTGAAGCTGATGCACTATGAATGACATGACGTATCAGTGTTGACAAAACTATAATGGCAACAATAGCCTACCAGCTGCTAATTTACCTAAACCTATTAGCCAGCTAGCTACTAACACAGATCATTAGTTACTTTTGTCAGCCTAGTTTATAATTAACAACTCAGAGAGTCAGAGTATACTGTACCAGAAACTTCCCTGCCTGGATCACCCAGACGGCGTTCGCTGTGTCTGTTAACGTTTTTTTTTTTTGGTGAGAAAACGATAATGCAGACACAAACTGGTGAAACTCCGACTGTCTCAGTTGTTAGTTGATATTGTTTAATGACGAAACTAATTATCTGTGTTAGTAGGCCTCGTAGCTGGCTATTTTAGGTAAATTAAGCATTTTTGTGATTAGGTGGGCAGTATTTATTCCGTTTGGAAATGCGTAACATAATAGGTAGGATATAGGCCTAGGCCTAACTACTGTTAGCCTACCTAATGTAACATTAGCAGCATTCAGAGTACACAAAGCACGTTAATCTTTGTATAAAAATACTTTTTTTAATCCATTGAATATTTCAATTCCAGCCGATTAAGTCGATAAAAGATAAAGGTAACTAATAGCATAGGCTAGTAGAACTGTTGTATATAAGCAATATCACACTCGAGGTTGTGTTATACTGCATATCATCACGGCTGTGATTATCTTCGGCCGAATCACAGCTGTGATGATGTACAATATAACACTCCCTCGTGTGATATTGCTTAAAAATAAATGCTGACATTTTGTGCACTGTATTGCATTTTACAGATTACTTTGGAGCCATTGGAGGTAGAAACACCAAATTCTCTGTTTGGAACTTACTGGGTCGGCTCATTCACAATACCTTGGGAACAAAAATAAATTGGAAGGGTGTGAATGGGAAGACGGCCTTCAAGGATCTGAAAATGAGAGCAGTCATCATATGTGAGTTAGCTAATTCAAGAGTAGGCCAGTTGTATAAGGCTAATTGTACTCACTCATAATAGCTATCTGACTAGTGTGCATATCCTTGATCTTGCGACAGAAAAAAATAATGAATTACTCTTCGTACTCCACAAATCCCCACACCATCATTTAAAAAAAATACATTTTACAGATACATGTACAGCTACTATAAATACATAGATCACTATTACCAAATGACAAAAAATAAACTTACCTTAAAAGGTTTCCTGTTGAATAAATCTCACGAATGTGATGATCCGGATGAAATGTATTTTCCAAGGCTCATGGATGAGTGAACATGTCACCTGCACTGTTCTTTCACCAACACTGATCTCACACTGACCTCAGACTGACCCACACTGATCTCAAACTGACCTCAGACTGACAGACTGATCTACTCTGATCTCAGACTGACACTGATCCACACATGATCATTGATTTATTTGCTTAGCACCCCCCCACAGCAAAACAGTTGGAGTAAATCTAACACTGTTGGTGTAAATTAAACACCATAGGGTGTACATTTAACACCCTAGAGTATGAGACCACGGTCTCAAATGTACACTAAGATTTTTGCTGTGCATGTATTGATTATGTTTGGAGAAAGGAGGCATTCAATCCACAATGTCTGTTACCAACTGTTAAGTATGGTGATGGTTCTGTAATGGTATTGTCAGCCATTTCATGGGACTTATTGGGTCCAATGATTGTTCTCCATGGACATGTAACGGGCAAACAATATGAAACCATTTTACAAGACCAGGTGCACCCTATGGTGCAAACACTGTTCCCTCATGATGTCCCCATATTCCAACATAACGCCCCCATACACACTGCTAAAAACATTAAAGAATGGTTCCAAGAACATGAGGATGACATGATTCAAATGCCTCCATGGCCTGCATAATCACCAGATCTAAACATAATTTAACCTTTATGGGAAGTTCTGGAGCGCAGAGTGCGAACTAGATTTCCACCTCCTTCATCCCTCAAAGAGCTGGAGACTGTCCTTCTTGAACAATGGGCCAATATCCCACGTCACAGTTCAGAAATTGTATGACCGCATTCCTAGAGGGATTGAAACAGTTTTGAAGACAAAGGGTGGGCCTACTAGTTATTAGTTACTAGATATTCAGTTTTTGTAGGTGTTCCCAATATTTTGTCCAGCCACTGTAGTTCTTTATTCATTTTAATTTAGAAAATGAGCATCTCGCTTGGTGGAGATGTGTTGATCTCTGCTCTAAAACGGGTCTTGAATGGCAGCAGTTCAGCAGGGAAGGTTATTGATATCATTAGAGGTCTGATATGTTTTGCCACGGTTGAGTCGCGGGGTAGCGACAGCTTTAAAAAAGAAAAACATCCAACTTTGGCAACTTGACAACTTTTTTTTCTGCTGGACCGTTTTCTATTTCTCTTCTGAGATCCACTTTTGTGTGTAGCCTATAAGGCATTTTGATTAGCTACATTGTAGCTTGGACTCTGTAGGCTATCTTCCACATTAGCTAGCTGACGTTCAAATTACACTGCCAAAACTAGTTAACCTACATCATTCAGAATCATCACATGAATAAAAATAGACAATTGATATTGGACAACATACACAGGCATATTTTCCAAGAAATATCAAAAAATATATTATTACTGCCAAAGAAAGTACCAGAGATGATTTAATTAATCGTGTTTGCAACGATTTAATTAATCGTGTTTCCAATTGGTTTTTTTGAAACAGGCCACCAAATAGGCTATGGGTGTGACACAGACTGAACCTCTCCTGCACAATGTTGCAAAACGTGACAAATTTAGGATTAATTATTTCAATTGCATTGAAATAGGTTATGCATGTGTAATGTAGTGCAACTGAATGCATAGGCCTAGTCTCCAATAAAATATATTATATATTTGTTCCCCAGGCGCTATGAGGAAGAACCCCACGTCAAGGACTGCCACTGAAAAAATAATAGAGAGCTACATAATAAGATGGCTAAATTACTCCAGCGACCGAGGAGGTGGACGAAGCTTTGGAAGAGGGAGCTTTGCCGTTGTCCAAATTAAATGGAAGCTACTCACAGGAAGCTAAAATAAATAAATAAATTGCTTAAACACATTTATTTTTGTTATTATTAGATTAACTAATTTCATGTTAATTGTGATTGTTGTTAAATTAAATATTCACAAGGAATTAAATATTCACGTATACTTTATTATTGTTACTGTAGTTTTTTGTTATATTATGATTAACAACCCACAAATAAATTAATTCCTTTTTGACTCCTTTTAATTGTTGATTTCTGTTGTATTTTCATATAAGACACTTTAAGCTGCAGCATCATCGCTTTTTCCCCGTGGTAAGTAGCCTATACGCAGTGTGAAATCGGGTAACCTATTTAAATTAGGCAAAACATTTTAAGATATTTACTTCAATCGTCCATGGCATCTTCATATAGCCTAAACAGGTTAATATTGGCATGCTTTTAGGCGATTAGGCTTTAATAAAAGAAGAAATGGCATGTGAATGAATAGCCTAATCTAGATTGCTGAAATTAGCCAATATACAACAATGAAATAACGTGGCTGCGAGTTGCATAACGGCTCCGGCCCGGCTGCATGACGAGTCGGCAAATAGATGTGGCACGGCTTCCTATTTTTATACAGTCTGCTTAGAACTGGCTCTGGCTTTGTGTGCAATGGCTGCATTGATATCTTCCTGTAAGGTTTTTCTAATAGCGTTTGCTGTAGCTGCTAAATTTAATTCCATAAAGTGTTGGCTATGGCTAACAAAAATGTAAATGTACCAACGTTGGTCTACGATGAATACCCGATGGTTGGATAGAACTCTCATCCCAACACTCTGCCAATGTTGGCTCATGATTAATATTTAACTGTTGGGCTACAGTCACATTCCAACAGTGTGCCAACGTTGGCAGGAGACGGCGACCGTCGCCAACCATAATGACCATTAACCAACGTTGGCCCGACCAACGCATGTTTACTGGGTAGTTAGGTCGCAGGCCACAGCTAGCTGGCCAAAAAGCCAACTAGTTAGGTCAAATGGCCACCTAGCTAGGTCGCATGCCACAGCTAGGTGGCCATGCGACCTAGCTAGCTGTGCAAAAAGCCACCTAGCTGTGCAAAACGGCCACCTAGTTAACAAGCTAAAAATAAGAAATGACATCTAGCTA
Source organism: Synaphobranchus kaupii (assembly GCA_029718625.1). Classification (NCBI taxonomy): domain Eukaryota; kingdom Metazoa; phylum Chordata; class Actinopteri; order Anguilliformes; family Synaphobranchidae; genus Synaphobranchus; species Synaphobranchus kaupii. The sequence continues at coordinate 14,342,338 of CM056386.1, forward strand.
GTTAACTAGCTACGTGGCACAAATGGCACCTAGTTAACTAGGTGGCTGACATTAAGGCTTACTAGTTAACTAGTTAGCTCGCAAGCCCTTTTTAAAACGCAGCTAGTTAACTAGGTGGCATTTATGCCATAGGTTTTCAAAGACTTTTGCCCTCAACTAGTAAGCTAGTTAGGTTGTAAACCTGTTCTTACAACTGAACTAGCTAACTAGTGTGTCTTAATAAAACCTAGCTAGTTAACTAGTAAGCACCACTTTATGGTAGCTAGTTAACTAGCTGCACTTTGTCCGTGCTTACGACCTAACTAGTTAACTAGCTGCACTTTTGTGCCACCTAGTTGGCCAAAAAGTCAGCTAGCTGTGCTCAGAGCACAGCTAGGTGGCGTTTTGGCACAGCTAGCTAGGTCATATGGCCAGCTAGTTGGCCCAAATGGCAGCTAGCTAGGGCAATAGTGGTAGCTAGCTGGGACATATGGCCAGCTAGCTAGGACAAATGGCCAACTAGCTAGGACTAATAAGGTAGCTAGCTATGGAAGTCGAATAAAAGCTAAAACGGCTTGCCATAGGCCAACTAGTTAGGTCGCAGGCCACAGCTAGCTGGCTAAAAAGCCAACTAGTTAGGTCAAATGGCCACCTAGCTAGGTCGCATGCCACAGCTAGGTGGCCATGTGACCTAGCTAGCTGTGCAAAAAGCCACCTGGCTGTGCAAAACGGCCACCTAGTTAACAAGCTAAAAATAAGAAATGACATCTAGCTAGTTAACTAGCTACGTGGCACAAATGGCACCTAGTTAACTAGGTGGCTGACATTAAGGCTTACTAGTTAACTAGTTAGCTCGCAAGCCCTTTTTAAAACACAGCTAGTTAACTAGGTGGCATTTATGCCATAGGTTTTCAAAGACTTTTGCCCTCAACTAGTAAGCTAGTTAGGTTGTAAACATGTTCTTACAACTGAACTAGCTAACTAGTGTGCCTTAATAAAACCTAGCTAGTTAACTAGTAAGCATCACTTTATGGTAGCTAGTTAACTAGCTGCACTTTGTCCGTGCTTACGACCTAACTAGTTAACTAGCTGCACTTTTGTGCCACCTAGTTGGCCAAAACGGCACCTAGCTGTGCTCTGAGCACAGCTAGCTGGCTTTTTGGCGCAGCTAGCTAGGTCATATGGCCAGCTAGTTGGCCCAAATGGCAGCCAGCTAGGGCAATTGTGGTAGCTAGCTGGGACACATGGCCAGCTAGCTAGGACAAATGGCCAACTAGCTAGGACTAATAAGGTAGCTAGCTACGGAAGTCGAATAAATGTTAAAACGGCGTGCCACAATGCGCAGCTAGTTAACTAGCTGGCCATAAGAGCAGGCCATCTAGCTAGCGAGCTAGGTCGCAAATGTCTTTTTAAACGTAGCTAGTTAACTAGTTGGCCTTAACACAGTGTCAGCTAGTAAACTAGCTGCCCTTATTTTAGTGCATCTAGTTAACTAGCTGCACTTTGTTCATTAGCTAGTGAACTAGCTGTCGTTTTAACACAACTAGCTGGGACATATGGCTAGCTAGGTAGGACAAATGGGCAGCTAGTTAGGGCTAAAAAGGTAGCTAGCTGCGGAAGTCGAATAAAAGCTAAAACGGCTTGCCATACCATCCACCTAGCTAGCGAGCTAGGTCGCAAATGTCTTTTTAAAACGTAGCTAGTTAACTAGTTGGCCTTAACACAGTGTCAGCTAGTGAACTAGCTGCCCTTATTTCCGTGTAGCTAGTAAACTAGCTGCACTTTGTTCATTAGCTAGTGAACTAGCTGGTGTTTTAATGCAACTAGCTGGGACATATGGCTAGCTAGTAGGACAAATGGACAGCTAGCTAGGGCTATAATGTAGCTAGCTACGGAAGTCAAATAAATGTTAAAACGGCGTGCAGCCATATGTAGCTAGCTGACCATTAAAGGCCACCTAGTTAGCTAGCTACGTTTTAAAAAGAGGTTTGCGACCTAGCTAGCTCACTAGCTGGCCTTACGACCATGGCAGCTAGTTAACTAGCTGCCCCTTTTGCCATGCAGCTAGTTAACTAGCTAGATGTCACTTCTTATTCAACTAGCTACCTTTTTGGTGCACCTAGTTGGCCTTTTACCACAACTAGGTGGCCATTTGTCACAGCTAGCTGTGCCAAAAAGCCAGCTAGTTAACTAGCTGCCCCATTGATTTTAAGTAGTTAGCTAGCTGGCATTTATGGACAGCTAGCTGGCTTTTTGGCACAGCTAGCTAGGTCGTATGGTCAACTAGTTAGGTCGCAGGCCACAGCTAGCTGGCCAAAAAGCCAACTAGTTAGGTCAAATGGCCACCTAGCTAGGTCGCATGCCACAGCTAGGTGGCCATGCGACCTAGCTAGCTGTGCGAAAAGCCACCTAGCTGTGCAAAACGGCCACCTAGTTAACAAGCTAAAAATAAGAAATGACATCTAGCTAGTTAACTAGCTACGTGGCACAAATGGCACCTAGTTAACTAGGTGGCTGACATTAAGGCTTACTAGTTAACTAGTTAGCTCGCAAGCCCTTTTTAAAACGCAGCTAGTTAACTAGGTGGCATTTATGCCATAGGTTTTCAAAGACTTTTGCCCTCAACTAGTAAGCTAGTTAGGTTGTAAACCTGTTCTTACAACTGAACTAGCTAACTAGTGTGCCTTAATAAAACCTAGCTAGTTAACTAGTAAGCACCACTTTATGGTAGCTAGTTAACTAGTTGCACTTTGTCCGTGCTTACGACCTAACTAGTTAACTAGCTGCACTTTTGTGCCACCTAGTTGGCCAAAAAGTCAGCTAGCTGTGCTCAGAGCACAGCTAGGTGGCGTTTTGGCACAGCTAGCTAGGTCATATGGCCAGCTAGTTGGGCCAAATGGCAGCTAGCTAGGGCAATTGTGGTAGCTAGCTGGGACATATGGCCAGCTAGCTAGGACAAATGGCCAACTAGCTAGGACTAATAAGGTAGCTAGCTATGGAAGTCGAATAAAAGCTAAAACGGCTTGCCATAGCCCTTTTTAAAACGCAGCTAGTTAACTAGGTGGCATTTATGCCATAGGTTTTCAAAGACTTTTGCCCTCAACTAGTAAGCTAGTTAGGTTGTAAACCTGTTCTTACAACTGAACTAGCTAACTAGTGTGCCTTAATAAAACCTAGCTAGTTAACTAGTAAGCACCACTTTATGGTAGCTAGTTAACTAGCTGCACTTTGTCCGTGCTTACGACCTAACTAGTTAACTAGCTGCACTTTTGTGCCACCTAGTTGGCCAAAACGGCACCTAGCTGTGCTCTGAGCACAGCTAGCTGGCTTTTTGGCGCAGCTAGCTAGGTCATATGGCCAGCTAGTTGGCCCAAATGGCAGCCAGCTAGGGCAATTGTGGTAGCTAGCTGGGACACATGGCCAGCTAGCTAGGACAAATGGCCAACTAGCTAGGACTAATAAGGTAGCTAGCTACGGAAGTCGAATAAATGTTAAAACGGCGTGCCACAATGCGCAGCTAGTTAACTAGCTGGCCATAAGAGCAGGCCATCTAGCTAGCGAGCTAGGTCGCAAATGTCTTTTTAAACGTAGCTAGTTAACTAGTTGGCCTTAACACAGTGTCAGCTAGTAAACTAGCTGCCCTTATTTTAGTGCATCTAGTTAACTAGCTGCACTTTGTTCATTAGCTAGTGAACTAGCTGTCGTTTTAACACAACTAGCTGGGACATATGGCTAGCTAGGTAGGACAAATGGGCAGCTAGTTAGGGCTAAAAAGGTAGCTAGCTGCGGAAGTCGAATAAAAGCTAAAACGGCTTGCCATACCATCCACCTAGCTAGCGAGCTAGGTCGCAAATGTCTTTTTAAAACGTAGCTAGTTAACTAGTTGGCCTTAACACAGTGTCAGCTAGTGAACTAGCTGCCCTTATTTCCGTGTAGCTAGTAAACTAGCTGCACTTTGTTCATTAGCTAGTGAACTAGCTGGTGTTTTAATGCAACTAGCTGGGACATATGGCTAGCTAGTAGGACAAATGGACAGCTAGCTAGGGCTATAATGTAGCTAGCTACGGAAGTCAAATAAATGTTAAAACGGCGTGCAGCCATATGTAGCTAGCTGACCATTAAAGGCCACCTAGTTAGCTAGCTACGTTTTAAAAAGAGGTTTGCGACCTAGCTAGCTCACTAGCTGGCCTTACGACCATGGCAGCTAGTTAACTAGCTGCCCCTTTTGCCATGCAGCTAGTTAACTAGCTAGATGTCACTTCTTATTCAACTAGCTACCTTTTTGGTGCACCTAGTTGGCCTTTTACCACAACTAGGTGGCCATTTGTCACAGCTAGCTGTGCCAAAAAGCCAGCTAGTTAACTAGCTGCGCCATTGATTTTAAGTAGTTAGCTAGCTGGCATTTATGGACAGCTAGCTGGCTTTTTGGCACAGCTAGCTAGGTCGTATGGTCAACTAGTTAGGTCGCAGGCCACAGCTAGCTGGCCAAAAAGCCAACTAGTTAGGTCAAATGGCCACCTAGCTAGGTCGCATGCCACAGCTAGGTGGCCATGCGACCTAGCTAGCTGTGCGAAAAGCCACCTAGCTGTGCAAAACGGCCACCTAGTTAACAAGCTAAAAATAAGAAATGACATCTAGCTAGTTAACTAGCTACGTGGCACAAATGGCACCTAGTTAACTAGGTGGCTGACATTAAGGCTTACTAGTTAACTAGTTAGCTCGCAAGCCCTTTTTAAAACGCAGCTAGTTAACTAGGTGGCATTTATGCCATAGGTTTTCAAAGACTTTTGCCCTCAACTAGTAAGCTAGTTAGGTTGTAAACCTGTTCTTACAACTGAACTAGCTAACTAGTGTGCCTTAATAAAACCTAGCTAGTTAACTAGTAAGCACCACTTTATGGTAGCTAGTTAACTAGCTGCACTTTGTCCGTGCTTACGACCTAACTAGTTAACTAGCTGCACTTTTGTGCCACCTAGTTGGCCAAAAAGTCAGCTAGCTGTGCTCAGAGCACAGCTAGGTGGCGTTTTGGCACAGCTAGCTAGGTCATATGGCCAGCTAGTTGGCCCAAATGGCAGCTAGCTAGGGCAATAGTGGTAGCTAGCTGGGACATATGGCCAGCTAGCTAGGACAAATGGCCAACTAGCTAGGACTAATAAGGTAGCTAGCTATGGAAGTCGAATAAAAGCTAAAACGGCTTGCCATATGTATCACAGTGTAGCGTGAGTGTCTGTGTGTCTGTGTGCTTGCGTATCACAGTGTAGCGTGAGTGTCTGTATCTGTGTATCACAGTATAGCGTGTGTCTGTGTGCTTGTGTATCTCATTGTAGCGTGAGTGTCTGTGTGTCTGTGTGCTTGTGTATCACAGTGCAGCGTGAGTGTCTGTGTATCTGTGTATCACAGTATAGCACGAATGTCTATGTACTTGTGTATCACTGTGCAGCGTGAGAGTCTGTGTGCTTGTGTATCACATTGTACCGTGAGTGTCTGTGTGCTTGTGTATCACAGTGCAGCGTGAGTGTCTGTGTATCTGTGTATCACAGTATAGCACGAGTGTCTATGTACTTGTGTATCACAGTGCAGCGTGAGTGTCTGTGTATCTGTGTATCACAGTATAGCACGAGTGTCTATGTACTTGTGTATCACAGTGTAGCCTGAGTTTCTGTGTGCTTGTGTATCACAGTGTAGCGTGAGTGTCTGTGTACTTGTATATCACAGTGCAGCGTGAGTTTCTGTGTGTCTGTGTATGACAGTGTAGCGTGAGTGTCTGTGTGCTTGTGTATCACAATGCAGCGTGAGTGTCTGTGTATCTGTGTATCACAGTGTAGCATGAGTGTCTGTGTGCTTGTGTATCACAGTGTAGCGTGAGTGTCTGTGTGCTTGTGTATCTCAGTACAGCATGGGTGTCTGGGTATCTGTGTATCACAGTGTAGCATGAGTGTTTGTGTGCTTGTGTATCACAGAGTAGCGTGAGGGTCTGTGTGCTTGTGTATCACAGTGTAGCGTGAGTGTCTGTGTGCTTGTATATCACAGTGCAGCATAAGTTTCTGTGTATCTGTGTATCACAGTGTAGTGTGAGTGGGTCTGCTTGTGTATCACAGTGTAGCGTGATTGTCTGTGTGTCTGGATCTGTGTATCACAGTGTTGCGTGAGTGTCTGTGTGTTTGTGTATCTGTGTATCTCAGTATAGCGTGAGTGTCTGTGTGCTTGTGTATCACAGTGTAGCGTGAGTGTCTGTGTCTGTGTGCTTGTGTATCACAGTGCAGTGTGAGTCTCTGTGTGTCTGTGCATCTGTGTATCACAGTGTAGCGTGTGTGTCAGTGTGCTTGTGCATCACAGTGCAGCATAAGTGTCTGTGTATCTGTGTTACACAGTGTAGTGTGAGTGTCTGTGTGCTTGTGTATCACAGTGCAGCGTGAGTGTCTGTGTATCTGTGTATCACAGTGTAGCGTGAGTGTCTGTGTGCTTGTGTTCACAGTTCAGCATGAGTGTCTGTGTATCTGTGTATCACAGTGTAGCGTGTCTGTGTATCTGTGTATCACAGTATAGCGTGAGTGGCTGTGTGCTTGTGTATCACAGTGTAACGTGAGTGTCTGTGTGCTTGTGTATCACAGTGCAGCATATGTGTCTGTGTATCTGTGTATCACAGTGTAGTGTGAGTGTCGTGTGCTTGTGTATCACAGTGCAGCATAAGTGTCTGTGTATCTGTGTATCACATTGTAGTGTGAGTGTGTGTGCTTGTGTATCACAGTATAGCATGAGTGTCTGTGTTCTTGTGTATCACAGTGTAGCGTGAGTGTCTGTGTACTTGTGTATCACAGTGCAGCATGAGAGTCTGTGTGCTTGTGTATCACAGTGTAGCGTGAGTGTCTGTGTATCTGGTATCACAGTGTAGCATGAGTGTCTGTGTGCTTGTGTATCACAGTGTAGCGTGAGTGTCTGTGTGCTTGTGTATCACAGTGCAGCATGGGTCTGTGTGTCTGTGTATCACAGTGTAGCGTGTGTGTTTGTGTGCTTGTGTATCACAGTGCAGCGTGAGTGTCTGTGTATCTGAGTATCACAGTGTAGTATGAGTGTCTGTGTGCTTTTGTATCACAGTGCAGCATGAGTGTCTGTGTATCTATATCACAGTGTAGCATGAGTGTCTGTGTGCTTGTGTATCACAGTGCAGCATGAGTGTCTGTGTATCTGTGTATCACAGTGCAACATGAGTGTCTGTGTATCACAGTGTAGCGAGAGTGTCTGTGTATCTGAGTATCACAGTGTAGTATGAGTGTCTGTATGCTTGTGTATCACAGTGCAGCATCTGTGTATCACAGTGTAGCGTGAGTGTCTGTGTACTTGTGTATCACAGTGCAGCATGAGAGTCTGTGTGCTTGTGTATCACAGTGTAGCGTGAGTGTCTGTGTATCTGGTATCACAGTGTAGCATGAGTGTCTGTGTGCTTGTGTATCACAGTGTAGCGTGAGTGTCTGTGTGCTTGTGTATCACAGTGCAGCATGGGTCTGTGTGTCTGTGTATCACAGTGTAGCGTGTGTGTCTGTGTGCTTGTGTATCACAGTGCAGCGTGAGTGTCTGTGTATCTGAGTATCACAGTGTAGTATGAGTGTCTGTGTGCTTTTGTATCACAGTGCAGCATGAGTGTCTGTGTATCTGTATCACAGTGTAGCATGAGTGTCTGTGTGCTTGTGTATCACAGTGCAGCATGAGTGTCTGTGTATCTGTGTATCACAGTGCAACATGAGTGTCTGTGTATCACAGTGTAGCGTGAGTGTCTGTGTGCTTGTGTATCACATTGCAGCATCTGTGTATCACAGTGTAGCGTGAGTGTCTGTGTGCTTGTGTGTCACAGTGCAGCATAAGTGTCTGTGTATCTGTGTATCACAGTGTAGTGTGAGTGTCTGTGTGCTTGTGTATCACAGTGCAGCGTGAGTGTCTGTGTATCTGTGTATCACAGTATAGCGTGAGTGTCTGTGTGCTTGTGTATCACAGTGTAGCGTGAGTTTCTGTATGTCTGTGTGCTTGTGTATCACAGTGCAGCATGAGTGTCTGTGTGCTTGTGTATCACAGTGTAGCGTGAGTTTCTGTGTGCTTGTGTATCACAGTGCAGCGTGAGTGTCTGTGTATCTGTGTATCACAGTGCAGCATGAGAGTCTGTGTGCTTGTGTATCACAGTGTAGCCTGAGTTTCTGTGTGCTTGTGTATCACAGTGTAGCCTGAGTTTCTGTGTGCTTGTGTATCACAGTGTAGTGTGAGTGTCTGTGTGCTTGTGTATCACAGTGCAGCATGAGTGTCTGTGTATCTGTGTATCACAGTGTTGCGTGAGTGTCTGTGTGCTTGTGTTCACAGTTCAGCATGAGTGTCTGTGTATCTGTGTATCACAGTGTAGCGTGAGTGTCTGTGTATCTGTGTATCACAGTATAGCGTGAGTGGCTGTGTGCTTGTGTATCACAGTGTAACGTGAGTGTCTGTGTGCTTGTGTATCACAGTGCAGCATAAGTGTCTGTGTATCTGTGTATCACAGTGTAGTGTGAGTGTGTGTGCTTGTGTATCACAGTGTAGCGTGAGTGTCTGTGTGTCTGTATCTGTGTATCACAGTGTTGCGTGAGTGTCTGTGTGTTTATGTATCTGTGTATCACAGTATAGCGTGAGTGTCTGTGTGCTTGTGTATCACAGTGTAGCGTGAGTGTCTGTGTGTCTGTGTATCACAGTGCAGCATAAGTGTCTGTGTATCTGTGTATCACAGTGTAGTGTGAGTGTCTGTGTGCTTGTGTATCACAGTGCAGCGTGAGTGTCTGTGTGTCTGTGTATCACAGTGTAGCGTGAGTGTCTGTGTATCTGTGTATCACAGTGTAACGTGAGTGTCTGTGTATCTGTGTATCACAGTGTAGCGTGAGTGTCTGTGTGCTTGTGTATCACATTGTAGCGTGAGTGTCTGTGTGCTTGTGTATCACAGTGCAGCGTGAGTGTCTGTGTATCTGTGTATCACAGTATAGCATGAGTGTCTGTGTTCTTGTGTATCACAGTATAGCGTGAGTGTCTGTGTACTTGTGTATCACAGTGCAGCATGAGAGTCTCTGTGCTTGTGTATCACAGTGTAGCCTGAGTTTCTGTGTGCTTGTGTATCACAGTGTAGCGTGAGTGTCTGTGTATCTGGTATCACAGTGTAGCATGAGTGTCTGTGTGCTTGTGTATCACAGTGTAGCATGAGTGTCTGTGTGCTTGTGTATCACAGTGCAACATGGGTGTCTGTGTGTCTGTGTATCACAGTGTAGCGTGAGTGTCTGTGTGCTTGTGTATCACAGTGTAGCGTGAGTGTCTGTGTGCTTGTGTATCACAGTGCAGTGTGAGTCTCTGTGTGTCTGTGCATCTGTGTATCACAGTGTAGCGTGAGTGTCTGTGTGCTTGTGCATCACAGTGCAGCATAAGTGTCTGTGTATCTGTGTTACACAGTGTAGTGTGAGTGTCTGTGTGCTTGTGTATCACAGTGCAGCGTGAGTGTCTGTGTATCTGTGTATCACAGTGTAGCGTGAGTGTCTGTGTGCTTGTGTTCACAGTTCAGCATGAGTGTCTGTGTATCTGTGTATCACAGTGTAGCGTGAGTGTCTGTGTATCTGTGTATCGCAGTATAGCGTGAGTGGCTGTGTGCTTGTGTATCACAGTGTAACGTGAGTGTCTGTGTGCTTGAGTATCACAGTGTAGCGTGAGTGTCTGTGTATCTGTGTTACACAGTGTAGTGTGAGTATCTGTGTGCTTGTGTATCACAGTGCAGCGTGAGTGTGTGTGTATCTGTGTATCACAGTGTAGCATGAGTGTCTGTGTGCTTGTGTATCTCAGTACAGCATGGGTGTCTGTGTATCTGTGTATCACAGTGTAGCATGAGTGTTTGTGTGCTTGTGTATCACAGTGTAGCGTGAGGGTCTGTGTGCTTGTGTATCACAGTGTAGCGTGAGTGTCTGTGTGCTTGTATATCACAGTGCAGCATAAGTGTCTGTGTATCTGTGTATCACAGTGTAGTGTGAGTGTGTCTGCTTGTGTATCACAGTGTAGCGTGAGTTCTGTGTGTCTAGATCTGTGTATCACAGTGTTGCGTGAGTGTCTGTGTGTTTGTGTATCTGTGTATCTCAGTATAGCGTGAGTGTCTGTGTGCTTGTGTATCACAGTGTAGCGTGAGTGTCTGTGTGCTTGTGTATCACAGTGCAGTGTAAGTCTCTGTGTGTCTGTGCATCTGTGTATCTCAGTATAGCGTGAGTGTCTGTGTGCTTGTGTATCACAGTGCAGCATGAGTGTCTGTGTATCTGTGTATCACAGTGTTGCGTGAGTGTCTGTGTGCTTGTGTATCTGTGTATCTCAGTATAGCGTGAGTGTCTGTGTGCTTGTGTATCACAGTGCAGCATGAGTGTCTGTGTATCTGTGTATCACAGTGTTGCGTGAGTGTCTGTGTGCTTGTGTTCACAGTTCAGCATGAGTGTCTGTGTATCTGTGTATCACAGTGTAGCGTGAGTGTCTGTGTATCTGTGTATCACAGTATAGCGTGAGTGGCTGTGTGCTTGTGTATCACAGTGTAACGTGAGTGTCTGTGTGCTTGTGTATCACAGTGCAGCATAAGTGTCTGTGTATCTGTGTATCACAGTGTAGTGTGAGTGTGTGTGCTTGTGTATCACAGTGTAGCGTGAGTGTCTGTGTGTCTGTATCTGTGTATCACAGTGTTGCGTGAGTGTCTGTGTGTTTATGTATCTGTGTATCACAGTATAGCGTGAGTGTCTGTGTGCTTGTGTATCACAGTGTAGCGTGAGTGTCTGTGTGTCTGTGTATCACAGTGCAGCATAAGTGTCTGTGTATCTGTGTATCACAGTGTAGTGTGAGTGTCTGTGTGCTTGTGTATCACAGTGCAGCGTGAGTGTCTGTGTGTCTGTGTATCTGTGTATCGTGAGTGTCTGTGTATCACAGTGTAACGTGAGTGTCTGTGTATCTGTGTATCACAGTGTAGCATGAGTGTCTGTGTGCTTGTGTATCACATTGTAGCGTGAGTGTCTGTGTGCTTGTGTATCACAGTGCAGCTTGAGTGTCTGTGTATCTGTGTATCACAGTATAGCATGAGTGTCTGTGTTCTTGTGTATCACAGTATAGCGTGAGTGTGTACTTGTGTATCACAGTGCAGCACTGTGATACACAAGCACACAGACACTCACGTTACACTGTGATACACAAGCACACAGCCACTCACGCTATACTGTGATACACAGATACACAGACACTCACGCTACACTGTGATACACAGATACACAGACACTCATGCTGAACTGTGAACACAAGCACACAGACACTCACGCAACACTGTGATACACAGATACACAGACACTCATGCTGCACTGTGATACACAAGCACACAGACACACAGACACTCACGCTACACTGTGATACACAAGCACACAGACACTCACGCTATACTGAGATACACAGATACACAAACACACAGACACTCACGCAACACTGTGATACACAGATCTAGACACACAGAACTCACGCTACACTGTGATACACAAGCAGACACACTCACACTACACTGTGATACACAGATACACAGACACTTATGCTGCACTGTGATATACAAGCACACAGACACTCACGCTACACTGTGATACACAAGCACACAGACCCTCACGCTACACTGTGATACACAAGCACACAAACACTCATGCTACACTGTGATACACAGATACACAGACACCCATGCTGTACTGAGATACACAAGCACACAGACACTCATGCTACACTGTGGTACACAGATACACACACACTCACGCTGCACTGTGATACACAAGCACACAGATACTCACACTACACTGTGTAACACAGATACACAGACACTCACGCTACACTGTGATACACAGATGCACAGACACACAGAGACTCCCACTGCACTGTGATACACAAGCACACAGACACTCACGCTACACTGTGATACACAAGCACACAGACACTCATGCTACACTGTGATACTCAAGCACACAGACACTCACGTTACACTGTGATACACAAGCACACAGCCACTCACGCTATACTGCGATACACAGATACACAGACACTCACGCTACACTGTGATACACAGATACACAGACACTCATGCTGAACTGTGAACACAAGCACACAGACACTCACGCTACACTGTGATACACAGATACACAGACACTCACGCTGCACTGTGATACACAAGCACACAGACACTCACACTACACTGTGTAACACAGATACACAGACACTTATGCTGCACTGTGATGCACAAGCACACAGACACTCACGCTACACTGTGACACACAAGCACACAGACACTCACGCTACACTGTGATGCACAGATACACAGACGCTGCACTGTGATACACAAGCACACACACTCACACTACACTGTGATACACAGATACACAGACACTTATGCTGCACTGTGATACACAAGCACACAGACACTCACGCTACATTGTGATACACAGATACACAGACACAAAGACACTCACGCTGCACTGTGATACGCAAGCACACAGACACACAGACACTCACGTTACACTGTGATACACAAGCACACAGACACTCACGCTATACTGTGATACACAGATACACAGACACTCACGCTGCACTGTGGTACACAAGCACACAGACACTCACGCTACACTGTGATACACAAGCACACAGACACTCACGCTACACTGTGAAACACAAACATACAGACACTCACGCTGTTCTGTGATACGCAAGCACACAGACACACAGACACTCACGCTACACTGTGATACACAAGCACACAGACACTCACGCTATACTGTGATATACAGATACACAGACACTCATGCTGCACTGTGATACACAAGCACACAGACATACAGAAACTCACGCTACACTGTGATACACAAGCACACAGACACTCACGCTATACTGTGATACACAGATACACAGACACTCACGCTGCACTGTGATACACAAGCACACAGACACTCACACTACACTGTGATACACAGATACACAGACACTTATGCTGCACTGTGACACACAAGCACACAGACACTCACGCTACACTGTGATACACAGATGCTGCACTTTGATACACAAGCACACAGAAACTCACGCTACACTGTGATACACAAGGACACAGACACTCATGCTACACTGTGATACACAGATACACAGACACTCACGCTGCACTGTGATACACAAGCACACAGACACTCATACTACACTGTGATACTCAGATACACAGACACTCACGCTACACTGTGATACACAGATACACACACACTCATGCTGCACTGTGATACACAGATACACACACACTCATGCTGCACTGTGATACACAAGCACACAGACACTCATGCTACACTGTGATACAGATACACAGACACTCATGCTGCACTGTGATACACAAGCACACAGACACTCATACTACACTGTGATACTCACATACACAGACACTCACGCTGCACTGTGATACACAAGCACACAGACACTCACGCTACACTGTGATACACAGATACACAGACACTCACGCTGCACTATGATACACAAGCACACAGACACTCACACTACACTGTGTAACACAGATACACAGACACTTATGCTGCACTGTGATGCACAAGCACACAGACACTCACGCTAGACTGTGATACACAGATGCACAGACACACAGAGACTCACACTGCACTGTGATACACAAGCACACAGACACACAGACACTCACGCTACACTGTGATACACAAGCACACAGACACTCACGCTACACTGTGATACACAGATACACACACACTCATGCTGCACTGTGATACAAAAGCACACAGACACTCATGTTGCACTGTGATACACAGATACACACACACTCATGCTGCACTGTGATACACAAGCACACAGACACTCATGCTATACTGTGATACACAGATACACAGACACTCACGCTGCACTGTGATACACAAGCACACAGACACTCACACTACACTGTGATACACAGATACACAGACACTTATGCTGCACTGTGACACACAAGCACACAGACACTCACGCTACACTGTGATACACAGATGCTGCACTGTGATACACAAGCACACAGAAACTCACGCTACACTGTGATACACAAGGACACAGACACTCATGCTACACTGTGATACACAGATACACAGACACTCACGCTGCACTGTGATACACAAGCACACAGACACTCATACTACACTGTGATACTCAGATACACAGACACTCACCGTACACTGTGATACACAGACACTCATGTTGCACTGTGATACACAGATACACACACACACTCATGCTGCACTGTGATACACAAGCACACAGACACTCATGCTACACTGTGATACAGATACACAGACACTAATGCTGCACTGTGATACACAAGCACACAGACACTCATACTACACTGTGATACTCACATACACAGACACTCACGCTGCACTGTGATACACAAGCACACAGACACTCACGCTACACTGTGATACATAAGCACACAGACACTCATGCTACACTGTGATACACAAGCACACAGACACTCACGTTACACTGTGATACACAGATACACAGACACTCACGCTACACTGTGATACACAGACACACAGACACTCACGCTGCACTGTGATACACTTGCACACAGACACTCACACTACACTGTGATACACAGACACTTATGCTGCACTGTGATACACAGACACACAGACATTCACGCTACACTGTGATACACAAGCACACAGACACTCACGCTATACTGTGATACACAGATACATAAACACACAGACACTCACGCAACACTGTGATACACAGATACAGACACACAGACACTCACGCTACACTGTGATACACAAGCACACACACTCACACTACACTGTGATACACAGATACACAGACACTTATGCTGCACTGTGATACACAAGCACACAGACACTCACGTTACACTGTGATACACAAGCACACAGCCACTCACACTATACTGTGATACACAGATACACAGACACTCACGCTACACTGTGATACACAGATACACAGACACTCACGCTACACTGTGATACACAGACACACAGACACTCACGCTGCACTGTGATACACAAGCACACAGACACTCACACTACACTGTGATACACAGATACACAGACACTTATGCTGCACAGTGATACACAGACACACAGACACTCACGCTACACTGTGATACACAAGCACACAGACACTCACGCTATACTGTGATACACAGATACATAAACACACAGACACTCACGCAACACTGTGATACACAGATACAGACACACAGACTCTCACGCTGCACTGTGATATACAAGTACACAGACACTCACGCTACACTGTGATACACAAGCACACAGAAACTCAGGCTACACTGTGATACACAAGCACACAGACTCTCATGCTGCACTGTGATACACAAGTACACAGACACTCACGCTGCACTGTGATACACAAGCACACAGACACACAGACACTCACGCTACACTGTGATACACAAGCACACAGACACTCACGCTACACTGTGATACACAAGCACACAGACACTCACGATATACTGTGATACACAGATACACAGACACTCACGCTACGCTGTGATACACAGATACACAGACACACAGACACTCACGCTGCACTGTGATACACAAGCACACAGACACTCACACTACACTGTGATACACAGATACACAGACACTTATGCTGCACTGTGATACACAGACACACAGACACTCACGCTGCACTGTGATACACAAGCACACAAGACACACAGACACTCACGCTACAATGTGATACACAAGCACACAGACACTCACGCTATACTGTGATACACAGATACAGACACTCACGCTACACTGTGATACACAAGCACACAGACATTCACGCTACACTGTGATACACAGATACACAGGCACACAGACACTCAGGCTGCACTGTGATACACAAGCACACAGACACACAGACACTCACGCTACACTGTGATACACAAGCATACAGACACTCACGCTATACTGTGATACACAGATACACAGACACTCACGTTGCACTGTGATAAACAAGCACACAGACACTCACGCTACACTGTGATACACAGATACACAGACACTCACACTACACTGTGATACACAAGCACACAGACACTCACGATACACTGTGATACACAGACACTCACGCTACACTGTGATACACAGACACACAGACACTCACGCTGCACTGTGATACACAAGCACACAGACACTCACACTACACTGTGATACACAGATACACAGACACTTATGCTGCACTGTGATACAGACACACAGACACTCACGCTACACTGTGATACACAAGCACACAGACACTCACGCTATACTGTGATACACAGATACATAAACACACAGACACTCACGCAACACTGTGATACACAGATACAGACACACAGACACTCTCGCTACACTGTGATACACAAGCACACACACTCACACTACACTGTGATACACAGATACACAGACACTTATGCTGCACTGTGATACATAGACACACAGACACTCACGCTACACTGTGATACACAAGCACACAGACACTCGTGCTATACTGTGATACACAGATACACAGACACTCACGCTGCACTGTGATACAAAAGCACACAAGACACACAGACACTCACGCTACAATGTGATACACAAGCACACAGACACTCACGCTATACTGTGATACACAGATACAGACACTCACGCTACACTGTGATACACAAGCACACAGATATTCACGCTACACTGTGATACACAGATACACAGGCACACAGACACTCAGGCTGCACTGTGATACACAAGCACACAGACACACAGACACTCACGCTACACTGTGATACACAAGCACACAGACACTCATGCTACACTGTGATACACAAGCACACAGACACTCACGTTACACTGTGATACACAAGCACACAGCCACTCACGCTATACTGCGATACACAGATACACAGACACTCACGCTACACTGTGATACACAGATACACAGACACTCATGCTGAACTGTGAACACAAGCACACAGACACTCACGCTACACTGTGATACACAGATACACAGACACTCACGCTGCACTGTGATACACAAGCACACAGACATTCACACTACACTGTGTAACACAGATACACAGACACTTATGCTGCACTGTGATGCACAAGCACACAGACACTCACGCTACACTGTGATACACAGATGCACAGACACACAGAGACTCATACTGCACTGTGATACACAAGCACACAGACACTCACGCTACACTGATACACAAGCACACAGACACTCACGCTACACTGTGATACACAGACACACAGACACCCATGTTGCACTGTGATACACAAGGACACAGACACTCACGCTACACTGTGATACACAGACACCCATGTTGCACTGTGATACACAAGCACACAGACACTCATGCTACACTGTGATACACAAGCACACAGACACTCATGCTACACTGTGATACCAGATACACAGACACTCACGCTACACTGTGATACACAAGCACACAGAAACTCAGGCTACACTGTGATACACAAGCACAGAGACTCTCATGCTGCACTGTGATACACAAGTACACAGACACTCACGCTATACTGTGATACACAAGAACACAGACACTCATGCTATACTGTGATACACAAGCACACAGACACTCACGCTACAATGTGATACACAAGCACACAGACACTCACGCTACACTGTGATACACAGATACACAGACACTCACGTTACACTGTGATACACAGATACACAGACACTCACGCTACACTGTGATACACAGATACACAGACACACAGACACTCACGCTGCACTGTGATACACAAGCACACAGACACTCACACTACACTGTGATACACAGATACACAGACACTTATGCTGCACTGTGATACACAGACACACAGACACTCACGCTATACTGTGATACACAGATACATAAACACACAGACACTCACGCAACACTGTGATACACAGATACAGACACACAGACTCTCACGCTGCACTGTGATATACAAGTACACAGACACTCACGCTACACTGTGATACACAAGCACACAGAAACTCAGGCTACACTGTGATACACAAGCACACAGACTCTCATGCTGCACTGTGATACACAAGTACACAGACACTCACGCTGCACTGTGATACACAAGCACACAGACACACAGACACTCACGCTACACTGTGATACACAAGCACACAGACACTCACGCTATACTGTGATACACAGATACACAGACACTCACGTTGCACTGTGATAAACAAGCACACAGACACTCACGCTACACTGTGATACACAGATACACAGACACTCACACTTACACTGTGATACACAAGTACACAGACACTCACGCTATACTGTGATACACAAGAACACAGACACTCATGCTATACTGTGATACACAGATACACAGACACTCACGCTGCACTGTGATACACAAGCACACAGACACTCACGCTACAATGTGATACACAAGCACACAGACACTCACGCTACACTGTGATACACAGATACACAGACACTCACGTTACACTGTGATACACAGATACACAGACACTCACGCTACACTGTGATACACAGACACACAGACACTCACGCTGCACTGTGATACACAAGCACACAGACACTCACACTACACTGTGATACACAGATACACAGACACTTATGCTGCACTGTGATACACAGACACACAGACACTCACGCTACACTGTGATACACAAGCACACAGACACTCACGCTATACTGTGATACACAGATACATAAACACACAGACACTCACGCAACACTGTGATACACAGATACAGACACACAGACTCTCACGCTGCACTGTGATATACAAGTACACAGACACTCACGCTACACTGTGATACACAAGCACACAGAAACTCAGGCTACACTGTGATACACAAGCACACAGACTCTCATGCTGCACTGTGATACACAAGTACACAGACACTCACGCTGCACTGTGATACACAAGCACACAGACACACAGACACTCACGCTACACTGTGATACACAAGCACACAGACACTCACGCTATACTGTGATACACAGATACACAGACACTCACGTTGCACTGTGATAAACAAGCACACAGACACTCACGCTACACTGTGATACACAGATACACAGACACTCACACTACACTGTGATACACAAGCACACAGACACTCACGATATACTGTGATACACAGATACACAGACACTCACGCTACGCTGTGATACACAAGCACACAGACACTCACACTACACTGTGATACACAGATACACAGACACTTATGCTGCACTGTGATACACAGACACACAGACACTCACGCTACACTGTGATACACAGATACACAGACACTCACACTACACTGTGATACACAAGCACACAGACACTCACGATATACTGTGATACACAGACACACAGACACTCACGCTGCACTGTGATACACAAGCACACAGACACTCACACTACACTGTGATACACAGATACACAGACACTTATGCTGCACTGTGATACACAGACACACAGACACTCACGCTACACTGTGATACACAAGCACACAAGACACACAGACACTCACGCTACAATGTGATACACAAGCACACAGACACTCACGCTATACTGTGATACACAGATACAGACACTCACGCTACACTGTGATACACAAGCACACAGACATTCACGCTACACTGTGATACACAGATACACAGGCACACAGACACTCAGGCTGCACTGTGATACACAAGCACACAGACACTCGTGCTATACTGTGATACACAGATACACAGACACTCACGCTGCACTGTGATACACAAGCACACAAGACACACAGACACTCACGCTACAATGTGATACACAAGCACACAGACACTCACGCTATACTGTGATACACAGATACAGACACTCACGCTACACTGTGATACACAAGCACACAGACATTCACGCTACACTGTGATACACAGATACACAGGCACACAGACACTCAGGCTGCACTGTGATACACAAGCACACAGACACACAGACACTCACGCTACACTGTGATACACAAGCATACAGACACTCACGCTATACTGTGATACACAGATACACAGACACTCACGTTGCACTGTGATAAACAAGCACACAGACACTCATGCTACACTGTGATACACAGATACACAGACACTCACACTACACTGTGATACACAAGCACACAGACACTCACGATACACTGTGATACACAGACACTCACGCTACACTGTGATACACAGATACACAGACACACAGACACTCACGCTGCACTGTGATACACAAGCACACAGACACTCACACTACACTGTGATACACAGATACACAGACACTTATGCTGCACTGTGATACACAGACACACAGACACTCACGCTACACTGTGATACACAAGCACACAGACACTCACGCTATACTGTGATACACAGATACAGACACACAGACACTCACGCAACACTGTGATACACAGATACAGACACACAGACACTCTCGCTACACTGTGATACACAAGCACACACACTCACACTACACTGTGATACACAGATACACAGACACTTATGCTGCACTGTGATACATAGACACACAGACACTCACGCTACACTGTGATACACAAGCACACAGACACTCGTGCTATACTGTGATACACAGATACACAGACACTCACGCTGCACTGTGATACAAAAGCACACAAGACACACAGACACTCACGCTACAATGTGATACACAAGCACACAGACACTCACGCTATACTGTGATACACAGATACAGACACTCACGCTACACTGTGATACACAAGCACACAGATATTCACGCTACACTGTGATACACAGATACACAGGCACACAGACACTCAGGCTGCACTGTGATACACAAGCACACAGACACACAGACACTCACGCTACACTGTGATACACAAGCACACAGACACTCATGCTACACTGTGATACACAAGCACACAGACACTCACGTTACACTGTGATACACAAGCACACAGCCACTCACGCTATACTGCGATACACAGATACACAGACACTCACGCTACACTGTGATACACAGATACACAGACACTCATGCTGAACTGTGAACACAAGCACACAGACACTCACGCTACACTGTGATACACAGATACACAGACACTCACGCTGCACTGTGATACACAAGCACACAGACACTCAAACTACACTGATACTCAGATACACAGACACTCACGCTACACTGTGATACACAGACACTCATGTTGCACTGTGATACACAGATACACACACACTCATGCTGCACTGTGATGCACAAGCACACAGACACTCACGCTACACTGTGATACACAGATGCACAGACACACAGAGACTCACACTGCACTGTGATACACAAGCACACAGACACTCACGCTACACTGATACACAAGCACACAGACACTCACGCTACACTGTGATACACAGACACACAGACACCCATGTTGCACTGTGATACACAAGCACACAGACACTCATGCTACACTGTGATACACAAGCACACAGACACTCATGCTACACTGTGATACCAAATACACAGACACTCACGCTACACTGTGATACACAAGCACACAGAAACTCAGGCTACACTGTGATACACAAGCACAGAGACTCTCATGCTGCACTGTGATACACAAGTACACAGACACTCACGCTATACTGTGATACACAAGAACACAGACACTCATGCTATACTGTGATACACAGATACACAGACAGTCACGCTGCACTGTGATACACAAGCACACAGACACTCACGCTACAATGTGATACACAAGCACACAGACACTCACGCTACACTGTGATACACAGATACACAGACACTCACGTTACACTGTGATACACAGATACACAGACACTCACGCTACACTGTGATACACAGATACACAGAAACACAGACACTCACGCTATACTGTGATACACAGATACAGACACACAGACACTCTCGCTACACTGTGATACACAAGCACACACACTCACACTACACTGTGATACACAGATACACAGACACTTATGCTGCACTGTGATACATAGACACACAGACACTCACGCTACACTGTGATACACAAGCACACAGACACTCGTGCTATACTGTGATACACAGATACACAGACACTCACGCTGCACTGTGATACAAAAGCACACAAGACACACAGACACTCACGCTACAATGTGATACACAAGCACACAGACACTCACGCTATACTGTGATACACAGATACAGACACTCACGCTACACTGTGATACACAAGCACACAGATATTCACGCTACACTGTGATACACAGATACACAGGCACACAGACACTCAGGCTGCACTGTGATACACAAGCACACAGACACACAGACACTCACGCTACACTGTGATACACAAGCACACAGACACTCATGCTACACTGTGATACACAAGCACACAGACACTCACGTTACACTGTGCTACACAAGCACACAGCCACTCACGCTATACTGCGATACACAGATACACAGACACTCACGCTACACTGTGATACACAAGCACACAGACACTCACGCTATACTGTGATACACAGATACATAAACACACAGACACTCACGCAACACTGTGATACACAGATACAGACACACAGACTCTCACGCTGCACTGTGATATACAAGTACACAGACACTCACGCTACACTGTGATACACAAGCACACAGAAACTCAGGCTACACTGTGATACACAAGCACACAGACTCTCATGCTGCACTGTGATACACAAGTACACAGACACTCACGCTGCACTGTGATACACAAGCACACAGACACACAGACACTCACGCTACACTGTGATACACAAGCACACAGACACTCACGCTATACTGTGATACACAGATACACAGACACTCACGTTGCACTGTGATAAACAAGCACACAGACACTCACGCTACACTGTGATACACAGATACACAGACACTCACACTACACTGTGATACACAAGTACACAGACACTCACGCTATACTGTGATACACAAGAACACAGACACTCATGCTATACTGTGATACACAGATACACAGACACTCACGCTGCACTGTGATACACAAGCACACAGACACTCACGCTACAATGTGATACACAAGCACACAGACACTCACGCTACACTGTGATACACAGATACACAGACACTCACGTTACACTGTGATACACAGATACACAGACACTCACGCTACACTGTGATACACAGACACACAGACACTCACGCTGCACTGTGATACACAAGCACACAGACACTCACACTACACTGTGATACACAGATACACAGACATTTATGCTGCACTGTGATACACAGACACACAGACACTCACGCTACACTGTGATACACAAGCACACAGACACTCACGCTATACTGTGATACACAGATACATAAACACACAGACACTCACGCAACACTGTGATACACAGATACAGACACACAGACTCTCACGCTGCACTGTGATATACAAGTACACAGACACTCACGCTACACTGTGATACACAAGCACACAGAAACTCAGGCTACACTGTGATACACAAGCACACAGACTCTCATGCTGCACTGTGATACACAAGTACACAGACACTCACGCTGCACTGTGATACACAAGCACACAGACACACAGACACTCATGCTACACTGTGATACACAAGCACACAGACACTCACGTTACACTGTGATACACAAGCACACAGCCACTCACGCTATACTGCGATACACAGATACACAGACACTCACGCTACACTGTGATACACAGATACACAGACACTCATGCTGAACTGTGAACACAAGCACACAGACACTCACGCTACACTGTGATACACAGATACACAGACACTCACGCTACACTGTGATACACAAGCACACAGACACTCACGCTATACTGTGATACACAGATACATAAACACACAGACACTCACGCAACACTGTGATACACAGATACAGACACACAGACTCTCACGCTGCACTGTGATATACAAGTACACAGACACTCACGCTACACTGTGATACACAAGCACACAGAAACTCAGGCTACACTGTGATACACAAGCACACAGACTCTCATGCTGCACTGTGATACACAAGTACACAGACACTCACGCTGCACTGTGATACACAAGCACACAGACACACAGACACTCACGCTACACTGTGATACACAAGCACACAGACACTCACGCTATACTGTGATACACAGATACACAGACACTCACGTTGCACTGTGATAAACAAGCACACAGACACTCACGCTACACTGTGATACACAGATACACAGACACTCACACTACACTGTGATACACAAGTACACAGACACTCACGCTATACTGTGATACACAAGAACACAGACACTCATGCTATACTGTGATACACAGATACACAGACACTCACGCTGCACTGTGATACACAAGCACACAGACACTCACGCTACAATGTGATACACAAGCACACAGACACTCACGCTACACTGTGATACACAGATACACAGACACTCACGTTACACTGTGATACACAGATACACAGACACTTATGCTGCACAGTGATACACAGACACACAGACACTCACGCTACACTGTGATACACAAGCACACAGACACTCACGCTATACTGTGATACACAGATACATAAACACACAGACACTCACGCAACACTGTGATACACAGATACAGACACACAGACTCTCACGCTGCACTGTGATATACAAGTACACAGACACTCACGCTACACTGTGATACACAAGCACACAGAAACTCAGGCTACACTGTGATACACAAGCACACAGACTCTCATGCTGCACTGTGATACACAAGTACACAGACACTCACGCTGCACTGTGATACACAAGCACACAGACACACAGACACTCACGCTACACTGTGATACACAAGCACACAGACACTCACGCTACACTGTGATACACAAGCACACAGACACTCACGATATACTGTGATACACAGATACACAGACACTCACGCTACGCTGTGATACACAGATACACAGACACACAGACACTCACGCTGCACTGTGATACACAAGCACACAGACACTCACACTACACTGTGATACACAGATACACAGACACTTATGCTGCACTGTGATACACAGACACACAGACACTCACGCTGCACTGTGATACACAAGCACACAAGACACACAGACACTCACGCTACAATGTGATACACAAGCACACAGACACTCACGCTATACTGTGATACACAGATACAGACACTCACGCTACACTGTGATACACAAGCACACAGACATTCACGCTACACTGTGATACACAGATACACAGGCACACAGACACTCAGGCTGCACTGTGATACACAAGCACACAGACACACAGACACTCACGCTACACTGTGATACACAAGCATACAGACACTCACGCTATACTGTGATACACAGATACACAGACACTCACGTTGCACTGTGATAAACAAGCACACAGACACTCACGCTACACTGTGATACACAGATACACAGACACTCACACTACACTGTGATACACAAGCACACAGACACTCACGATACACTGTGATACACAGACACTCACGCTACACTGTGATACACAGATACACAGACACACAGACACTCACGCTGCACTGTGATACACAAGCACACAGACACTCACACTACACTGTGATACACAGATACACAGACACTTATGCTGCACTGTGATACACAGACACACAGACACTCACGCTACACTGTGATACACAAGCACACAGACACTCACGCTATACTGTGATACACAGATACATAAACACACAGACACTCACGCAACACTGTGATACACAGATACAGACACACAGACACTCTCGCTACACTGTGATACACAAGCACACACACTCACACTACACTGTGATACACAGATACACAGACACTTATGCTGCACTGTGATACATAGACACACAGACACTCACGCTACACTGTGATACACAAGCACACAGACACTCGTGCTATACTGTGATACACAGATACACAGACACTCACGCTGCACTGTGATACAAAAGCACACAAGACACACAGACACTCACGCTACAATGTGATACACAAGCACACAGACACTCACGCTATACTGTGATACACAGATACAGACACTCACGCTACACTGTGATACACAAGCACACAGATATTCACGCTACACTGTGATACACAGATACACAGGCACACAGACACTCAGGCTGCACTGTGATACACAAGCACACAGACACACAGACACTCACGCTACACTGTGATACACAAGCACACAGACACTCATGCTACACTGTGATACACAAGCACACAGACACTCACGTTACACTGTGATACACAAGCACACAGCCACTCACGCTATACTGCGATACACAGATACACAGACACTCACGCTACACTGTGATACACAGATACACAGACACTCATGCTGAACTGTGAACACAAGCACAC
The DNA here is from genome assembly GCA_029718625.1 of Synaphobranchus kaupii. Taxonomy (NCBI): domain Eukaryota; kingdom Metazoa; phylum Chordata; class Actinopteri; order Anguilliformes; family Synaphobranchidae; genus Synaphobranchus; species Synaphobranchus kaupii. The sequence goes on from CM056386.1 coordinate 14,368,746, forward strand.
AGACACTCACGCTACACTGTGATACACAGATACACAGACACTCACGCTGCACTGTGATACACAAGCACACAGACATTCACACTACACTGTGTAACACAGATACACAGACACTTATGCTGCACTGTGATGCACAAGCACACAGACACTCACGCTACACTGTGATACACAGATGCACAGACACACAGAGACTCATACTGCACTGTGATACACAAGCACACAGACACTCACGCTACACTGATACACAAGCACACAGACACTCACGCTACACTGTGATACACAGACACACAGACACCCATGTTGCACTGTGATACACAAGGACACAGACACTCACGCTACACTGTGATACACAGACACCCATGTTGCACTGTGATACACAAGCACACAGACACTCATGCTACACTGTGATACACAAGCACACAGACACTCATGCTACACTGTGATACCAGATACACAGACACTCACGCTACACTGTGATACACAAGCACACAGAAACTCAGGCTACACTGTGATACACAAGCACAGAGACTCTCATGCTGCACTGTGATACACAAGTACACAGACACTCACGCTATACTGTGATACACAAGAACACAGACACTCATGCTATACTGTGATACACAAGCACACAGACACTCACGCTACAATGTGATACACAAGCACACAGACACTCACGCTACACTGTGATACACAGATACACAGACACTCACGTTACACTGTGATACACAGATACACAGACACTCACGCTACACTGTGATACACAGATACACAGACACACAGACACTCACGCTGCACTGTGATACACAAGCACACAGACACTCACACTACACTGTGATACACAGATACACAGACACTTATGCTGCACTGTGATACACAGACACACAGACACTCACGCTACACTGTGATACACAAGCACACAGACACTCACGCTATACTGTGATACACAGATACATAAACACAGACTCTCACGCTGCACTGTGATATACAAGTACACAGACACTCACGCTACACTGTGATACACAAGCACACAGAAACTCAGGCTACACTGTGATACACAAGCACACAGACTCTCATGCTGCACTGTGATACACAAGTACACAGACACTCACGCTGCACTGTGATACACAAGCACACAGACACACAGACACTCACGCTACACTGTGATACACAAGCACACAGACACTCACGCTATACTGTGATACACAGATACACAGACACTCACGTTGCACTGTGATAAACAAGCACACAGACACTCACGCTACACTGTGATACACAGATACACAGACACTCACGCTACACTGTGATACACAAGCACACAGACACTCACGATATACTGTGATACACAGATACACAGACACTCACGCTACGCTGTGATACACAAGCACACAGACACTCACACTACACTGTGATACACAGATACACAGACACTTATGCTGCACTGTGATACACAGACACACAGACACTCACGCTACACTGTGATACACAGACACACAGACACTCACGCTACACTGTGATACACAGATACACAGACACTCACACTACACTGTGATACACAAGCACACAGACACTCACGATATACTGTGATACACAGACACACAGACACTCACGCTGCACTGTGATACACAAGCACACAGACACTCACACTACACTGTGATACACAGATACACAGACACTTATGCTGCACTGTGATACACAGACACACAGACACTCACGCTACACTGTGATACACAAGCACACAAGACACACAGACACTCACGCTACAATGTGATACACAAGCACACAGACACTCACGCTATACTGTGATACACAGATACAGACACTCACGCTACACTGTGATACACAAGCACACAGACATTCACGCTACACTGTGATACACAGATACACAGGCACACAGACACTCAGGCTGCACTGTGATACACAAGCACACAGACACACAGACACTCACGCTACACTGTGATACACAAGCATACAGACACTCACGCTATACTGTGATACACAGATACACAGACACTCACGTTGCACTGTGATAAACAAGCACACAGACACTCATGCTACACTGTGATACACAGATACACAGACACTCACACTACACTGTGATACACAAGCACACAGACACTCACGATACACTGTGATACACAGACACTCACGCTACACTGTGATACACAGATACACAGACACACAGACACTCACGCTGCACTGTGATACACAAGCACACAGACACTCACACTACACTGTGATACACAGATACACAGACACTTATGCTGCACTGTGATACACAGACACACAGACACTCACGCTACACTGTGATACACAAGCACACAGACACTCACGCTATACTGTGATACAGATACAGACACACAGACACTCACGCAACACTGTGATACACAGATACAGACACACAGACACTCTCGCTACACTGTGATACACAAGCACACACACTCACACTACACTGTGATACACAGATACACAGACACTTATGCTGCACTGTGATACATAGACACACAGACACTCACGCTACACTGTGATACACAAGCACACAGACACTCGTGCTATACTGTGATACACAGATACACAGACACTCACGCTGCACTGTGATACAAAAGCACACAAGACACACAGACACTCACGCTACAATGTGATACACAAGCACACAGACACTCACGCTATACTGTGATACACAGATACAGACACTCACGCTACACTGTGATACACAAGCACACAGATATTCACGCTACACTGTGATACACAGATACACAGGCACACAGACACTCAGGCTGCACTGTGATACACAAGCACACAGACACACAGACACTCACGCTACACTGTGATACACAAGCACACAGACACTCACGTTACACTGTGATACACAAGCACACAGCCACTCACGCTATACTGCGATACACAGATACACAGACACTCACGCTACACTGTGATACACAGATACACAGACACTCATGCTGAACTGTGAACACAAGCACACAGACACTCACGCTACACTGTGATACACAGATACAGACACTCACGCTGCACTGTGATACACAAGCACACAGACATTCACACTACACTGTGTAACACAGATACACAGACACTTATGCTGCACTGTGATGCACAAGCACACAGACACTCACGCTACACTGTGATACACAGATGCACAGACACACAGAGACTCATACTGCACTGTGATACACAAGCACACAGACACTCACGCTACACTGATACACAAGCACACAGACACTCACGCTACACTGTGATACACAGACACACAGACACCCATGTTGCACTGTGATACACAAGGACACAGACACTCACGCTACACTGTGATACACAGACACCCATGTTGCACTGTGATACACAAGCACACAGACACTCATGCTACACTGTGATACACAAGCACACAGACACTCATGCTACACTGTGATACCAGATACACAGACACTCACGCTACACTGTGATACACAAGCACACAGAAACTCAGGCTACACTGTGATACACAAGCACAGAGACTCTCATGCTGCACTGTGATACACAAGTACACAGACACTCACGCTATACTGTGATACACAAGAACACAGACACTCATGCTATACTGTGATACACAAGCACACAGACACTCACGCTACAATGTGATACACAAGCACACAGACACTCACGCTACACTGTGATACACAGATACACAGACACTCACGTTACACTGTGATACACAGATACACAGACACTCACGCTACACTGTGATACACAGATACACAGACACACAGACACTCACGCTGCACTGTGATACACAAGCACACAGACACTCACACTACACTGTGATACACAGATACACAGACACTTATGCTGCACTGTGATACACAGACACACAGACACTCACGCTACACTGTGATACACAAGCACACAGACACTCACGCTATACTGTGATACACAGATACATAAACACACAGACACTCACGCAACACTGTGATACACAGATACAGACACACAGACTCTCACGCTGCACTGTGATATACAAGTACACAGACACTCACGCTACACTGTGATACACAAGCACACAGAAACTCAGGCTACACTGTGATACACAAGCACACAGACTCTCATGCTGCACTGTGATACACAAGTACACAGACACTCACGCTGCACTGTGATACACAAGCACACAGACACACAGACACTCACGCTACACTGTGATACACAAGCACACAGACACTCACGCTATACTGTGATACACAGATACACAGACACTCACGTTGCACTGTGATAAACAAGCACACAGACACTCACGCTACACTGTGATACACAGATACACAGACACTCACGCTACACTGTGATACACAAGCACACAGACACTCACGATATACTGTGATACACAGATACACAGACACTCACGCTACGCTGTGATACACAAGCACACAGACACTCACACTACACTGTGATACACAGATACACAGACACTTATGCTGCACTGTGATACACAGACACACAGACACTCACGCTACACTGTGATACACAGACACACAGACACTCACGCTACACTGTGATACACAGATACACAGACACTCACACTACACTGTGATACACAAGCACACAGACACTCACGATATACTGTGATACACAGACACACAGACACTCACGCTGCACTGTGATACACAAGCACACAGACACTCACACTACACTGTGATACACAGATACACAGACACTTATGCTGCACTGTGATACACAGACACACAGACACTCACGCTACACTGTGATACACAAGCACACAAGACACACAGACACTCACGCTACAATGTGATACACAAGCACACAGACACTCACGCTATACTGTGATACACAGATACAGACACTCACGCTACACTGTGATACACAAGCACACAGACATTCACGCTACACTGTGATACACAGATACACAGGCACACAGACACTCAGGCTGCACTGTGATACACAAGCACACAGACACACAGACACTCACGCTACACTGTGATACACAAGCATACAGACACTCACGCTATACTGTGATACACAGATACACAGACACTCACGTTGCACTGTGATAAACAAGCACACAGACACTCATGCTACACTGTGATACACAGATACACAGACACTCACACTACACTGTGATACACAAGCACACAGACACTCACGATACACTGTGATACACAGACACTCACGCTACACTGTGATACACAGATACACAGACACACAGACACTCACGCTGCACTGTGATACACAAGCACACAGACACTCACACTACACTGTGATACACAGATACACAGACACTTATGCTGCACTGTGATACACAGACACACAGACACTCACGCTACACTGTGATACACAAGCACACAGACACTCACGCTATACTGTGATACAGATACAGACACACAGACACTCACGCAACACTGTGATACACAGATACAGACACACAGACACTCTCGCTACACTGTGATACACAAGCACACACACTCACACTACACTGTGATACACAGATACACAGACACTTATGCTGCACTGTGATACATAGACACACAGACACTCACGCTACACTGTGATACACAAGCACACAGACACTCGTGCTATACTGTGATACACAGATACACAGACACTCACGCTGCACTGTGATACAAAAGCACACAAGACACACAGACACTCACGCTACAATGTGATACACAAGCACACAGACACTCACGCTATACTGTGATACACAGATACAGACACTCACGCTACACTGTGATACACAAGCACACAGATATTCACGCTACACTGTGATACACAGATACACAGGCACACAGACACTCAGGCTGCACTGTGATACACAAGCACACAGACACACAGACACTCACGCTACACTGTGATACACAAGCACACAGACACTCATGCTACACTGTGATACACAAGCACACAGACACTCACGTTACACTGTGATACACAAGCACACAGCCACTCACGCTATACTGCGATACACAGATACACAGACACTCATGCTGAACTGTGAACACAAGCACACAGACACTCACGCTACACTGTGATACACAGATACACAGACACTCACGCTGCACTGTGATACACAAGCACACAGACACTCAAACTACACTGTGATACTCAGATACACAGACACTCACGCTACACTGTGATACACAGACACTCATGTTGCACTGTGATACACAGATACACACACACTCATGCTGCACTGTGATGCACAAGCACACAGACACTCACGCTACACTGTGATACACAGATGCACAGACACACAGAGACTCACACTGCACTGTGATACACAAGCACACAGACACTCACGCTACACTGATACACAAGCACACAGACACTCACGCTACACTGTGATACACAGACACACAGACACCCATGTTGCACTGTGATACACAAGCACACAGACACTCATGCTACACTGTGATACACAAGCACACAGACACTCATGCTACACTGTGATACCAAATACACAGACACTCACGCTACACTGTGATACACAAGCACACAGAAACTCAGGCTACACTGTGATACACAAGCACAGAGACTCTCATGCTGCACTGTGATACACAAGTACACAGACACTCACGCTATACTGTGATACACAAGAACACAGACACTCATGCTATACTGTGATACACAGATACACAGACAGTCACGCTGCACTGTGATACACAAGCACACAGACACTCACGCTACAATGTGATACACAAGCACACAGACACTCACGCTACACTGTGATACACAGATACACAGACACTCACGTTACACTGTGATACACAGATACACACACTCACGCTACACTGTGATACACAGATACACAGAAACACAGACACTCACGCTGCACTGTGATACACAAGCACACAGACACTCACACTACACTGTGATACACAGATACACAGACACTTATGCTGCACTGTGATACACAGACACACAGACACTCACGGTACACTGTGATACACAAGCACACAGACACTCACGCTATACTGTGATACACAGATACATAAACACACAGACACTCACGCAACTCTGGAATACACAGATACAGAAGACACTCACGCTACACTGTGATACACAAGCACACACACTCACACTACACTGTGATACACAGATACACAGACACTTATGCTGCACTGTGATACACAAGCACACAGACACTCACGTTACACTGTGATACACAAGCACACAGCCACTCACGCTATACTGTGATACACAGATACACAGACACTCACGCTACACTGTGATACACAGATACACAGACACTCATGCTGAACTGTGAACACAAGCACACAGACACTCACGCTAGACTGTGATACACAGATGCAGAGACAAACAGAAACTCATGCTGCACTGTGAACACAAGCACACAGACACTCACGCTACACTGTGATACACAGATACACAGACACACAGACACTCACGCTGCACTGTGATACACAAGCACACAGACACTCACGATACACTGTGATACACAGATACACAGACACTCATGCTGCACTGTGATACACAAGCACACTGACACTCACGCTACACTGTGATACACAAGCACACAGACACTCACACTACACTGTGATACACAGATACACAGACACTTATGCTGCACTGTGACACACAAGCACACAGACACTCACGCTACACTGTGATGCACAGATACACAGACGCTGCACTGTGATACACAAGCACACAGACACTCACGCTATACTGTGATACACAGATACACAAACACACAGACACTCACGCTACACTGTGATACACAGATACACAGACACAAAGACACTCACGCTGCACTGTGATACGCAAGCACACAGACACACAGACACTCACGTTACACTGTGATACACAAGCACACAGACACTCACGCTATACTGTGATACACAGATACACAGACACTCACGCTGCACTGTGCTACACAAGCACACAGACACTCACGCTACACTGTGATACACAAGCACACAGACACTCACGCTACACTGTGATACACAAACATACAGACACTCACGCTGCACTGTGATACGCAAGCACACAGACACACAGACACTCACGCTACACTGTGATACACAAGCACACAGACACTCACGCTATACTGTGATATACAGATACACAGACACTCATGCTGCACTGTGATACACAAGCACACAGACATACAGAAACTCACGCTACACTGTGATACACAAGCACACAGACACTCACGCTACACTGTGATACACAGATACACAGACACTCACGCTGCACTGTGATACACAAGCACACAGACATTCACACTACACTGTGTAACACAGATACACAGACACTTATGCTGCACTGTGATACACAGACACACAGACACCCATGTTGCACTGTGATACACAAGCACACAGACACTCATGCTACACTGTGATACACAAGCACACAGACACTCATGCTACACTGTGATACCAGATACACAGACACTCACGCTACACTGTGATACACAAGCACACAGACACTCACGCTATACTGTGATACACAAGAACACAGACACTCATGCTATACTGTGATACACAGATACACAGACACTCACGCTGCACTGTGATACACAAGCACACAGACACTCACGCTACAATGTGATACACAAGCACACAGACACTCACGCTACACTGTGATACACAGATACACAGACACTCACATTACACTGTGATACACAGATACACAGACATTCACGCTACACTGTGATACACAGATACACAGACACACAGACACTCACGCTGCACTGTGATACACAAGCACAAAGACACTCACACTACACTGTGATACACAGATACACAGACACTTATGCTGCACTGTGATACACAGACACACAGACACTCACGCTACACTGTGATACACAAGCACACAGACACTCACGCTATACTGTGATACACAGATACATAAACACACAGACACTCACGCAACACTGTGATACACAGATACAGACACACAGACACTCACGCTACACTGTGATACACAAGCACACACACTCACACTACACTGTGATACACAGATACACAGACACTTATGCTGCACTGTGATACACAAGCACACAGACACTCACGTTACACTGTGATACACAAGCACACAGCCACTCACGCTATACTGTGATACACAGATACACAGACACTCACGCTACACTGTGATACACAGATACACAGACACTCATGCTGAACTGTGAACACAAGCACACAGACACTCACGCTAGACTGTGATACACAGATGCACAGACAAACAGAAACTCATGCTGCACTATGAACACAAGCACACAGACACTCACGCTACACTGTGATACACAGATACACAGACACACAGACACTCACGCTGCACTGTGATACACAAGCACACAGACACTCACGATACACTGTGATACACAGATACTCATGCTGCACTGTGATACACAAGCACACAGACACTCACGCTACACTGTGATACACAAGCACACAGACACTCACACTACATTGTGATACACAGATACACAGACACTTATGCTGCACTGTGACACACAAGCACACAGACACTCACGCTACACTGTGATGCACAGATACACAGACGCTGCACTGTGATACACAAGCACACACACTCACACTACACTGTGATACACAGATACACAGACACTTATGCTGCACTGTGATACACAAGCACACAGACACTCACGCTACATTGTGATACACAGATACACAGACACAAAGACACTCACGCTGCACTGTGATACGCAAGCACACAGACACTCACGCTATACTGTGATACACAGATACACAGACACTCACGCTACACTGTGATACACAAGCACACAGACACTCACGCTATACTGTGATACACAGATACACAGACACTCACGCTGCACTGTGGTACACAAGCACACAGACACTCACGCTACACTGTGATACACAAGCACACAGACACTCACGCTACACTGTGAAACACAAACATACAGACACTCACGCTGTACTGTGATATGCAAGCACACAGACACACAGACACTCACGCTACACTGTGATACACAAGCACACAGACACTCACGCTATACTGTGATATACAGATACACAGACACTCATGCTGCACTGTGATACACAAGCACACAGACATACAGAAACTCATGCTACACTGTGATACACAAGCACACAGACACTCACGCTATACTGTGATACACAGATACACAGACACTCACGCTGCACTGTGATACACAAGCACACAGACACTCACACTACACTGTGATACACAGATACACAGACACTTATGCTGCACTGTGACACACAAGCACACAGACACTCACGCTACACTGTGATACACAGATGCTGCACTTTGATACACAAGCACACAGAAACTCACGCTACACTGTGATACACAAGGACACAGACACTCATGCTACACTGTGATACACAGATACACAGACACTCACGCTGCACTGTGATACACAAGCACACAGACACTCATACTACACTGTGATACTCAGATACACAGACACTCACGCTACACTGTGATACACAGATACACACACACTCATGCTGCACTGTGATACACAGATACACACACACTCATGCTGCACTGTGATACACAAGCACACAGACACTCATGCTACACTGTGATACAGATACACAGACACTCATGCTGCACTGTGATACACAAGCACACAGGCACTCATACTACACTGTGATACTCACATACACAGACACTCACGCTGCACTGTGATACACAAGCACACAGACACTCCCGCTACACTGTGATACACAGAAACACAGACACCCATGCTGCACTGTGATACACAAGCACACAGACACTCATGCTACACTGTGATACACAAGCACACAGACACTCATGCTACACTGTGATACACAAGCACACAGACACTCACGTTACACTGTGATACACAAGCACACAGCCACTCACGCTATACTGTGATACACAGATACACAGACACTCACGCTACACTGTGATACACAGATACACAGACACTCATGCTGAACTGTGAACACAAGCACACAGACACTCACGCTACACTGTGATACACAGATACACAGACACTCACGCTGCACTATGATACACAAGCACACAGACACTCACACTACACTGTGTAACACAGATACACAGACACTTATGCTGCACTGTGATGCACAAGCACACAGACACTCACGCTAGACTGTGATACACAGATGCACAGACACACAGAGACTCACACTGCACTGTGATACACAAGCACACAGACACACAGACACTCACGCTACACTGTGATACACAAGCACACAGACACTCACGCTACACTGTGATACACAGATACACACACACTCATGCTGCACTGTGATACAAAAGCACACAGACACTCATGTTGCACTGTGATACACAGATACACACACACTCATGCTGCACTGTGATACACAAGCACACAGACACTCATGCTATACTGTGATACACAGATACACAGACACTCACGCTGCACTGTGATACACAAGCACACAGACACTCACACTACACTGTGATACACAGATACACAGACACTTATGCTGCACTGTGACACACAAGCACACAGACACTCACGCTACACTGTGATACACAGATGCTGCACTGTGATACACAAGCACACAGAAACTCACGCTACACTGTGATACACAAGGACACAGACACTCATGCTACACTGTGATACACAGATACACAGACACTCACGCTGCACTGTGATACACAAGCACACAGACACTCATACTACACTGTGATACTCAGATACACAGACACTCACCGTACACTGTGATACACAGACACTCATGTTGCACTGTGATACACAGATACACACACACACTCATGCTGCACTGTGATGCACAAGCACACAGACACTCATGCTACACTGTGATACAGATACACAGACACTAATGCTGCACTGTGATACACAAGCACACAGACACTCATACTACACTGTGATACTCACATACACAGACACTCACGCTGCACTGTGATACACAAGCACACAGACACTCACGCTACACTGTGATACACAGACACACAGACACCCATGCTGCACTGTGATACACAAGCACACAGACACTCACGCTACACTGTGATACATAAGCACACAGACACTCATGCTACACTGTGATACACAAGCACACAGACACTCACGTTACACTGTGATACACAGATACACAGACACTCACGCTACACTGTGATACACAGATACACAGACACACAGACACTCACGCTGCACTGTGATACACTTGCACACAGACACTCACAGTACACTGTGATACACAGACACTTATGCTGCACTGTGATACACAGACACACAGACACTCACGCTACACTGTGATACACAAGCACACAGACACTCACGCTATACTGTGATACACAGATACATAAACACACAGACACTCACGCAACACTGTGATACACAGATACAGACACACAAGACACTCACGCTACACTGTGATACACAAGCACACACACTCACACTACACTGTGATACACAGATACACAGACACTTATGCTGCACTGTGATACACAAGCACACAGACACTCACGTTACACTGTGATACACAAGCACACAGCCACTCACACTATACTGTGATACACAGATACACAGACACTCACGCTACACTGTGATACACAGATACACAGACACTCACGCTGCACTGTGATACACAAGCACACAGATACTCACACTACACTGTGTAACACAGATACACAGACACTCACGCTACACTGTGATACACAGATGCACAGACACACAGAGACTCCCACTGCACTGTGATACACAAGCACACAGACACTCACGCTACACTGTGATACACAAGCACACAGACACTCATGCTACACTGTGATACTCAAGCACACAGCCACTCACGCTATACTGCGATAGACAGATACACAGACACTCACGCTGCACTGTGATACACAGATACACAGACACTCACGCTACACTGTGATACACAGATACACAGACACTCATGCTGAACTGTGAACACAAGCACACAGACACTCACGCTACACTGTGATACACAGATACACAGACACTCACGCTGCACTATGATACACAAGCACACAGACACTCACACTACACTGTGTAACACAGATACACAGACACTTATGCTGCACTGTGATGCACAAGCACACAGACACTCACGCTAGACTGTGATACACAGATGCACAGACACACAGACACTCACACTACACTGTGATACACAGATACACAGACACTTATGCTGCACTGTGACACACAAGCACACAGACACTCACGCTACACTGTGATACACAAGGACACAGACACTCATGCTACACTGTGATACACAGATACACAGACACTCACGCTGCACTGTGATACACAAGCACACAGACACTCATGCTACACTGTGATACTCAGATACACAGACACTCACGCTACACTGTGATACACAGACACTCATGTTGCACTGTGATACACAGATACACACACACACACTCATGCTGCACTGTGATACACAAGCACACAGACACTCATGCTACACTGTGATACAGATACACAGACACTCATGCTGCACTGTGATACACAAGCACACAGACACTCATACTACACTGTGATACTCACATACACAGACACTCACGCTGCACTGTGATACACAAGCACACAGACACTCACGCTACACTGTGATACACAGACACACAGACACCCATGCTGCACTGTGATACACAAGCACACAGACACTCACGCTACACTGTGATACACAAGCACACAGACACTCATGCTACACTGTGATACACAAGCACACAGACACTCACGTTACACTGTGATACACAAGCACACAGCCACTCACGCTATACTGTGATACACAGATACACAGACACTCACGCTACACTGTGATACACAGATACACAGACACACTCATGCTGAACTGTGAACACAAGCACACAGACACTCACGCTACACTGTGATACACAGATACACAGACACTCACGCTGCACTATGATACACAAGCACACAGACACTCACACTACACTGTATAACACAGATACACAGACACTTATGCTGCACTGTGATGCACAAGCACACAGACACTCACGCTAGACTGTGATACACAGATGCACAGACACACAGAGACTCACACTGCACTGTGATACACAAGCACAAAGACACACAGACACTCACGCTACACTGTGATACACAAGCACACAGACACTCACGCTACACTGTGATACACAGACACACAGACACTCATGCTGCACTGTGATACACAAGCACACAGACACTCACACTACACTGTGATACAAAAGCACAAAGACACTCACGTTACACTGTGATACACAGATACACAGACACTCACACTACACTGTGATACACAAGCACACAGACACTCACGTTACACTGTGATACACAGATACACAGACACTCACGCTACACTGTGATACACAGATACACAGACACACAGACACTCACGCTGCACTGTGATACACTTGCACACAGACACTCACACTACACTGTGATACACAGACACTTATGCTGCACTGTGATACACAGACACACAGACACTCACGCTACACTGTGATACACAAGCACACAGACACTCACGCTATACTGTGATACACAGATACATAAACACACAGACACTCACGCAACACTGTGATACACAGATACAGACACACAGACACTCACGCTACACTGTGATACACAAGCACACACACTCACACTACACTGTGATACACAGATACACAGACACTTATGCTGCACTGTGATACACAAGCACACAGACACTCACGTTACACTGTGATACACAAGCACACAGCCACTCACACTATACTGTGATACACAGATACACAGACACTCACGCTACACTGTGATACACAGATACACAGACACTCATGCTGAACTGTGAACACAAGCACAGAGACACTCACGCTACACTGTGATACACAGATACACAGACACTCACGCTGCACTGTGATACACAAGCACACAGATACTCACACTACACTGTGTAACACAGATACACAGACACTCACGCTACACTGTGATACACAGATGCACAGACACACAGAGACTCCCACTGCACTGTGATACACAAGCACACAGACACTCACGCTACACTGTGATACACAAGCACACAGACACTCATGCTACACTGTGATACTCAAGCACACAGACACTCACGTTACACTGTGATACACAAGCACACAGCCACTCACGCTATACTGCGATACACAGATACACAGACACTCACGCTACACTGTGATACACAGATACACAGACACTCATGCTGAACTGTGAACACAAGCACACAGACACTCACGCTACACTGTGATACACAGATACACAGACACTCATGCTGAACTGTGAACACAAGCACACAGACACTCACGCTACACTGTGATACACAGATACACAGACACTTATGCTGCACTGTGATGCACAAGCACACAGACACTCACGCTACACTGTGATACACAGATGCACAGACACACAGAGACTCACACTGCACTGTGATACACAAGCACACAGACACTCACGCTACACTGTGATACACAAGCACACAGACACTCACGCTACACTGTGATACACAGACACACAGACACCCATGTTGCACTGTGATACACAAGCACACAGACACTCATGCTACACTGTGATACACAAGCACACAGACACTCATGCTACACTGTGATACCAGATACACAGACACTCACGCTACACTGTGATACACAAGCACACAGAAACTCAGGCTACACTGTGATACACAAGCACAGAGACTCTCATGCTGCACTGTGATACACAAGTACACAGACACTCACGCTATACTGTGATACACAAGCACACAGACACACAGACACTCACGCTACACTGTGATACACAAGCACACAGACACTCACGCTATACTGTGATACACAGATACACAGACACTCACGTTGCACTGTGATAAACAAGCACACAGACACTCACGCTACACTGTGATACACAGATACCAGATACACAGAGACTCACACTGCACTGTGAAAGCACACAGACAGACACTCACGCTACACTGTGATACACAAGCACACAGACACTCACGCTATACTGTGATATACAGATACACAGACACTCATGCTGCACTGTGATACACAAGCACACAGACATACAGAAACTCACGCTACACTGTGATACACAAGCACACAGACACTCACACTATACTGTGATACACAGATACAGACACTTATGCTGCACTGTGACACACAAGCACACAGACACTCACGCTACACTGTGATACACAGATGCTGCACTGTGATACACAAGCACACAGACACTCACGTTACACTGTGATACACAAGCACACAGCCACTCACGCTACACTGTGATACACAGACACACAGACACTCACGCTACACTGTGATACACAGACACACAGACACCCATGCTGCACTGTGATACACAAGCACACACACTCACGTTACACTGTGATACACAAGCACACACACTCACGTTACACTGTGATACACAAGCACACAGCCACTCACGCTACACTGTGATACACAGATACACACACTCACGCTACACTGTGATACACAGATACACAGACACTCATGCTGAACTGTGAACACAAGCACACAGACACTCAAGCTACACTGTGATACACAGATGCACAGACACACAGAGACTCACACTGCACTGTGATATACAAGCACACAGACACACAGACACTCACGCTACACTGTGATACACAAGCACACAGACACTCACGCTACACTGTGATACACAGACACACAGACACTCATGCTGCACTGATACACAAGCACACAGACACTCACGCTACGCTGTGATACACAAGCACACAGACACTCATGCTACACTGTGATACTCAGATACAGACACTCACGCTGCACTGTGATACACAAGCACACAGACACTCACGCTACACTGTGATACACAGACACATCACAGTGTAGCCTGAGTTTCTGTGTGCTTGTGTATCAACACAAGCACACAGACACTCACGCTAGACTGTGATACACAGATGCAGACACACAGAGACTCACACTGCACTGTGATATACAAGCACACAGACACACAGACACTCACGCTACACTGTGATACACAAGCACACAGACACTCACGCTACACTGTGATACACAAGCACACAGACACTCATGCTACACTGTGATACCAGATACACAGACACTCATGCTGCACTGTGATACACAAGCACACAGACACTCATACTACACTGTGATACTCAGATACAGACACTCACGCTGCACTGTGATACACAAGCACACAGACACTCACGCTACACTGTGATACACAGACACATCACAGTGTAGCCTGAGTTTCTGTGTGCTTGTGTATCAACACAAGCACACAGAAACTCAGGCTACACTGTGATACACAAGCACACAGACTCTCATGCTGCACTGTGATACACAAGCACACAGACTCTCATGCTGCACTGTGATACACAAGTACACAGACACTCACGCTACACTGTGATACACAAGAACACAGACACTCATGCTATACTGTGATACACAGATACACAGACACTCACGCTACAATGTGGTACAAAAGCACACAGACACTCACGTTACACTGTGATACACAGATACACAGACACTCACACTACACTGTGATACACAAGCACACAGACACTCACGTTACACTGTGATACACAGATACACAGACACTCACGCTGCACTGTGATACACAAGCACACAGATACTCACACTACACTGTGTAACACAGATACACAGACACTCACGCTACACTGATACACAGATGCACAGACACACAGAGACTCACACTGCACTGTGATACACAAGCACACAGACACTCACGCTACACTGTGATACACAAGCACACAGACACTCATGCTACACTGTGATACACAAGCACACAGACACTCACGTTACACTGTGATACACAAGCACAGTGTAACGTGAGTGTCTGTGTGCTTGTGTATCACAGTGTAGCATGTGTGTCTGTGTGCTTGTGATACACAAGCACACAGACACTCATGCTACACTGTGATACACAAGCACACAGACACTCACCTTACACTGTGATACACAAGCACACAGCCACTCACGCTATACTGTGATACACAGATACACAGACACTCACGCTACACTGTGATACACAGATACAGACACTCACGCTGCACTGTGAACACAAGCACACAGCCACTCACGCTACACTGTGATACACAGATACACAGACACTCACGCTGCACTGTGATACACAAGCACACAGACACTCATGCTGAACTGTGAACACAAGCACACAGACACTCACGCTACACTGTGTAACACAGATACAGACACATATGCTGCACTGTGATGCACAAGCACACAGACACTCACGCTACACTGTGATACACAGATGTGTAAGTCAGGTGTAGGGCTGCTAATGTAATGACTACGCCACCTAGGGAGTTGCACCCTAGGAAATAGTTCTGCACCACAGATGCACCTAGTTACACAAAATGGGTTCCCCAGAGTTCTTTACAATAATAAGTCAGAGACGTGGTCTAGAATTAAAAAAGGAATGGTTTTATTGGAAAATAAGATTTGTAGAAGAATAGCTGGAAGAGCTGTGGAATCAAGATCACTGAAACAGGACTAGCAATAATAGTTAATTTAATAGAGTTGCAATTCATCAATTATAAGAGAATACATCAACAATACTCCCAGTATTCACACCAACTACAGAATCAGGATAACTGGGAGTAGAATTAATAGGAGTTATAACATTGACTAAATATAATTATTTATTACAATTTTGGTAGAACAAAGGATATGTTTAACAATGCTTCCAGTATTTATAAAAACCAATTGGCTAGCTAGTTAATTAACTACAGTGGGTAAGGACGCTGACGGGGAGAAGTATACTCACCAACAAGGGGAGGGGGCCACACGGTGCAAAAGTACTCACCAAATAGTGCTCCCACAGCAATGGCTTATACACAGCAAAAATCAGTGGCAAATGCGTGATTCCCGTGCAATTAAATTACCACACGAAGTGAAGGGGGGAAGCTCCACTAATGACTAAACCCCACCACCAGACAGCGTCGTGCCCACTGTTGGTCAGAAAACAATAAATTAGCTATTTAAAATAGATACAAAACACATTACCAATACCAGTTAGTTAATATTAAAACCTCGCCACTGTGCGCTGCTCGAGAATATTACCGGACAGCAGGGCAGCGCGACAAGCACAAAACAAAACAAAACGCAGCTGTAAACTACCATCCGCTTATACGAAACAGAGTATACTTAAACAAAATGTATCCAAAGGAAGGCAAAACAAACGTAACTAAAGAGGCAAAACAGCAAATAAGGTTGCACCTAAAAATAAAACAATCAGTCAGCTTACATTCGTTCTTCTGCTTAAAATTACCTCGGACGCCGAACAGCAGTCCTACTTCACCATAGGTCTACGTTACCTGGTCTAGCAGCGCATTGAGCCAACAAAGCCATTTACCCAGATAGGCAACCGGTCACGGAGCTCATTCACTGGCCTATCAACACCTTTCAATGAGAAATAAGTTTAGCGAAGTAGCACCAAACCATCGCAACACTTGACATTCTGGGAAATAACCTACCTAATAATGGCGATCACCACGGATATACCTCAACGGTGGGAAAGGAGCACGCTGTGATTAAAATATATATTAGTTCAGGCCAGGGATTACTAATGGACATAAACTGGCAAACAAACATTTCGCTTACCAATAGCCACCCAAGCTGAAGACCGGGTAGAGAACAAATCAGGAGCAAGCGCACGAAGGGGAGAGGGCAGGTAAGGAGAGTTTAAATACTAGAACAGGTAATTGGCAGCAGCTACCTGGGTGGCCACAACCACACCCCCATTAAGCTACCTCAGATCGGAAGTAAAGCGTTTACCCATCCTGTCACAGACACACAGAGACTCACACTGCACTGTGATACACAAGCACACAGACACTCACGCTCAGTGGCGTTTTTATATGTAAAAAATTGGTGGGGCAGCCACCAACCACTTAGGCTACATACCAGGCAAACTACAGTAATCAAAATTACAGTAATCCCACTTGCTACTGATGCGTTTTTAACACGTCAACAAACAGCTATCCATTGAGAGAGAGGGAGAGAGAGAGAGTGAGTATGTGTGTGAGTGTGTCAGTGGCGACTGGTGAGGTCCACAACAGGTGAAGCTGAGCTCCAGGAGAGGGAGGGAGGGGGAGATCAGGATTATCCTGACAGTGCCGCGGGAAGATGTTAAAAAACAAAGTAATTTCAATTTAGCTATTCCAATCTCCCGTACGCAATCACTCCCTGTCATGTACTCCCCTGTCATGAACGTTACCATTGCTTAGCAATGCTGGGTTATCTAGCTAGCAAGCTAACGATATCTCACGGCAAGTCGTTTTAACATTTAGCTAGCAAGCTAACGATAGTTTATGGCAAGCCATTTTAATTTAATTTATTCGACTTCCTTAAAGTCATCCTTGCTTGCTGGCCATATAAGTTCGCTAGCTACCGTGATTGCCTAGCTAACGTTACTAACGTTAACCAGCTGCTCTAGCTAGAAATCTAACCAGACATTTCTACACCTGGATACATAGGTCCCAGAAATTACGAAAATGTGCGGGAATAGAGCCAAAGTGTTAGCGGTATGTTTGTACTGACTAAATACGGGGATGTTTAAAATAAAACCAATAATTTAGAATTATTTAGAAAGAATACGGAGTCTGCGTTTGTAAATGTTTGCAATGTTTGTGATTAGGTTACAGGATGCAGATGCCAGCTACAATCAATGTAGTTACTGTGCTTTTAGCTAGCATGTGAACCCACTAACCTTAATCCCCACTTTATCTGGAAGAGTTTTCAGAACAGGGTTTCATGCTGCGGCAAAAAAATAAATCAAATCCTTGAAACCCGTCCTCGACCAAGGACCGTCTCCCCCAAATAACATACACGGAAAACAGAAGAGTGCCTTCTTGTCTACGCTAGCTGTTAGCCTTTTTTTTCTTTTCAAAAACCACTCCACATTAAACCCGCGGTTGTGTTTTCCCGTTTGGGTGATGATTACATCGCATGGCTGGTGGGCACCAAGGCGCTTAACCTCCAATTTTTCACCTAGAGTAAGGGTGTCAACAGTGTGCTTCAGTAAATAATCCACTTCGTTCATATTTTTTTTATTTTTTTTCTCAAGTTAGCTAGCTATAATACAGTACTAGTATCCCCTCTCTTATTGACTGACTAACGTTACGTTGCTACGTTACACTAGCGCCAGACAGAAATAGCCAATCAACTCTGAAATATGATATGACGTTTTAGTGGGGCTACGGGCTGTTGGCCCCACTTGTCATCAAAATCGTGTGATCTACATTGAATACAGTAACTCTCTGAGCATGCGCATTTGCATTTTCGAACGATACACACACATTGCGCTGTGAGCGAGGGGCTAGCCCATAGAACTATATATTAACTAGAAAGGCAGAAGCCTTCTCAAAACGGCACCGTTTCCACGGCCCAAAGTTTTTTCTCTGATTGGCCAACGTGACCTGTCACGTGAAGGTGATCATTTTCTCCCTTTTCACAGAGTAATGGCTGCCGTTGTAACTCTAGTTAGCGACCATATACATGTATAGCGACGACTGCAAAGTTATGCTACCGAATAAAAAAGCTAAATGAAAGGTAACTTTGTTAGCTACCGTTAGCTAAGTTAGCTCGCAGTAGCAGCCAGAGGCCTAGAAAGGACATGCTATCACAAAAGCCTGTTGATAATACACCAATAGTAGCTCGATGCAGATTTAAAAGAAAATAAGCCAGGTATAGCATAACGTTAGTTATACTTTAGAACACATTTGGCTAATCTTAACGTAACCCCCTCGAAACTGCAATGGACATAGCTAACGTTATTACGATAACCTTCCAATATCAACGTTATAGACTACTATCTATGTTCATAGACATCCTATATATAGCTACGCTGTATGTGTAGCCTACGTTATGTGGTGAGTGAATACATTTTTTCCTGGTTGGTTCAGTTCAACAAGTTACTATGACAAGGGTGATGCAGGAAAATAAACAGACCTAACAGCAAAG
The DNA here is from genome assembly GCA_029718625.1 of Synaphobranchus kaupii. Lineage (NCBI taxonomy): Eukaryota > Metazoa > Chordata > Actinopteri > Anguilliformes > Synaphobranchidae > Synaphobranchus > Synaphobranchus kaupii. The sequence continues at coordinate 14,390,715 of CM056386.1, forward strand.
CATATTTGTGGTTAATGCTAATTTAGCTCAAGCAGGACGACGAAGAAGACAAGCAGGCTAACCTAACGTTGTCAAAAAAAGATTTCTTACCGTGAAAATATTTAATTTTTTCCCCCAGGGTTTCTGCGCTGTTATGGTTTTGAAAGCTCCGCGCTATGATTCAGGTTTGGCAAAACTGGTATGCAGTAACAACAATGCTATCACATATTTTATAACTCTAGAGATGTATGCCTTGCCAAAAATCACAAGAGCATTATTCCCCTCAACTGGTACCGACCAACCCTACTGGCTCACGGACTACTAGGTGTACGAATTATATATTATAATTTTTGACGTAAAAAATTATACCTAACACATAAAAGAGAAAACCTTGTATCTCTCTGTATGTCTGGTGCACAGCAGCCAGCAGATGGCACGCAATGTATCCACACACACGCACGCACGCATTAATTAGGGCCGACTAAATGGCCAATTAGTGATTGTGTGCTCCAACGGGTATCAGAACTAGTCCATCTGATTATCAACTCATCACCCATGGTAAGGATAAGCCACAAATCAGCTGTGGAGACTGCCACCTACAAGTTCATAACAGTGTCATCTTCAGAGATATATGTAGGAAACTTCATCCGTAAACAGAGGGATATTGAAGCTACAACATTATATAATCCTGACCATGTAGGACTATTCAGGAGGTTTGGGGGAGGGGCTAAAGCGCTTCAAAAACAGCATGTTATCTAACCCTAACCCTCATATGACAACAATCCAGATGTATTTGGTAGGTAAAATAAGGTCTACACTAGTGCAAATCCAAACATATGACTGTGATTAGGAAAAACATCAATACCTTGAAGGATTTTTTCCACCAAATAAGCAAAAAAATCAAAAGACTTGATTTTATCCAGGCTGGAGTCTCAAAGGGTCTCAGAAACTACACCTCAAAGAGGCTCTAACCAGACAGAGGTGAAAATTAAACTTTGTCGTAGGACAAAACTAAAGACGTTTTTGGAAAGGCCTTGACCTGGAGAAAAACGTTTGTCAATTATTTTGCCCTGACACCCCAGGGGACTCAGTAGCGCCCCCTAGAAGGGCAAAACTGGCCAAACTTCAAATGCTTCTAATTCTGGAACCAATGGACATATCGGGTAGATATTTAACAGGATGATTAACTAACTAGTCTTTCATAAATAATGTCAGAGCCAGCCTTCAAGCTCTAACAGAAGGGCCTGAATAAAACGTTTGATGCTTAATAATTTGATACTTTGATAATTCAATTATATGATCAATTGGGATCTTAACTGATGCTATATTGAACATAAATTTTAAGCCCCAGGTCAATAGGATTAGTATTTTTTTCGTTATTGGTACTAATAGTTTAGAACTACAATTCCCCAAAAACCAGAGCTCTACGTAATGATGGCCTGTGAAAAGATGGCGCCGTCTGTAGTCCGTTTAGGGTTAGGGTTCGGATAATAAATATATACGGCTAATCTGGGTCGCCCCATGTAGGGGACAGTATTAAAATGAATTGAGATTGTGGGATTTTGACCATATCCGACATAAACTGTTTGCTTTTTTTGTGACTGAATAAACCTTTCCACATGTTTTTTGTGTCCCTATTAACATATTTAGCGGTTATCGCCATCAACCAGTAGCTAGCTACTCAAAAGTCAGTCTGGTGAACAAAATTCATTAGCCGGCTAGCTAGCTAACAACCGAAAAGTAGCATAGTAGCCAAGCCCACAGTAACACCTCTAAATTTCGTTCTATGTAGCACGAAAACAGTCTGAGAAATGCTAGCATTGAAAATGCATGGGTTTAAATTTCGTTCTGTGTAGCACGATAAAAGTCGGACACACTCACGCAACACTGTGATACACAGATACAGACACACAGACACTCACGCTACACTGTGATACACAAGCACACACACTCACACTACACTGTGATACACAGATACACAGACACTTATGCTGCACTATGATACACAGACACACAGACACTCACGCTACACTGTGATACACAAGCACACAGACACTCACGCTTATACTCTGATACACAGATACATACATAAACACACAGACACTCACGCAACACTGTGATACACAGATACAGACACACAGACACTCACGCTACACTGTGATACACAAGCACACACACTCACACTACACTGTGATACACAGATACACAGAAACTTATGCTGCACTGTGATACACAAGCACACAGACACTCACGTTACACTGTGATACACAAGCACACAGCCACTCACGCTATACTGTGATACACAGATACACAGACACTCACGCTACACTGTGATACACAGATACACAGACACTCATGCTGAACTGTGAACACAAGCACACAGACACTCACGCTACACTGTGATACATAGATACACAGACACTCATGCTGCACTGTGATACACGAGCACACAGACACTCACACTACACTGTGTAACACAGATACACAGACACTCACGCTACACTGTGATACACAGATGCACAGACACACAGAGACTCACACTGCACTGTGATACACAAGCACACAGACACTCAGGCTACACTGTGATACACAAGCACACAGACACTCACGCAACACTGTGATACACAGATCCAGACACACAGACACTCACGCTACACTGTGATACACAAGCAGACACACTCACACTACACTGTGATACACAGATACACAGACACTTATGCTGCACTGTGATATACAAGCACACAGACACTCACGCTACACTGTGATACACAAGCACACAAACACTCATGCTACACTGTGATACACAGATACACAGACACCCATGCTGTACTGAGATACACAAGCACACAGACACTCATGCTACACTGTGATACACAGATACACAGACACTCACGCTGCATTGTGATACACAAGCACACAGACACTCACGCTATACTGTGATACACAGATACACAGACACTCACGCTACACTGTGATACACAGATACACAGACACTCATGCTGAACTGTGAACACAAGCACACAGACACTCACGCTACACTGTGATACACAGATACACAGACACTCATGCTGCACTGTGATACACAAGCACACAGACACTCACACTACACTGTGTAACACAGATACACAGACACTCACGCTACACTGTGATACACAGATGCACAGACACACAGAGACTCACACTGCACTGTGATACACAAGCACACAGACACACAGACACGCTACACTGTGATACACAAGCACACAGACACTCATGCTTATACTGTGATACACAGATACACAGACACTCACGCTGCACTGTGATACACAAGCACACAGACACTCACGCTACAATGTGATACACAAGCACACAGACACTCACGCTACACTGTGATACACAGATACACAGACACTCACGTTACACTGTGATACACAGACACACAGACACTCACGCTGCACTGTGATAACAAGCACACAGACACTCACACTACACTGTGATACACAGATACACAGACACTTATGCTGCACTGTGATACACAGACACACAGACACTCACGCTATACTGTGATACACAGATACATACATAAACACACAGACACTCACGCAACACTGTGATACACAGATACAGACACACAGACACTCACGCTACACTGTGATACACAAGCACACACACTCACACTACACTGTGATACACAGATACACAGACACTTATGCTGCACTGTGATACACAGACACACAGACACTCACGCTACACTGTGATACACAAGCACACAGACACTCACGCTATACTGTGATACACAGATACATACATAAACACACAGACACTCACGCAACACTGTGATACACAGATACAGACACACAGACACTCACGCTACACTGTGATACACAAGCACACACACTCACACTACACTGTGATACACAGATACACAGAAACTTATGCTGCACTGTGATACACAAGCACACAGACACTCACGTTACACTGTGATACACAAGCACACAGCCACTCACTCACTGTGATACACAGACACTCACGCTACACTGTGATACACAGATACACAGACACTCATGCTGAACTGTGAACACAAGCACACAGACACTCACGCTACACTGTGATACACAGATACACAGACACTCATGCTGCACTGTGATACACAAGCACACAGACACTCACACTACACTGTGTAACACAGATACACAGACACTCACGCTACACTGTGATACACAGATGCACAGACACACAAAGACTCACACTGCACTGTGATACACAAGCACACAGACACACACACTCATGCTTATACTGTGATACACAGATACACAGACACTCACGCTGCACTGTGATACACAAGCACACAGACACTCACGCTACAATGTGATACACAGATACACAGACACTTATGCTGCACTGTGATACACAGACACACAGACACTCACGCTACACTGTGATACACAAGCACACAGACACTCACGCTATACTGTGATACACAGATACATACATAAACACACAGACACTCACGCAACACTGTGATACACAGATACAGACACACAGACACTCACGCTACACTGTGATACACAAGCACACACACTCACACTACACTGTGATACACAGACACACAGACACTTATGCTGCACTGTGATACACAGACACACACAGACACTCACGCTACACTGTGATACACAAGCACACAGACACTCACGCTATACTGTGATACACAGATACATACATAAACACACAGACACTCACGCAACACTGTGATACACAGATACAGACACACAGACACTCACGCTACACTGTGATACACAAGCACACACACTCACACTACACTGTGATACACAGATACACAGAAACTTATGCTGCACTGTGATACACAAGCACACCGACACTCACGTTACACTGTGATACACAAGCACACAGCCACTCACGCTATACTGTGATACACAGATACACAGACACTCACGCTACACTGTGATACACAGATACACAGACACTCATGCTGAACTGTGAACACAAGCACACAGACACTCACGCTACAATGTGATACACAGATACACAGACACTCATGCTGCACTGTGATACACGAGCACACAGACACTCACGCTACACTGTGATACACAAGCACACAGACACTCACGCAACACTGTGATACACAGATCCAGACACACAGACACTCACACTACACTGTGATACACAAATACACAGACACTTATGCTGCACTGTGACACACAAGCACACAGACACTCACGCTACACTGTGATACAGATGCTGCACTGTGATACACAAGCACACAGACACTCACGCTACACTGTGATACACAAGGACACAGACACTCATGCTACACTTTGATACACAGATACACAGACACTCACGCTACACTGTGATACACAGACACTCATGTTGCACTGTGATACACAGATACACAGACACTCATGCTGCACTGTGATACACAAGCACACAGACACTCATGCTACACTGTGATACAGATACACAGACACTCATGCTGCACTGTGATACACAAGCACACAGACACTCATACTACACTGTGATACTCAGATACACAGACACTCACGCTGCACTGTGATACACAAGCACACAGACACTCACGCTACACTGTGATACACAGACACACAGACACCCATGCTGCACTGTGATACACAAGCACACAGACACTCATGCTACACTGTGATACCAGATACACAGACACTCACGCTACAATGTGATACACAAGCACACAGAAACTCAGGCTACACTGTGATACACAAGCACACAGACTCTCATGCTGCACTGTGGTACACAAGCACACAGACACTCACTCACGCTACACTGTGATACACAAGCACACAGACACTCACGCTACACTGTGATACACAAACATACAGACACTCACGCTGCTCTGTGATACGCAAGCACACAGACACACAGACACTCACGCTACACTGTGATACACAAGCACACAGACACTCACGCTATACTGTGATATACAGATACACAGACACTCATGCTGCACTGTGATACACAAGCACACAGAGATACAGAAACTCACGCTACACTGTGATACACAAGCACACAGACACTCACGCTATACTGTGATACACAGATACACAGACACTCACGCTGCACTGTGATACACAAGCACACAGACACTCACACTACACTGTCATACACAAATACACAGACACTTATGCTGCACTGTGACACACAAGCACACAGACACTCACGCTACACTGTGATACACAGATACTGCACTGTGATACACAAGCACAAAGACACTCACGCTACACTGTGATACACAAGGACACAGACACTCATGCTACACTGTGATACACAGATACACAGACACTCACGCTGCACTGTGATACACAAGCACACAGACACTCAAACTACACTGTGATACTCAGATACACAGACACTCACGCTACACTGTGATACACAGACACTCATGTTGCACTGTGATACACAGATACACACACACTCATGCTGCACTGTGATACACAAGCACACAGACACTCATACTACACTGTGATACTCACATACACAGACACTCACGCTGCACTGTGATACACAAGCACACAGACACACACGCTACACTGTGATACACAGACACACAGACACCCATGCTGCACTGTGATACACAAGCACACAGACACTCACGCTACACTGTGATACACAAGCACACAGACACTTATGCTGCACTGTGATACACAAGCACACAGACACTCACACTACACTGTGATACACAGATACACAGACACTTATGCTGCACTGTGATACACAAGCACACAGACACTCACACTACACTGTGATACACAGATACACAGACACATATGCTGCACTGTGATACACAAGCACACAGACACTCATGCTACACTGTGATACAGATACACAGACACTCATGCTGCACTGTGATACACAAGCACACAGACACTCATACTACACTGTGATACTCAGATACACAGACACTCACGCTGCACTGTGATACACAAGCACACAGACACTCACGCTACAGTGTGATACACAGATACACAGACACACACAGACTCACGCTGCACTGTGATACACAAGCACACAGACACTCACACTACACTGTGATACACAGATACACAGACACTTATGCTGCACTGTGATGCACAAGCACACAGACACTTACGCTACACTGTGATACACAGATACACAGACACTCACACTGCACTGTGATACACAAGCACACAGACACTCACGCTATACTGTGATACACAGATACACAAACACACAGACACTCACGAGTGTCTGTGTATACACAGATACACAGACACTCACGCTGCACTGTGATACACAAGCACACAGACACTCACGCTATACTGTGATACACAGATACACAAACACACAGACACTCACGCTACACTGTGATACACAAGCACACACACTCACACTACACTGTGATACACAGATACACAGAAACTTATGCTGCACTGTGATACACAAGCACACAGACACTCACGCTACATTGTGATACACAGATACACAGACACAAAGACACTCACGCTGCACTGTGATACGCAAGCACACAGACACACAGACACTCACGTTACACTGTGATACACAAGCACACAGACACTCACGCTATACTGTGATACACAGATACACAGACACTCATGCTGCACTGTGATACACAAGCACACAGATCACACTACACTGTGATACACAGATACACAGACACTTATGCTGCACTGTGACACACAAGCGCACAGACACTCACGCTACACTGTGATACACAGATGCTGCACTGTGATACACAAGCACACAGACACTCACGCTACACTGTGATACACAAGTACACAGACACTCATGCTACACTGTGATACACATATACACAGACACTCACGCTACACTGTGATACACAGACACTCATGTTGCACTGTGATACACAGATACACAGAAACTTATGCTGCACTGTGATACACAAGCACACCGACACTCACGTTACACTGTGATACACAAGCACACAGCCACTCACGCTATACTGTGATAGACAGATACACAGACACTCACGCTACACTGTGATACACAGATACACAGACACTCATGCTGAACTGTGAACACAAGCACACAGACACTCACGCTACACTGTGATACACAGATACACAGACACTCATGCTGCACTGTGATACACGAGCACACAGACACTCACGCTACACTGTGATACACAAGCACACAGACACTCACGCAACACTGTGATACACAGATCCAGACACACAGACACTCACACTACACTGTGATACACAAATACACAGACACTTATGCTGCACTGTGACACACAAGCACACAGACACTCACGCTACACTGTGATACAGATGCTGCACTGTGATACACAAGCACACAGACACTCACGCTACACTGTGATACACAAGGACACAGACACTCATGCTACACTTTGATACACAGATACACAGACACTCACGCTACACTGTGATACACAGACACTCATGTTGCACTGTGATACACAGATACACAGACACTCATGCTGCACTGTGATACACAAGCACACAGACACTCATGCTACACTGTGATACAGATACACAGACACTCATGCTGCACTGTGATACACAAGCACACAGACACTCATACTACACTGTGATACTCAGATACACAGACACTCACGCTGCACTGTGATACACAAGCACACAGACACTCACGCTACACTGTGATACACAGACACACAGACACCCATGCTGCACTGTGATACACAAGCACACAGACACTCATGCTACACTGTGATACCAGATACACAGACACTCACGCTACAATGTGATACACAAGCACACAGAAACTCAGGCTACACTGTGATACACAAGCACACAGACTCTCATGCTGCACTGTGGTACACAAGCACACAGACACTCACTCACGCTACACTGTGATACACAAGCACACAGACACTCACGCTACACTGTGATACACAAACATACAGACACTCACGCTGCTCTGTGATACGCAAGCACACAGACACACACAGACACTCACGCTACACTGTGATACACAAGCACACAGACACTCACGCTATACTGTGATATACAGATACACAGACACTCATGCTGCACTGTGATACACAAGCACACAGAGATACAGAAACTCACGCTACACTGTGATACACAAGCACACAGACACTCACGCTATACTGTGATACACAGATACACAGACACTCACGCTGCACTGTGATACACAAGCACACAGACACTCACACTACACTGTCATACACAAATACACAGACACTTATGCTGCACTGTGACACACAAGCACACAGACACTCACGCTACACTGTGATACACAGATACTGCACTGTGATACACAAGCACAAAGACACTCACGCTACACTGTGATACACAAGGACACAGACACTCATGCTACACTGTGATACACAGATACACAGACACTCACGCTGCACTGTGATACACAAGCACACAGACACTCAAACTACACTGTGATACTCAGATACACAGACACTCACGCTACACTGTGATACACAGACACTCATGTTGCACTGTGATACACAGATACACACACACTCATGCTGCACTGTGATACACAAGCACACAGACACTCATACTACACTGTGATACTCACATACACAGACACTCACGCTGCACTGTGATACACAAGCACACAGACACACACGCTACACTGTGATACACAGACACACAGACACCCATGCTGCACTGTGATACACAAGCACACAGACACTCACGCTACACTGTGATACACAAGCACACAGACACTTATGCTGCACTGTGATACACAAGCACACAGACACTCACACTACACTGTGATACACAGATACACAGACACTTATGCTGCACTGTGATACACAAGCACACAGACACTCACACTACACTGTGATACACAGATACACAGACACATATGCTGCACTGTGATACACAAGCACACAGACACTCATGCTACACTGTGATACAGATACACAGACACTCATGCTGCACTGTGATACACAAGCACACAGACACTCATACTACACTGTGATACTCAGATACACAGACACTCACGCTGCACTGTGATACACAAGCACACAGACACTCACGCTACAGTGTGATACACAGATACACAGACACACACAGACTCACGCTGCACTGTGATACACAAGCACACAGACACTCACACTACACTGTGATACACAGATACACAGACACTTATGCTGCACTGTGATGCACAAGCACACAGACACTTACGCTACACTGTGATACACAGATACACAGACACTCACACTGCACTGTGATACACAAGCACACAGACACTCACGCTATACTGTGATACACAGATACACAAACACACAGACACTCACGAGTGTCTGTGTATACACAGATACACAGACACTCACGCTGCACTGTGATACACAAGCACACAGACACTCACGCTATACTGTGATACACAGATACACAAACACACAGACACTCACGCTACACTGTGATACACAAGCACACACACTCACACTACACTGTGATACACAGATACACAGAAACTTATGCTGCACTGTGATACACAAGCACACAGACACTCACGCTACATTGTGATACACAGATACACAGACACAAAGACACTCACGCTGCACTGTGATACGCAAGCACACAGACACACAGACACTCACGTTACACTGTGATACACAAGCACACAGACACTCACGCTATACTGTGATACACAGATACACAGACACTCATGCTGCACTGTGATACACAAGCACACAGATCACACTACACTGTGATACACAGATACACAGACACTTATGCTGCACTGTGACACACAAGCGCACAGACACTCACGCTACACTGTGATACACAGATGCTGCACTGTGATACACAAGCACACAGACACTCACGCTACACTGTGATACACAAGTACACAGACACTCATGCTACACTGTGATACACATATACACAGACACTCACGCTACACTGTGATACACAGACACTCATGTTGCACTGTGATACACAGATACACAGAAACTTATGCTGCACTGTGATACACAAGCACACCGACACTCACGTTACACTGTGATACACAAGCACACAGCCACTCACGCTATACTGTGATACACAGATACACAGACACTCACGCTACACTGTGATACACAGATACACAGACACTCATGCTGAACTGTGAACACAAGCACACAGACACTCACGCTACACTGTGATACACAGATACACAGACACTCATGCTGCACTGTGATACACGAGCACACAGACACTCACGCTACACTGTGATACACAAGCACACAGACACTCACGCAACACTGTGATACACAGATCCAGACACACAGACACTCACACTACACTGTGATACACAAATACACAGACACTTATGCTGCACTGTGACACACAAGCACACAGACACTCACGCTACACTGTGATACAGATGCTGCACTGTGATACACAAGCACACAGACACTCACGCTACACTGTGATACACAAGGACACAGACACTCATGCTACACTTTGATACACAGATACACAGACACTCACGCTACACTGTGATACACAGACACTCATGTTGCACTGTGATACACAGATACACAGACACTCATGCTGCACTGTGATACACAAGCACACAGACACTCATGCTACACTGTGATACAGATACACAGACACTCATGCTGCACTGTGATACACAAGCACACAGACACTCATACTACACTGTGATACTCAGATACACAGACACTCACGCTGCACTGTGATACACAAGCACACAGACACTCACGCTACACTGTGATACACAGACACACAGACACCCATGCTGCACTGTGATACACAAGCACACAGACACTCATGCTACACTGTGATACCAGATACACAGACACTCACGCTACAATGTGATACACAAGCACACAGAAACTCAGGCTACACTGTGATACACAAGCACACAGACTCTCATGCTGCACTGTGGTACACAAGCACACAGACACTCACTCACGCTACACTGTGATACACAAGCACGCAGACACTCACGCTACACTGTGATACACAAACATACAGACACTCACGCTGCTCTGTGATACGCAAGCACACAGACACACACAGACACTCACGCTACACTGTGATACACAAGCACACAGACACTCACGCTATACTGTGATATACAGATACACAGACACTCATGCTGCACTGTGATACACAAGCACACAGAGATACAGAAACTCACGCTACACTGTGATACACAAGCACACAGACACTCACGCTATACTGTGATACACAGATACACAGACACTCACGCTGCACTGTGATACACAAGCACACAGACACTCACACTACACTGTCATACACAAATACACAGACACTTATGCTGCACTGTGACACACAAGCACACAGACACTCACGCTACACTGTGATACACAGATACTGCACTGTGATACACAAGCACAAAGACACTCACGCTACACTGTGATACACAAGGACACAGACACTCATGCTACACTGTGATACACAGATACACAGACACTCACGCTGCACTGTGATACACAAGCACACAGACACTCAAACTACACTGTGATACTCAGATACACAGACACTCACGCTACACTGTGATACACAGACACTCATGTTGCACTGTGATACACAGATACACACACACTCATGCTGCACTGTGATACACAAGCACACAGACACTCATACTACACTGTGATACTCACATACACAGACACTCACGCTGCACTGTGATACACAAGCACACAGACACACACGCTACACTGTGATACACAGACACACAGACACCCATGCTGCACTGTGATACACAAGCACACAGACACTCACGCTACACTGTGATACACAAGCACACAGACACTTATGCTGCACTGTGATACACAAGCACACAGACACTCACACTACACTGTGATACACAGATACACAGACACTTATGCTGCACTGTGATACACAAGCACACAGACACTCACACTACACTGTGATACACAGATACACAGACACATATGCTGCACTGTGATACACAAGCACACAGACACTCATGCTACACTGTGATACAGATACACAGACACTCATGCTGCACTGTGATACACAAGCACACAGACACTCATACTACACTGTGATACTCAGATACACAGACACTCACGCTGCACTGTGATACACAAGCACACAGACACTCACGCTACAGTGTGATACACAGATACACAGACACACACAGACTCACGCTGCACTGTGATACACAAGCACACAGACACTCACACTACACTGTGATACACAGATACACAGACACTTATGCTGCACTGTGATGCACAAGCACACAGACACTTACGCTACACTGTGATACACAGATACACAGACACTCACACTGCACTGTGATACACAAGCACACAGACACTCACGCTATACTGTGATACACAGATACACAAACACACAGACACTCACGAGTGTCTGTGTATACACAGATACACAGACACTCACGCTGCACTGTGATACACAAGCACACAGACACTCACGCTATACTGTGATACACAGATACACAAACACACAGACACTCACGCTACACTGTGATACACAAGCACACACACTCACACTACACTGTGATACACAGATACACAGAAACTTATGCTGCACTGTGATACACAAGCACACAGACACTCACGCTACATTGTGATACACAGATACACAGACACAAAGACACTCACGCTGCACTGTGATACGCAAGCACACAGACACACAGACACTCACGTTACACTGTGATACACAAGCACACAGACACTCACGCTATACTGTGATACACAGATACACAGACACTCATGCTGCACTGTGATACACAAGCACACAGATCACACTACACTGTGATACACAGATACACAGACACTTATGCTGCACTGTGACACACAAGCGCACAGACACTCACGCTACACTGTGATACACAGATGCTGCACTGTGATACACAAGCACACAGACACTCACGCTACACTGTGATACACAAGTACACAGACACTCATGCTACACTGTGATACACATATACACAGACACTCACGCTACACTGTGATACACAGACACTCATGTTGCACTGTGATACACAGATACACAGAAACTTATGCTGCACTGTGATACACAAGCACACCGACACTCACGTTACACTGTGATACACAAGCACACAGCCACTCACGCTATACTGTGATACACAGATACACAGACACTCACGCTACACTGTGATACACAGATACACAGACACTCATGCTGAACTGTGAACACAAGCACACAGACACTCACGCTACACTGTGATACACAGATACACAGACACTCATGCTGCACTGTGATACACGAGCACACAGACACTCACGCTACACTGTGATACACAAGCACACAGACACTCACGCAACACTGTGATACACAGATCCAGACACACAGACACTCACACTACACTGTGATACACAAATACACAGACACTTATGCTGCACTGTGACACACAAGCACACAGACACTCACGCTACACTGTGATACAGATGCTGCACTGTGATACACAAGCACACAGACACTCACGCTACACTGTGATACACAAGGACACAGACACTCATGCTACACTTTGATACACAGATACACAGACACTCACGCTACACTGTGATACACAGACACTCATGTTGCACTGTGATACACAGATACACAGACACTCATGCTGCACTGTGATACACAAGCACACAGACACTCATGCTACACTGTGATACAGATACACAGACACTCATGCTGCACTGTGATACACAAGCACACAGACACTCATACTACACTGTGATACTCAGATACACAGACACTCACGCTGCACTGTGATACACAAGCACACAGACACTCACGCTACACTGTGATACACAGACACACAGACACCCATGCTGCACTGTGATACACAAGCACACAGACACTCATGCTACACTGTGATACCAGATACACAGACACTCACGCTACAATGTGATACACAAGCACACAGAAACTCAGGCTACACTGTGATACACAAGCACACAGACTCTCATGCTGCACTGTGGTACACAAGCACACAGACACTCACTCACGCTACACTGTGATACACAAGCACGCAGACACTCACGCTACACTGTGATACACAAACATACAGACACTCACGCTGCTCTGTGATACGCAAGCACACAGACACACAGACACTCACGCTACACTGTGATACACAAGCACACAGACACTCACGCTATACTGTGATATACAGATACACAGACACTCATGCTGCACTGTGATACACAAGCACACAGAGATACAGAAACTCACGCTACACTGTGATACACAAGCACACAGACACTCACGCTATACTGTGATACACAGATACACAGACACTCACGCTGCACTGTGATACACAAGCACACAGACACTCACACTACACTGTCATACACAAATACACAGACACTTATGCTGCACTGTGACACACAAGCACACAGACACTCACGCTACACTGTGATACACAGATACTGCACTGTGATACACAAGCACAAAGACACTCACGCTACACTGTGATACACAAGGACACAGACACTCATGCTACACTGTGATACACAGATACACAGACACTCACGCTGCACTGTGATACACAAGCACACAGACACTCAAACTACACTGTGATACTCAGATACACAGACACTCACGCTACACTGTGATACACAGACACTCATGTTGCACTGTGATACACAGATACACACACACTCATGCTGCACTGTGATACACAAGCACACAGACACTCATACTACACTGTGATACTCACATACACAGACACTCACGCTGCACTGTGATACACAAGCACACAGACACACACGCTACACTGTGATACACAGACACACAGACACCCATGCTGCACTGTGATACACAAGCACACAGACACTCACGCTACACTGTGATACACAAGCACACAGACACTTATGCTGCACTGTGATACACAAGCACACAGACACTCACACTACACTGTGATACACAGATACACAGACACTTATGCTGCACTGTGATACACAAGCACACAGACACTCACACTACACTGTGATACACAGATACACAGACACATATGCTGCACTGTGATACACAAGCACACAGACACTCATGCTACACTGTGATACAGATACACAGACACTCATGCTGCACTGTGATACACAAGCACACAGACACTCATACTACACTGTGATACTCAGATACACAGACACTCACGCTGCACTGTGATACACAAGCACACAGACACTCACGCTACAGTGTGATACACAGATACACAGACACACACAGACTCACGCTGCACTGTGATACACAAGCACACAGACACTCACACTACACTGTGATACACAGATACACAGACACTTATGCTGCACTGTGATGCACAAGCACACAGACACTTACGCTACACTGTGATACACAGATACACAGACACTCACACTGCACTGTGATACACAAGCACACAGACACTCACGCTATACTGTGATACACAGATACACAAACACACAGACACTCACGAGTGTCTGTGTATACACAGATACACAGACACTCACGCTGCACTGTGATACACAAGCACACAGACACTCACGCTATACTGTGATACACAGATACACAAACACACAGACACTCACGCTACACTGTGATACACAAGCACACACACTCACACTACACTGTGATACACAGATACACAGAAACTTATGCTGCACTGTGATACACAAGCACACAGACACTCACGCTACATTGTGATACACAGATACACAGACACAAAGACACTCACGCTGCACTGTGATACGCAAGCACACAGACACACAGACACTCACGTTACACTGTGATACACAAGCACACAGACACTCACGCTATACTGTGATACACAGATACACAGACACTCATGCTGCACTGTGATACACAAGCACACAGATCACACTACACTGTGATACACAGATACACAGACACTTATGCTGCACTGTGACACACAAGCGCACAGACACTCACGCTACACTGTGATACACAGATGCTGCACTGTGATACACAAGCACACAGACACTCACGCTACACTGTGATACACAAGTACACAGACACTCATGCTACACTGTGATACACATATACACAGACACTCACGCTACACTGTGATACACAGACACTCATGTTGCACTGTGATACACAGATACACAGAAACTTATGCTGCACTGTGATACACAAGCACACCGACACTCACGTTACACTGTGATACACAAGCACACAGCCACTCACGCTATACTGTGATACACAGATACACAGACACTCACGCTACACTGTGATACACAGATACACAGACACTCATGCTGAACTGTGAACACAAGCACACAGACACTCACGCTACACTGTGATACACAGATACACAGACACTCATGCTGCACTGTGATACACGAGCACACAGACACTCACGCTACACTGTGATACACAAGCACACAGACACTCACGCAACACTGTGATACACAGATCCAGACACACAGACACTCACACTACACTGTGATACACAAATACACAGACACTTATGCTGCACTGTGACACACAAGCACACAGACACTCACGCTACACTGTGATACAGATGCTGCACTGTGATACACAAGCACACAGACACTCACGCTACACTGTGATACACAAGGACACAGACACTCATGCTACACTTTGATACACAGATACACAGACACTCACGCTACACTGTGATACACAGACACTCATGTTGCACTGTGATACACAGATACACAGACACTCATGCTGCACTGTGATACACAAGCACACAGACACTCATGCTACACTGTGATACAGATACACAGACACTCATGCTGCACTGTGATACACAAGCACACAGACACTCATACTACACTGTGATACTCAGATACACAGACACTCACGCTGCACTGTGATACACAAGCACACAGACACTCACGCTACACTGTGATACACAGACACACAGACACCCATGCTGCACTGTGATACACAAGCACACAGACACTCATGCTACACTGTGATACCAGATACACAGACACTCACGCTACAATGTGATACACAAGCACACAGAAACTCAGGCTACACTGTGATACACAAGCACACAGACTCTCATGCTGCACTGTGGTACACAAGCACACAGACACTCACTCACGCTACACTGTGATACACAAGCACGCAGACACTCACGCTACACTGTGATACACAAACATACAGACACTCACGCTGCTCTGTGATACGCAAGCACACAGACACACAGACACTCACGCTACACTGTGATACACAGATACTGCACTGTGATACACAAGCACAAAGACACTCACGCTACACTGTGATACACAAGGACACAGACACTCATGCTACACTGTGATACACAGATACACAGACACTCACGCTGCACTGTGATACACAAGCACACAGACACTCAAACTACACTGTGATACTCAGATACACAGACACTCACGCTACACTGTGATACACAGACACTCATGTTGCACTGTGATACACAGATACACACACACTCATGCTGCACTGTGATACACAAGCACACAGACACTCATACTACACTGTGATACTCACATACACAGACACTCACGCTGCACTGTGATACACAAGCACACAGACACACACGCTACACTGTGATACACAGACACACAGACACCCATGCTGCACTGTGATACACAAGCACACAGACACTCACGCTACACTGTGATACACAAGCACACAGACACTTATGCTGCACTGTGATACACAAGCACACAGACACTCACACTACACTGTGATACACAGATACACAGACACTTATGCTGCACTGTGATACACAAGCACACAGACACTCACACTACACTGTGATACACAGATACACAGACACATATGCTGCACTGTGATACACAAGCACACAGACACTCATGCTACACTGTGATACAGATACACAGACACTCATGCTGCACTGTGATACACAAGCACACAGACACTCATACTACACTGTGATACTCAGATACACAGACACTCACGCTGCACTGTGATACACAAGCACACAGACACTCACGCTACAGTGTGATACACAGATACACAGACACACACAGACTCACGCTGCACTGTGATACACAAGCACACAGACACTCACACTACACTGTGATACACAGATACACAGACACTTATGCTGCACTGTGATGCACAAGCACACAGACACTTACGCTACACTGTGATACACAGATACACAGACACTCACACTGCACTGTGATACACAAGCACACAGACACTCACGCTATACTGTGATACACAGATACACAAACACACAGACACTCACGCTACACTGTGATACACAAGCACACACACTCACATTACACTGTGATACACAGATACACAGACACTTATGCTGCACTGTGATACACAAGCACACAGACACTCACGCTACATTGTCATACACAGATAAACAGACACTTATGCTGCACTGTGATACACAAGCACACACACTCACATTACACTGTGATACACAGATACACAGACACTTATGCTGCACTGTGATACACAAGCACACAGACACTCACGCTACATTGTGATACACAGATACACCGACACAAAGAGACACTCACGCTGCACTGTGATACGCAAGCACACAGACACACAGACACTCACGTTACACTGTGATACACAAGCACAGACACTCACGCTATACTGTGATACACAGATACACAGACACTCACGCTGCACTGTGGTACACAAGCACACAGACACTCACGCTACACTGTGATACACAAGCACACAGACACTCACGCTACACTGTGATACACAAACATACAGACACTCACGCTGCACTGTGATAAGCAAGCACACAGACACACAGACACTCACGCTACACTGTGATACACAAGCACACAGACACTCACGCTATACTGTGATATACAGATACACAGACACTCATGCTGCACTGTGATACACAAGCACACAGACATACAGAAACTCACGCTACACTGTGATACACAAGCACACAAACACTCACGCTATACTGTGATACACAGATACACAGACACTCACGCTGCACTGTGATACACAAGCACACAGACACTCACGCTATACTGTGATACACAGATACACAAACACACAGACACTCACGCTACACTGTGATACACAAGCACACACACTCACACTACACTGTGATACACAGATACACAGAAACTTATGCTGCACTGTGATACACAAGCACACAGACACTCACGCTACATTGTGATACACAGATACACAGACACAAAGACACTCACGCTGCACTGTGATACGCAAGCACACAGACACACAGACACTCACGTTACACTGTGATACACAAGCACACAGACACTCACGCTATACTGTGATACACAGATACACAGACACTCATGCTGCACTGTGATACACAAGCACACAGATCACACTACACTGTGATACACAGATACACAGACACTTATGCTGCACTGTGACACACAAGCGCACAGACACTCACGCTACACTGTGATACACAGATGCTGCACTGTGATACACAAGCACACAGACACTCACGCTACACTGTGATACACAAGGACACAGACACTCATGCTACACTGTGATACACATATACACAGACACTCACGCTACACTGTGATACACAGACACTCATGTTGCACTGTGATACACAGATACACAGACACTCATGCTGCACTGTGATACACAAGCACACAAACACTCATGCTACACTGTGATACAGATACACAGACACTCATGCTGCACTGTGATACACAAGCACACAGACACTCACGCTACACTGTGATACACAAGGACACAGACACACAAGCACACAGACACTCACGCTACACTGTGATACACAGACACTCATGTTGCACTGTGATACACAGATACACAGACACTCATGCTGCACTGTGATACACAAGCACACAGACACTCATGCTATACTGTGATACACAGATACACAGACACTCACGCTGCACTGTGGTACACAAGCACACAGACACTCACGCTACACTGTGATACACAAGCACACAGACACTCATGCTACACTGTGATACAGATACACAGACACTCATGCTGCACTGTGATACACAAGCACACAGACACTCATACTACACTGTGATACTCAGATACACAGACACTCACGTTACACTGTGATACACAAGCACACAGACACTCAGGCTATACTGTGATACACAAGCACACAGACACTCACGCTACACTGTGATACACAGATACACAGACACTTATGCTGCACTGTGATACACAAGCACACAGACACTCACACTACACTGTGATACACAGATACACAGACACTTATGCTGCACTGTGATACACAAGCACACAGACACTCACACTACACTGTGATACACAGATACACAGACACATATGCTGCACTGTGATACACAAGCACACAGACACTCATGCTACACTGTGATACAGATACACAGACACTCATGCTGCACTGTGATACACAAGCACACAGACACTCATACTACACTGTGATACTCAGATACACAGACACTCACGCTGCACTGTGATACACAAGCACACAGACACTCACGCTACAGTGTGATACACAGATACACAGACACACACAGACTCACGCTGCACTGTGATACACAAGCACACAGACACTCACACTACACTGTGATACACAGATACACAGACACTTATGCTGCACTGTGATGCACAAGCACACAGACACTTACGCTACACTGTGATACACAGATACACAGACACTCACACTGCACTGTGATACACAAGCACACAGACACTTACGCTATACTGTGATACACAGATACACAAACACACAGACACTCACGCTACACTGTGATACACAGATACACAGACACTCACGCTGCACTGTGATACACAAGCACACAGACACTCACGCTATACTGTGATACACAGATACACAAACACACAGACACTCACGCTACACTGTGATACACAAGCACACACACTCACACTACACTGTGATACACAGATACACAGAAACTTATGCTGCACTGTGATACACAAGCACACAGACACTCACGCTACATTGTGATACACAGATACACAGACACAAAGACACTCACGCTGCACTGTGATACGCAAGCACACAGACACACAGACACTCACGTTACACTGTGATACACAAGCACACAGACACTCACGCTATACTGTGATACACAGATACACAGACACTCATGCTGCACTGTGATACACAAGCACACAGATCACACTACACTGTGATACACAGATACACAGACACTTATGCTGCACTGTGACACACAAGCGCACAGACACTCACGCTACACTGTGATACACAGATGCTGCACTGTGATACACAAGCACACAGACACTCACGCTACACTGTGATACACAAGGACACAGACACTCATGCTACACTGTGATACACATATACACAGACACTCACGCTACACTGTGATACACAGACACTCATGTTGCACTGTGATACACAGATACACAGAAACTTATGCTGCACTGTGATACACAAGCACACCGACACTCACGTTACACTGTGATACACAAGCACACAGCCACTCACGCTATACTGTGATACACAGATACACAGACACTCACGCTACACTGTGATACACAGATACACAGACACTCATGCTGAACTGTGAACACAAGCACACAGACACTCACGCTACACTGTGATACACAGATACACAGACACTCATGCTGCACTGTGATACACGAGCACACAGACACTCACGCTACACTGTGATACACAAGCACACAGACACTCACGCAACACTGTGATACACAGATCCAGACACACAGACACTCACACTACACTGTGATACACAAATACACAGACACTTATGCTGCACTGTGACACACAAGCACACAGACACTCACGCTACACTGTGATACAGATGCTGCACTGTGATACACAAGCACACAGACCGGTGTGAGCGGGGAACTGAGTGGCAGAGGGTGTGTACGTCTCTCCCTTGCCTAGAGTCGGTGTCCTGTGGCGTGACCGGCGAGTGTGATGAGGGCGAAGGCCTGTGACCTGAGGCTCGCCCGAGTGGGGGACAGGCATAAACCCCGTTGGCGACCACCAAAGAGTGGCGAAGCTGTCCCATTGTGTGTTGCATGTGTATGGTTATTTGTTTGGCCTGTATTTTTCTTTTATTTGGTGGTAGTCCTCCAAGTGGTGTGGGCAGGACTCCACTACTTTGTGTGTGTGTGTGTGTGTGTGTGTGCGTGTAGACTTTTGAGGGGGGGTGCGTGTAGACTTTTGAGGGGGGGTGCGCGTAGACTTTTGAGGGGGGGGGCGCGTGTAGACTTTTGGGGGGGGCGTGTAGACTTTTGAGGGGGGCGTGTAGACTTTTGAGGGGGGGGGCGCGTGTAGACTTTTGGGGGGGGCGTGTAGACTTTTGAGGGGGGCGTGTAGACTTTTGAGGGGGGGCGTGTAGACTTTTGAGGGGGGGCGTGTAGACTTTTGAGGGGGGGGGGCGTGTAGACTTTGGTGGAAGGCATATTTCTTCATATATTTATAAATATGCACAGTGAAAATGGTGACGTTAAATCCCCCCATGAAGTTTAATTAGAGTTTGAAGTTGGCCATCTCATAGCCTTGTATATAACAGTACTACCACATTTTGACCACAAGATGGTGCCATTTTAACAGATAGTTGAAATGGCACCATCTAGTGGTCAAAATGTGGTAGTACTATATGTGATATACATCTCATATCCTTGTATTTCACATAGTACTACCACATTTTGACCACAAGATGGTGCCAATTCAACTATCTGTTAAAATGGCACCATCTTGTGGTCAAAATGTGGTAGTACTGTTATATACAAGGATATGAGATGGCCAACTTCAAACTCTAATTAAACTTCATGGGGGGATTTAACCATCACCATTTTCACTGTGCATATTTATAAATATATGAAGAAATAATAATCCAAGTCACAGCTTCTCATGTGTTTTCCCGCATAATTTATGCTAACAGATATTGGTGATTTTAAACATGTTTCAACCTCTCTTTTTCACTCCAGCTTTTCTGCAGCCCCGCAAGCAATTGTGGCCCCGGTTTATCTGTGTGCAAACCCAGTGCGTACGTTCTGAAGTGTGCCGGTGTCCCAGGTGCAGTGGTATGTATATTTTATGTCTCAGACTCAGGTCCCAGGGCCTCGTTGTCACGACTTTGGCCTGGTTCATATCTCAACACTTGTGAATTGTAGTATCAGAATCCATGTCAAGAACTAGGCCCGTTACAGGTGTCGAGAATTTACGGCAGATACAAGTCTTAAGGCCTCAGAGTGCGACCAGCAGCTGCAACAAGCCTTAAGACCGTCTGGAATCTGCCCTGGGTGGATCCATGACCCAAAACCTCTGAAATCTGTGCCGTCCTAGGCTCATAATTGGTTAAATTGTGGCCACATGGCCAATAAAACTAACCGTTTGGTAAATAATGAAGAATTCAAAGACAAAGCAAATGATAACGAGCCAAACCTGCATTGTGTTAAGGAAAAAATTTAACTTGCGTTCAATTACCTAATTAGGAGCCTAATCACCTGAGTTGTTACTTCTTCTTTGTAATTGTTTGCAATATAACACAATGAGCATAATGAACATGGGTTTTTTTTCTTCTTCATGGCATGCATAGATATTGCTAACATAACGTGGCTTAAGAGAGTAAAGATTTTAAAGTGTTCTCTCTATACAATAAAAACACCTAATTAAGAAAAAATAACAGCTTGTTAAAATTCTGGTATTGCAATTGTGGTTGGAACGAAAACCAGCATACACAGGGGTACTCCAGGACCAGGGTTGGGAACCACTGATATAGAGGATACAAGAGTTTGGCAATCTCAACAAGCCTGCCAAGTTTGGTGATTCTAGGCCAAACCAGCTCACGGGAATTTTAGGTGAAAGGGGAGAAAAAAAGAAAAAAAAAGAATCTGAACAAAAACAATAGGGTACCAGCAGCTACGTCCCCTAATAAACAAGCAAACTGCTGGCTATTAGCTTTGCAGCTGCAATTACTGGGATTATTATAAATTGCTGTGTAGCATTCTCTGTGTGGTCTTTTCAGCAGGTGATCTGTTCGGTAGTGCAGCATCGTGTCATATGACTCTATAAGATCTGGTTTGAGTTTGAGAGAGAGCATGTCTCTGACAGGAATTGTCTCTCATTGAAACTAGAGCAAGAGAACAAGATCTATGCAGATGCAGTCAGTAAATGTGGGCCATAGACTATATCTACTGCTGTCTTTCCTTACCAGCTCTGCTGATTAAATTATACTGAGTCAGCTCGGAGTCCATCCACAGGACTCGGACCAGTGGTTTTAAACGGACTTATCTTGCTGCAGACCTTCTCCAGTTGAGTAACAGAATCAGCAATAGCAGCAGAGTGTCTAGTTTTTGGTGTCAGAGCTAGTATTCATATCAAAGAATATGGCCATGCTTGGCACAAAATGGTGACGTTATCTGTCGTGCCACCTTTTCCAGGAGAGACGGATACCATCTAGGCGCCGGTGTGGTAGTGTTAGCTTTCACAGTGCGGGAGGCATGTCCACTCTACTGGACATGTACAGGCCTGCTACACATTTGTCTAGTACGACATTTCTATTTCTTCAGTGTGTGAAGCATCTCTGTCAGCTCTTGCAGTTGTAAATCTGAGTCTCAGTGTGACTATGAATACATAACCAATGCCTTTTTCTGCCTGAAATATTATAGTGCAATGTGAGTGTGTGTATACATCACGTTCTGTACAGTTATTTGTAGTGTAATTGACCCCTGGTTCTGCGTAGGGTAACAAGATCTGAGAATGGCTGGTAGCTCACAGAACATAGCTAGCTATAGCTCAGCCCGCTCCCTACACATTAACATCTCACACTTTTCTGACCAGACGTCTTCTACTCTTACTCTGAAAAAATACCATGCACTGTGTGCATCACAAGACTCCAAAAATGCATCCTCCTTTCCTCCACTACCACCTCCTCTCCTCCGGCCCCAGAAGCCGATCTTTGTGTCCTAATCTAATATTGCTGATTACATATTAATGGTTACATATTAATTAAATGACGCAAACCGCAATGTCAGGTACACTTTATGCTGTACGTGCAACTACTTGTACTTTTGCACACTTCCGGGTAGGAGATGAGTGGAGGTGAGGAGCGAGGAATATTGGGACTCACCCTCTGTGGTGCTAGCTGCTGGCAGCTACCCCATTGTTGATTTTCAACAATGCATTTGTCTGTGTGATTCTGCATTTGTGAATGCACCCTGGTTTGCTCCTGCTCACGTCAACCAATCACATGCACACACTGGCTGTGTCACATGCACAGTGTGTGTAACATGTTTTGTGGTCTTCCTCAGTGAGGAGGGAATGAGAGTGGATTTTGTAGTAGTAAATTGGATAATTGCGGAACGGGATTGAATGGTTGAATGAGTGGTTGGTACTCATGGGGGAATTGATTGATTGAAGTGGGGACGCAAGGGGCTGGGTTTCCTGAGGGAATAAATGGAACGCACCTGGAGTGAAAGGGGAGAATTGACGGAGGGTGAGCGAGAGAGGGTGGCTTGCCTCTGAGCTCCCGAAATGTTTGACAGTGTATTTTCTTTTCGTTTGGTTTATTAAGTTTGGTTAGCTTTTATTTCTGTGCGAATGTGTTGTGTTGTGTGTACGGTGGCGTACTGCAGAGCCGGTCAGTGCGACGGAGCCAGTGGAACCGGGGATATTGTGATGAGCTTTTGCTGGGGGAAACTACTTCCCCTAGACTGTAAAGAATGTGTTTGCGCCGTACTTGAGCACAGCGTGCATGGATCCCAGACCGGTGTGAGCGGGGAACTGAGTGGCAGAGGGTGTGTACGTCTCTCCCTTGCCTAGAGTCGGTGTCCTGTGGCGTGACCGGCGAGTGTGATGAGGGCGAAGGCCTGTGACCTGAGGCTCGCCCGAGTGGGGGACAGGCATAAACCCCGTTGGCGACCACCAAAGAGTGGCGAAGCTGTCCCATTGTGTGTTGCATGTGTATGGTTATTTGTTTGGCCTGTATTTTTCTTTTATTTGGTGGTAGTCCTCCAAGTGGTGTGGGCAGGACTCCACTACTTTGTGTGTGTGTGTGCGTGCGTGTAGACTTTTGAGGGGGGGTGCGCGTAGACTTTTGAGGGGGGGGCGCGTGTAGACTTTTGGGGGGGGCGTGTAGACTTTTGAGGAGGGGCGTGTAGACTTTTGAGGGGGGGGGCGCGTGTAGACTTTTGGGGGGGGCGTGTAGACTTTTGAGGGGGGGGGCGTGTAGACTTTTGAGGGGGGCGTGTAGACTTTTGAGGGGGGGCGTGTAGACTTTTGAGGGGGGGGGCGTGTAGACTTTTGAGGGGGGGGGGCGTGTAGACTTTGGTGGAAGGCATATTTCTTCATATATTTATAAATATGCACAGTGAAAATGGTGACGTTAAATCCCCCCATGAAGTTTAATTAGAGTTTGAAGTTGGCCATCTCATAGCCTTGTATATAACAGTACTACCACATTTTGACCACAAGATGGGTGCCATTTTAACAGATAGTTGAAATGGCACCATCTAGTGGTCAAAATGTGGTAGTACTATATGTGATATACATCTCATATCCTTGTATTTCACATAGTACTACCACATTTTGACCACAAGATGGTGCCAATTCAACTATCTGTTAAAATGGCACCATCTTGTGGTCAAAATGTGGTAGTACTGTTATATACAAGGATATGAGATGGCCAACTTCAACTCTAATTAAACTTCATGGGGGGATTTAACCATCACCATTTTCACTGTGCATATTTATAAATATATGAAGAAATAATAATCCAAGTCACAGCTTCTCATGTGTTTTCCCGCATAATTTATGCTAACAGATATTGGTGATTTTAAACATGTTTCAACCTCTCTTTTTCACTCCAGCTTTTCTGCAGCCCCGCAAGCAATTGTGGCCCCGGTTTATCTGTGTGCGAACCCCAACCCAAAAGTGCGAACCCCAACCCAAAAGTGCGAACCCCAACCCAAAAGTGCGAACCCCAACCCAAAAGTGCGAACCCCAACCCAAAAGTGCGAACCCCAACCCAAAAGTGCGAACCCCAACCCAAAAGTGCGAACCCCAACCCAAAAGTGCGAACCCCAACCCAAAAGTGCGAACCCCAACCCAAAAGTGCGAACCCCAACCCAAAAGTGCGAACCCCAACCCAAAAGTGCGAACCCCAACCCAAAAGTGCGAACCCCAACCCAAAGTAAGTGCGAACCCCAACCCAAAAGTAAGTGCGAACCCCAACCCAAAAGTAAGTGCGAACCCCAACCCAAAAGTAAGTGCGAACCCCAACCCAAAAGTAAGTGCGAACCCCAACCCAAAAGTGCGAACCCCAACCCAAAAGTGCGAACCCCCAACCCAAAGTGCGAACCCCAACCCAAAAGTGCGAACCCCAACCCAAAAGTGCGAACCCCAACCCAAAAGTGCGAACCCCAACCCAAAAGTGCGAACCCCAACCCAAAAGTGCGAACCCCAACCCAAAAGTAAGTGCGAACCCCAACCCAAAAGTGCGAACCCCAACCCAAAAGTGCGAACCCCAACCCAAAAGTGCGAACCCCAACCCAAAAGTGCGAACCCCAACCCAAAAGTGCGAACCCCAACCCAAAAGTGCGAACCCCAACCCAAAAGTGCGAACCCCAACCCAAAAGTGCGAACCCCAACCCAAAAGTGCGAACCCCAACCCAAAAGTGCGAACCCCAACCCAAAAGTGCGAACCCCAACCCAAAAGTGCGAACCCCAACCCAAAAGTAAGTGCGAACCCCAACCCAAAAGTAAGTGCGAACCCCAACCCAAAAGTAAGTGCGAACCCCAACCCAAAAGTAAGTGCGAACCCCAACCCAAAAGTGCGAACCCCAACCCAAAAGTGCGAACCCCAACCCAAAAGTGCGAACCCCCAACCCAAAAGTAAGTGCGAACCCCAACCCAAAAGTGCGAACCCCAACCCCAAAAGTGCGAACCCCAACCCAAAAGTGCGAACCCCAACCCAAAAGTGCGAACCCCAACCCAAAAGTGCGAACCCCAACCCAAAAGTGCGAACCCCAACCCAAAAGTGCGAACCCCAACCCAAAGTGCGAACCCCCAACCCAAAAGTGCGAACCCCAACCCAAAAGTGCGAACCCCAACCCAAAAGTGCGAACCCCAACCAAAAAGTGCGAACCCCAACCCAAAAGTGCGAACCCCCAACCCAAAAGTGCGAACCCCAACCCAAAAGTGCGAACCCCAACCCAAAAGTGCGAACCCCAACCCAAAAGTGCGAACCCCAACCCAAAAGTGCGAACCCCAACCCAAAAGTGCGAACCCCAACCCAAAAGTGCGAACCCCCAACCCAAAAGTGCGAACCCCAACCCAAAAGCGAACCCCAACCCAATAGTGCGAACCCCAACCCAAAAGTGCGAACCCCCACCCAAAAGTGCGAACCCCCAACCCAAAAGTGCGAACCCCAACCCAAAAGTGCGAACCCCAACCCAAAAGTGCGAACCCAACCCAAAAGTGCGAACCCCAACCCAAAAGTGCGAACCCCAACCCCAAAGTGCGAACCCCAACCCAAAAGTGCGAACCCCAACCCAAAAGTGCGAACCCCAACCCAAAAGTGCGAACCCCAACCCAAAGTGCGAACCCCAACCCAAAAGTGCGAACCCCAACCCAAAAGTGCGAACCCCAACCCAAAAGTGCGAACCCCCAACCCAAAAGTGCGAACCCCAACCCAAAAGTGCGAACCCCAACCCAAAAGTGCGAACCCCAACCCAAAAGTGCGAACCCCAACCCAAAAGTGCGAACCCAACCCAAAAGTGCGAACCCCAACCAAAGTGCGAACCCCAACCCAAAAGTGCGAACCCCAACCCAA